>OZ014519.1:573900060-574500060 GCA_963966055.1 Lathyrus aphaca | reverse complement strand
GAAAATAAAGACGAAAAAATAAATCTCTAAGCTATTACAAGGCTTTGGGATAGATACAATATAATCAGATGGAAATAAAACAATAATATAAATATAACAAAGCAATAATAATAAATATAATAATAGCAAGAATAATAAAGCAATAATAATAAGATTAAAGCAAAAATAAATAATAAACAAGATTAGAAGTTATTAGAATTAGTAAAAAAAAAATTAGATTTAGAAGAAAAAGAATAAACAATTAAAGATTATTAGGAAAATACAACTTTAATTAATTTTAATTATTTACATTAATTAATTTGTAAAAATAACTAATTATGTACAACATTAGAATTTTTAATAAAATTATTAATTAAGTTTCTTTTTATTATTTACAAAATATATAAAAAATTATTATTATAAGTAAGTAATAAAAAAAAGTAATAAAAATAATTAGTTTTTATTTACAAAATATGACTATTACTATTATAATACAATTAAGAAGATAATACTATTAATATACAAAATATAAAGTAAAAGAGTTATTAAAATTAAATTAATATTTAAAAATTAAATAAAGATTATAGAAAAATATTAAATTATTAAGTTAGTAGGTTATTTATAAATTATTTACAATATTTTTAGAATTATAATTATTCAATTATATATAAAAAAAAAAGGTCAATTAGATTTTATTTACAAATATATATAAAGAATGACTAAATTTTAGAAGTTAAAAGAAGAATTAGACAATTTTAATTAGAAAATAAAATACATATTTGGTTATTTATTTAGAAAAGATTTTGGTTATATTAATTAATTAAAAGAAAACTTATAAAACATGAAAATAAAGGAAAATTTCTCAAAAAAGTAAGGACCTGGGATTTGAACTCAGGTCTCTAACCTGGCTGAAGAAACCAATGACCAATTGGGCTGCATATGCATTGGTGTCCTATATCCAGCATCCGTCTATTATATTTTAAGTTTGTTAAAATTCCAATGAATTAAAAAAAAGTGTTGTAACCAGGATTTGATCCCCAACCTCACGTATCTCAAACCAGTCCTCTAACCATCAAGCCACATGGGGCGCGTCTGTTAACATAATGACAACAAATCATAATATATTAAACATGGTAGATATCTGAAAAAATGGGAAAAAGGAATGGTCTCACCCAGGATCGAACACAGGTCCTCATACTCATACGCGTACACTCTGACCACTGGGCTAGCAAGCACTTGCTGAAATAAAATAGAAACAAAATAAAAAAAAAATTATACTGAATATTTGAATTTCCTTCTGCATGCCAAACGTCTTCGTCTTCTTCCTTGTACCTGCGCAATTTCCTACGAAAATTGCTACAATATTGCCTGCGAATTAAAATTCATAGGAAAACCCGTGTTTCCTCAAACACCATGAAAACTGTAAAATCTCATCAAATTGATCATATCATTGTGATCCCTATATCATATACAGTTCATTGATGTCATTAAAATTTATTTATATTGGTTTAATTAAGAAACCCTAAACGGCAAACATAAACCCTAACAATGACGTTTTCACGATTAAGCCATGAATCTTCACACAAACTGTCCAGAAAGCATCTATAGGAATATACAAACATCAACACATTATCAAAATGCATTGTAAACATGTAAATTAATGCAATAGAAAAAAATTAAATCAAGAACAAAAATGTTTCGAGTAGGGCATATGCACATGGTTCTGATGATGGAAATAATGTGGATGCGTTCAATGAATGTCCATGAAGGTGTTGCAACCTTTGTTTTGACTTGAATTGGTCTCTAGGTTTGAAACCAAAATTGAGTTTTGTGAAGGATTTTTCAAGTTTGGTATGAGTTCTTGGCTGCTGCAAAAAACGTCTCTTGTGTTGGTTTGCTTGCATACTTATAGAGGAATGAATTTAGGTCAGAAAATTGATGTCTTGTTTAGACTTTTGGATACCTTGATCATGAAGAAATCTTACCACTTTAAATGTTCAAATATCAAATGATTTCATTCTAAATTGATCCTTGCACGAATTTGGAACCTCTTAATCAGTTTTAAATAATGTTTATGAGCTTCTAGAACCAAAATCACATCCAAATATTGAAATTTATATTTTATTTTGATTTAATTTGAATTTTAATGAATAAAATCCAAATAAATGATAAATAAATTATAAAAAACATAAATAATTGGAATTGGGTCGTTCTTGATGTTATCATGAAGATTGGATTGCAAAATTACAAGCCCATTTGGGAAAAATTGGATTTAAGACCTTATTTGCTTCATGCACCCCTAAAAAATTTTCCAACTTTGCCAAGGCATAACTCCCTCAATTTTAAGGCTATGAAGGTGTTCTTGGACTTTTTGGAAAGCTTAAAGAGTCCTCTAACCAACCCTTTTGGTCCCATGTCAATATCTTTTACCATTTTCAAATTATGAGCTTTGGAAAAAGTTGAATTTTTGTTGACTTTTAAAAGGACCTATAATGTCTTAGCTCATAATGAGCTTTGGATGACAAATTTTTGATGAAGCATGTGAAAGTTATGGCTGGTCAAAGTTCATTTGACTTTTCTTAAGAAATCCTAATTTAGAAACTTCCTGATTCTTGATGATCTGAGATCTCCTTGATGAATCATGGTCAAACCTTGATCAAATGATGATTTTTACTTCATAATCTTGATGTTAGCACAAACAAATCTTGAAGTTTGACTTTAATTTGACCACAATTGACCTCAGTTTGACTTTTTAACTGTTTTGACTTATTTTTGCATATCTGATCATCTGACTGGTCAAACTTATTGGGAAATCCTTGCAACTTGACATGGGGATTCTTGAATACATGTGGGATGTTATGAAGCTCACTTTAGGCCTTGGAAGTCCATTTAGCTCAGATAAACTCAAAACCCTAGTTGTGGATCCTTTGCTTATGAGGATGCTTTGTCTGAGATAACTTTCAAACTTTCTGACCAATTGTGAACTTTGTGAACCTTGTGAACCTTATGAGCCTTTAGAACCTTGAGAGAACTCCAGGGACACATTGCTTTGATTGTGGGAGGCTAAATTTTGGGTACAACAGTTGCCCCTGTTCAATTTTCTGAAATCTGAGGAGTTAGAGTGGCATGTACGCCATTCGTGACTTGAAGGTTGAAGAGGATTGAACACAAAAGCCCAAAAATTTGCACTCGCCGATGCATAGAATGATACTGTTGGTTGGTTGTATTGCTTGAATGGGCTTTAAGATGTCATTCGGAGAAAAATTCTTCAAATATATTTCTTTGAGAGGAAAGCAATCCCAAATATGAAGATCTAGCCTTTGGGTGGATAAACAACGGCCCAAGGTAATGATATGTCTTTTGAGAAGATAAATAACGTCCCAAAATAGCCTTCGGGAAGATAAACGACGTCCCAAGATAATGAGATAACCTTTAGGTAGATAAACGACGGCCCAAGGTAACAATATGGCTTTTGAGAAGATAAACGACGTCTCAAAATAGCCTTCGGGAAGATAAACAACGTCCCAAGATAATGAGATAACCTTCGTGTGGATAAACGGCAGCCCAAGGTAACAATGTGGCTTTTAAGAAGATAAACGACGTCTCAAAATAGCCTTCGGGAAGATAAACGACGTCCCAAGATAATGAGATAACCTCTGGGTAGATAAACGACGGCCCAAAGTAACAATGTGGCTTTTGAGAAGATAAATGACGTCTCAAAATAGCCTTCGGGAAGATAAAAGACGTCCCAAGATAATGAGATAACCTTTGGATAGATAAACGACGGCCCAAGGTAACAAAATGGCTTTTGAGAAGATAAACGACGTCTCAAAATAGCCTTCGGGAAGATAAACGACGTCCCAAGATAATGAGATAACCTTTGGATAGATAAACGATGGCCCAATGTAACAAAATGGCTTTTGAGAAGATAAACGATGTCTCAAAATAGCCTTTGGGAAGATAAACGACGTCCCAAGATAATGAGATAACCTTTGGGTAGATAAACGACGGCCCAAAGTAACAGTGTGGCTTTTGAGAAGATAAACGACGTCCCAAGATAATGAGATAACCTTTGGGTAGATAAACCACGGCCCAAGGTAACAAAATGGCTTTTGAGAAGATAAACGACGTCTCAAAATAGCATTCGGGAAGATAAACGACGTCCCAAGATAATGAGATAACCTTTGGGTAGATAAACGACGGCCCAGGGTAACAATACGACTTTTGAGAAGATAAACGACGTCTCAAGATAGCCTTTGGGAAGATAAACGACGTCCCAAGATATCAAGTTGTTGATGAAGTTTGTCTGCAGGAGAATTAACCTGAAAAACAAGGTTAGTTCGGTGCAAATATCATGATGTATATAACATTCTGCAAGCTAATATTTTATGAGAATGCGCATGATATGATATGATGTTATGTATGTATGTATTTTAAAGTGTATAAGTAGCTTTGTAGAACAACTGTTGACTGGGGAAAATAAATCTCGATTCGTTGATGAGGAGTATGAAGACTTTGTTCCCGTCTTGTTTGAGAACATCGTACTTAGAACCTCCCGTTCTTCGTTCTTCGTACTTCTTATTGAAAGATTTAGTTCCTGGATATCCTGACTGAGGATAAAAGAGATGGACATAGATCCGGGAGACTTATTCGGTTAAGTATCAATTCTTCGGAACATATGAAACTGTTTGGAGACTTCGTAGAGTTGGAAGTACAATATATTACTTGAAGTATTCCGTAAGAATATCCGTAAAGATTAATCCGTGGGGATGCACCAGCGAAGATCGTTGAATTCCTACCTCCGTTTGTTCTTAGTAAATGCTATTATTGTATTTTATGCATTTCTGGTAAACATCAATCATATTCAAAGACATATATACATTCAAACATAACCAACGAACATTTCTCGTTTTAGTAATAGGGGAAAAGTAAAGCTGAACTTGAAAACATAATCGCTTCAACTTTGTGAGGTGTATAACCAATTGGATTTAGAGCTTCTAAGGTTCTTAATTTTCTTGAATAATTTCCCAGAAATTCTCATGGCTAGATCCGAAGACATGATACTGACACCATCTGATACTACTGGCATAGACACTAATAATTGATGGGCATTGAAGAATAAGATTCAAGACTTGATTGACGAAGGAATTCTTGAGGTTACACCAGAAGGTCAGATTGAATTCTCTTATCATCTGTCAAACACCAAAGCTACCAGACGTTCGGAGTAATAAGTTTAGAGGAGGCTTTGAGAACATTTGAATTTTAATTTATGATTTCTTTTGTTGGTTTAAACATTTATTATTACGTCAAACTTTGTTTTACATTAATGCATTGCGTATGTTTGTCTTGAATTGATCCATTCGCTTAACTATACTTAAAATTATGCTTTTACTTCGCTGTTTGTGATATTTAACTCTAGATAAAGTTGTAAGCCTTTAGAGGGAAGATGACAAAGACAATGCCATAATTTCATGTAGTATGCTTCTGAACAGACTATGCTGACGATGTACAAGCATTGTTTCAATTCCTAAACAGTGAAGATATAAGGAAGTTAACCCCTAGTCAGCCCTTTTGATCCTATGAAGTAGGAGTTTTTATTCTCACGGAAATTAAAACCCTTAATCATAACCTGGGGCAGGGTAGTTCCTCGGTTAACTCAATTATGTCGGTTTTCCTTTTTGTACACAACTAATGATGGTTTCCTATAATCATTAAGTTTGACAGTCAATATATATCAACAGAAAAGTTCATTAAGTCAAAACCTATAAAGGAGACTTAGTAAAAATTGAGACATCCGACTGACTGTAATCTTGAAATGAACAGTTCAGGCAAAAGGAAGGGATAACAAAGTCAAAAGAAAAAAGAGGTCACTATAAATCCTAAACAAAGAAAGATGACTGAATTTTCAAATAAATTTTTGGTTTTGAATCATCACAAATGTCAGTGTTACAATTCCAAACTCCTTTGGAGCTTAAATGCATAAGTTAACCGAACATAGGACTGAAGAACATCACGAAGAATGGTTGGGTACAAATAAATTTGAGCCTTTTATCCTTTGTTTCTTAAAACCGTGAACCAGACCATGTTACAACCCTTTAAAAGTCCTAACTGAAGCATGGTTAGTTCGAAAGTGTACTGTTACAAAAAGGTATCCTGACTCCTTTAGGGCTTATTATAAATCTTGAGTTAATATCACAGTTGTTTACAAACATTGTTTTATTAAAATAATTCTTTTCCAAAACTTCAAGACAGACATAAGCATTGCATTTTGAATATCATTGTTTGCATATGACTAAGTGTTTGACAACAGAGAAACTTGCATGATGAATAGTCAATGAATCAAAGTCTTCCCGATAGATAAAGTTGCTTCCTGGATCAAAGTTAATGTATACAAAGGGGCATAGTCACTATATCCTAATCAAGGGGGCATGCCATGTTACTGTCCAATTCATTTGGGGCAATCAGGTCAAGATTCAACTATGCTTAAGTAGTCAGGGGCAGGTCTCCTCATCTATTTGAATTACCAAAGGTAACATTATAGAGTTCACGATGCCAGGGTCATATTATTGTGGGGCATTTTTCTTATTCCTCTTGAGGTAGCTCCGTTCAGATACTTCCATTATGGGACAATTCATCCTCAACCAAGGGGCAACGCTCTCTTTCCAAATCTAATACCCGGAGCGTATATGGTCCATCACAATTTGAAAGCACGTTCCTCTCATTGTATTACCTTGATATTAGATTCTCAGCAGAAGCCATTGTGGAAATTAACTATCTACGCCAGTAGTATCAGATGGTGTCAGTATCATGTCTTCGGATCCAGCCATGAGAATTTATGGGAAATTATTTAGGAAAGTTAAGAACCTCAGAAGCTCTAAATCCAATTGGGTATACACTTTCAAAGTTGATATAATTCTATTTTCGGATTCAGGTTTACGTTTCCCTCTTTATTCAAGTAGGAAATACTTTCCGAATTCAGGTTTACTTTTCCCCTTTTACTAAAGCGAGAAACGTCTGTTTGAATATATCTATGCTTTTGAATATGATTGATGTTTACCAGAAATGCATAAAATACAATAATAGCATTTACTAAGAATGAACGGAGGTAGTAATTCAACGAATCTTCGTCGGTTCATCCCCACAGAGTAATCTTTACGGATATTCTTACGGAATACTTCAAGTAATATCTTGTACTTCCAACTCTACGAAGTCTTCAAGCAGTTTCATATCCTCCAAAGAATTGATACTTAGCCAAATAGGTATCCTGAATCTATGTCCATCTCTTTTATCCTCAGTCAAGATATTCAGGAACTTAATCCTTCAATAAGAAGTACGACGAACGAAAATGGGAGGTTCTAAGTGCGATATTCCTAAACAAGACGGGAATGAAGTCTTCATATTCCTCAACAACGAATCAGGATTTATTTTCCCCAGCCAGCAATTGTTCTATGAAGCTATTCGTGCGCTTCAACTACATAATTCATACATACATCATCATAGCATATCATACGCATACAACATTCTCATGAGATATTATCTTGCAGAGTGTTATATACATCATGATATTTGCATAAAACTAACATTGTTTTAGGTCAATTCCTCAGCAAACGAACGTCATCAACAACTTATACCTTGGGTCGTTGTTTATCTTCCTAAAAGCTATATCATTACCTTGGGCCGTTTTTTATCTTCCCAAAAGCTATATCATTACATTGGGTCGTTGTTTATCTTCCCAAAAGCTATATCATCACACCTTGGGCCGTTGTTTATCTTCCCAAAAGCCATATCAAACCTTGAGTTGTTTTATCTTCCCAAAATCTATATCATTAACTTGGGTCGTTGTTTATCTTCCCAAAAGCCATATCATTACCTTGGGTCATTGTTTATCTTCCCAAAAGCTATATCATTACCTTGGGTCGTTGTTTATCTTCCCAAAAGCCATATCATTACCGTGGGCCGTTGTTTATCTTCCCAAAAGCTATATCATTACCTTGGGCCGTTGTTTATCTTCCCAAAAGACATATCATTACCTTGGGCCGTTATTTATCTTCCCAAAATCCATATCATTAACTTGGGTCGTTGTTTATCTTCCCAAAAGATATATCATTACCTTCGGTCGTTGTTTATCTTCCCAAAAGCCATATCATTACCTTGGGCCGTTGTTTATCTTCCCAAAAGCTATATCATCACACCTTGAGTCGTTGTTTATCTTCTCAAAAGCCATATCATTACCTTGGGTCGTTGTTTATCTTCCCAAAAGCTATATCATCATATTGGGTTGTTTTATCTTCCCAAAAGTTATATCATTATCTTGGGCCGGTTGTTTATCTTCCCAAAGGCTATCTTGGGCCGTTGTTTATCTTCCCAAAAGCCATATCATCAAATCTTGGGTTGTTTTATCTTCCCAAAAGCTATATCATCATACCTCGGGTTGTTTTATCTTCCCAAAAGCCATATCTTCATACTTTGGGCTACTTTATTCCCCGAGAAGTATATTTGAGGAACTTTTCTCTGAATGACATCTTTAAGCTCATTAAAACAATACAATCTTTTCTCCAAATGGCATATTTAAGTCCATTCAAGCAATACAACCAACCAACAGTATCATTTTACGCACCGACGAGTGCAAATTTTTGGGCTTTTGTGTTCAATCCTCTTCAACCTTTCAATCATGAATGGCGTGGATGCTAATCTAACTCCTCAGGTTTCAGAAATTTGAACAGGGGCAGATGTTGTACCCCAAAATTTTCCCTCCCCCAATCAAAGAAATGTGTCCCAAGAGTTCTCTCTAGGTTCACAAAGTTCACAATGGGTCAAAGAGTTTGAGGGTTTCATCAGACAAAGTCTTCTCCTGAACAATGGATCCAAAACTAGGGTTTTGAGTTTCTCCAAACTAAATGGACTTCCAAGACTTCAAGTAAGCTTCATAACATCCCACATGACTTCAAGAATCCCTATGTCAAGTTTCAGAGCTTTCCCAATAAGTTTGACCAGTCAGATAATCAGATATTCAAAAATTAGTCAAGTTGATTAAAAAGTCAAACTGAGGTCAATCGTGGTCAAATTACAGTCAAACTTCAATATTTTTTGCAAACATCAAGGTTATGAAGTAAAATTCATCATTTGATCAAGGCTTGATCATGATTCATCAAGGATATCATCAAGAATCAGGAGTTTCTAAATTAGGGTTTTCATAGGAAAAGTCAACTGAACTTTTACCAACCATAACTATCACATGCTTCATCAAAAATTTCCCATCCAAAGCTCATTTTGAAGGAAATTGAATTCTCTACAACTTTGTGTCTCACAAGCCAAGCCTAAAAATGCTTCATTTGGAAGGTATGAGCTAAGACATTATAGGTCCTTTTAAAAGTCAACAAAAAGTCAACTTCTTCCAAAGCTCGTAATTTGAAAATGGTAAAAGATATTGACATGGGATCAAAAAGATTAGTTAGAGGACTCTTTAAGCTCTCCAAAATGTCCAAGATCATCTTCATGGCCTTAAAATTGAGGGATTTGTGCATTGGCAAAGTTGAGAAATTTTCAAAGGGTGCATTGAGCAAAAAGGGTCTCAAATCCAATTTTCTCCAAATGGGCCCATGAAATTGCAATCCAATCTTCACAATAACATCAAGAACGACCCAATTCCAATTATTTCTGATTTTTATAATTTATTTATTATTTATTTGGATTTTAATCATTAAAATTCAATTTAAATATATATAAAATATAAAAAATCAAATAATGTGTGAAATATTTGATTGGAGATCATGGAAATCACATTTAGAAGGTTTAGAAACTATATGAAATCAGATTGAATCAAATATAGCAAGAATTGATGGAAATTTTAAATATTTAAAACTTGGAAATCTTCACCCTCAAGTTATCCAAAAGCCCATACAATCCATCAATTTTTAACCTAATTGGACTCACCTCATATACTACAACATACACAAACACAAAGGACACGAAAAATCAGAGAAGAGAGGCATCTCCAAACTTCAAAAAATATTCAAAAAACTCAATTTCGGTTTTGCACATTCAAGTGTTTTCCAGGCCATTTGAAGGTTGATATAGCTTCCTTGAAGCATTTAGAGCATGTTTGGATCTTTGCATTCATCAGAAACCTCATGAATCATAACAACCGAATTCATATTTTGTTTGAAAATTCCAATTTTTATTCCTCTTATTCATGCGTCATAAACTATTTTTGTGCATCTAATCTTGTTTGTTATCGTGTATGGATGATTTCTGGGCAAAAACACATGAACTCCATTATTAGGGTTTGAACTTCTAAAATGGGGTTTCATGATTTAGACTCCTTTAACAAATTTTGTTGGTATATTTGAGTTGTAGGAGTTGTATGGATCAAATTGGTGCAATCAATTTGAAGAAATCGCGCATGACATGATCGCTACAACATTCGTAGGTTTTGATACGAAAAAAAAAATTCGCAACAAAGTACGAAACAAATTTTGCAGGAAAAACCTACGAAATCCTGAGGTTGAAGATGACCTGAAGGCGCCAAATTCAGGATTCAAAATACGTCTTTATTTATATAATATTGTTTGTATTTTAATGTTTGAATGGCGCAAATGGTTCAGTGGTAAAAGGCATAGCATTAGGAGCGAAGAGTCATGGGTTCGATCCCAGGTTTTCTCACTTTTTTTTTAACATTTTCATTCTTTTTGCAGGTTTATCATTTATTTGTTTTGCTTCCCATATACACCAGGACGCGCGCACAACTTAGTTGGTTAAGGTTATGGTTCTTGAAGGTACAGGACATGGGTTCGATTCCCAGGTCCCTTATTTTGACCAATTTCTTTTTTTTTCTTCTCACATTTTTATTATTATTAATTTCTTAATTAATTGAATTAATTCTAAAACAATAAATCAATCTAAGCTAATCACTTTTTTCTAAATAATATTAACCTCCCTAACTTTTTTAATATAAAATATCTAATTTTTCTTTTAATAAAAAATGTTAATAACATTTGTTTTTTTATATAATTTAATTAATACATATATTAATTAGTATTTAGAGTAACATTTTTATCCTAATTTTCTTAAGATTGTTTTTTACCAATTTTAAATATTTGATTTCTTTCCTAATTGAAAAATAATAATATTATTCTTCATGCAAATAATTAATTTCTATCTTGGTTAATTTGTAAATTAATAATAATTAGTAGTTAGGTTATTTTTCTTAATAAATTTAAAATTACTTTAAAATCCTAATTCAAGCTCTATTTTTTTTATTCTAACCCTAATTTCAATTAAAGAATCTAATTGTTTATTGTTATTTTTAATTATTTACTTAGAATAATATTCTTTGCTTATTTATTTATTTTTTATTAGGAAATTGTATAGTTTTTTTTATTGTAATTTATTTTCCGTCCGATTATATTGTATCTGCCCCTAAGCCATATAATAGTTAGGATTTTATCTTTATTTTTATTTTCTTAAATATAAATTGCGTGGTTAGTAAATAGGGAGTGAAAAGAATTAATTGTAATTAATACGGACTTAGAAAATTAATTAACAGAATAAATATTTAAAATAATCACTCACACACGTAAGTCGATCTATGATCGTTATCTGCACTTCCTAGGATATCCCTCTTGGTTGCCTTCAATACAATGGTCAAGTCCCTCGAAAGTGGGGTGTCTTAAGCAAAACCCTAATAAGAAATCATTTTGTCCCTCCCTCGGTTAAAAGATCAAGTCCCTACGATGTTGCCTACGGTGTTGCCTAATTGATCTTATCCCTTCAGATTAAAAAATGATAGTCCCTCCCAAATTGCTAAAGACACCCCCCAATTTGCCTTCATTCACCGTACGATGACCCTACGCCCGTCCCTTAACGAATCCAAGGTAATGACTACATATTCATTAATAATAGGGATAGTCTTACCCTTGAAAGGACATATAAGAACATGAATGACTTAGTCTAGGGTAGGTACCTCATAGTTACTTGCTCACTCTTCAAAAAGAAAATACTTTTTACACCTCACTATTTTCAAACATTTTCAAAGAAGGCTTTGAATACATCCATACGAGGATCATTACAAAGTACTAAGAAAATTTTCTAATCACACACTAAACTTTTCAAAAACAATTAAAGTGAGCTAAGTAACTAAGAGCCCATGGATAACCATGGATATAAAGGGTGCTAACACCTTCCCTTTATATAACCTACCCCCCGAACCCAAGTCTTTTCAAAACGGTCTTTCCTGTTCTTTTATGTCCCTTCCTTATGGATAAAATAAAAGTCGGTGGCGATTCTTGCTATCCGCAATATTTATAGAATGTCAGTTCTCCCACCGTGTTACATACGAACTTGTCTATATCAGCAAACAAGATGATCCCGTATATGGACAATGCTAGGATGGCGCAGACTGAACCCACTAATTGATCGCAACAAGTTCTCTAGCTCTTCTAACCAGAAACTCTATAGAGAAACCAAGCACTCCAGATTTGGTAGCAATCAGATTATCAGACACTTCAGATGAGCTCAAATAAAGTGCTTTGGCGATGTCAGAATGAGTTGGTCTGGTCATTTCGGAGTTGAAGGGAATCTGGTCTTGGATTGGCACCCCTAGAATCTTAGCATATTCTTCAAGGAGAAGGCTTAACTGGAAGTCGTGAAAGGTGAAGCACCTAAGTTGTGGGTCATAGTACTGCAGTAAAGTATGAATGACACTCCTTTGAGAACTGTCCATATTGAACTCCAATCCAGAATATCACCATATTTCTCCTTGAAGTATCCTAGCTGACCCGAGGTAATAAGAGACACCATCTGGTTGATCAGATCCATTTTGGTGTCGAAGAATTTGTAGTGCATAGTCCTTTTCTGACATCTTCCATTTTTCCGTAGTAATGACCGAGAATCGAGAGTAGTATGAACCCTGGGAATGAAAAAGAACACAATGATTAATGATGTCATGATGTTTATGCAATGCAAGGCATGTGATTGGTGACGTGTCTATGATGTGCCAAGCATATATTCATGTGTCTGTGCAGGGTCACAATCATAGTAACAGCTCTTCTGAATAAGAATCCCAAATCTCGGGAAACAAGGAACCAAAAAACCAGATCACAACACTGAACAATACTGGAAAAATGGGTGTGTTGGAAGTTTTAGGGCTCCTGTAAATCTGTAAACCCCTCCCATCTCACGGGTGTGCTACTCGGGTCAACATCATAGACTCTCAAAGCCGAATAGCAATAATATATTCACCATCTCCGAAAGATGGATCATGACCAAATCAGGGAATCGGTTTGGCATTATATACTACTCAAGGAGGTCTCAGCCAAGTACAAGGAAACAAGCATCCCTCATAAGTTCCCAGCTTCAAGCACTGAATCGAGAAACAACAGTACATTCAGCCATTGGGATACAGTACTATCGCCATACAAACAGTTTGCTTTAACTAGATTCCTATGAGAGAACCAGGCCATCCTATGCGAGTTCCCAGTGGCCCCTCAGATGCAAGTGGGTTTGCCAACAAATATGGTTTGCCACTGTCATCACTGGAGAGGGGTGTTTCCACTAAGGTCCTCAATGATCGGTCACCATATGCATATAACTATCGAGGTCGTACCCTGAAGTGAGGCAAAACCCCCACACAGAATAGTTCCAAGACAGTTGCAATCTGGGTGTGGAACACATCGCCACTCATCATAGTGAGATACCATGGAAGTACAATGTCTTTCCATGCTAATCCTATAGGGCACTCAAGCTGGGTATTCAGCTTATCTCACATAACTCCCATCCCACATAAAAAATGGAAACCAACACAGTTCAGACAGCCCAGTATATATTATGCATGTGAAAATAAATACTGAAAATGTAGAGTCACCAGCCAAGAATTTTTATCCCGAATGAATGGGAAAGGTAATGTTGTACAAACCTAAGAGAAAAGGAAAGGACAAGGTCCTGCAAACCAAAGGTCTGGGTTCGGGAGTCAGTTACGAACTGGGAAGATATTAGCACCCAGACCGTCTGTCGTACCCGACGAGATCCATGCTTGACTGTCTGTTTCAAAGGATGAGAAATTAGATGCTGATGAATGAAAGAACTACTAACTTCAACTGGAATGAGAGAAAACTGGAAAAAGAGATCGAAAAAAGGAATGGGAAAAGTGTAGGGAAAATAAAGAGTGTGCTTGAACGGACCCTACCCCGCTGCCTACGTACCTCATCGGGAAAATGAGGATCAGAGTCGACGTATTTCGCCTAACTAAGGCGGGAACTATTTATTTGTGTTTTTTATGCGCTGGAACTGCTTATGTCTTTGCTCAGGTGTTGCATACTCGCCTTGAACGAGTGCGTTTACCGTCTTGCAAATGAAACAAGTCGTCGCAAGTTCACGTTGAAGGTGAATGAGATGAGAAAAGAAGTTCCTGAAGGAAAAGATGATTCTTCTTTGTTGTTTTATCTTTTAGAGAAGTATTTTCTGTTTATTGTTTGTGAACCTTCTCATACTAAGACTTGTTCATCGTGGTAGATGACTTACACCTCGCCCCGAGACAAGACATGCATAAGTAACCTGTAACATCCCGATTTTAGAAATTATTTATTTATATTAATTGATTAATTGAGTGATTTTATAAATAAATGATTTAATTGAATTAGTTGATTTATTTAAAATAATTGATATAATTGAATTAATTGATTTAGTTGAATTAATTGATTTAATTGATTTATTGTATTTATTTGAATTATTTGATATAATATAATTATTTTTATTTTATTGAATTATTTAATTTATTTTATTTGGTGGAATAAAATATAATTACTAGGAATAAGTAATTGAGTCTAATCGGGAGTGTGGGTAATAAGTGTGAGGGTGTGTTAAGTAAGCCCATTAGAATTGTTGAAAAAATTGTGAGATATGATAAAATAAGAGAATGATATAGAATAGAGTTTGAAGTTGGAAAGGGGAAAAAGAGGCAAAGAGAGAAGTGGAGAAGAAGAGGAGAAAACTCAAAGGGGGAGCTCTAGAATCCAAGAAAATCAAGGTAAGGGTGGGTTTTCATAAAATTATTTGGGATTGTTGAATAATATAAAATGGTAGAAATATGGTTAGAATGAAACCCCAATTTTTCATGATTTTATAAATTTAGGTTTTACTCATTATCTTTGATTTGTGATGGAATATTTTGTTTGGAATTAATATGTAAATTGGTGATACCGAAAGATCAATTGATAGGCTTAGTATATTGTAATTACATATAGAAACTAAAATGGAATATAATAATTTGTATGATATGGTGTTCATAAGTCATGTTACAGTGATGTATTTCAAATAAATTGTAAATGTTGGATTATACTGAGAGTGTAGTACCACTATCATTTTATAGAGAATGAAAGTATGATTTTTTTTTAACTGTGAGAATCCATTTTCCCGTAGGCTTCGTGTGAATGTATGGAGAGTGACATAGTGATATTATATGCATTTAATCACTGGTAGCTATAAGTGATGTATATTAATAATTTTGTAGCCACATGAGTTCACTATATAAAACAAGAGAATGAATAAGTAATATGTTTCTTTTATTCCCCTGTAGTAGCCACCGCCCCTTCCCAAAGTAAGAGTTAGAAATAATAGAATAATGGTGATGATTAGGCGCAAGAGATATATAAATATCGAGGAACATTTAGCCACTTCATGAACATGATTTTTATGATAACACCCACCTCCCTATAACCTATACCAAATAAAAAGAAAGTGACTACAAGAATTAATTAAAGAATAATGTGATATCCTGTTGAGACCCCCTAGAGTATACACATGCCAATACAACATGATGAATTTTATAGTATTAAGTGTAGTAGTACCCACTTTGAAGCCAATGAGTTAAAGTTATGAATGTATCCTTGTAAAACACTTAAGCTCTGCTTGTGAAAATTGGGATATAAATCTTTTTTGTTTCCTCAATGACTAAAATATAATACTATTATTACAATGTAAATAATACTTGTAATAAGTCGATTCAATGAGAACTTGATGATAGTATTAAACAAGAGTGAGATATATTTATTAGATACTTTGTAGTCACTTTATTTTAGTTGGTGAGAATCTAAGTACATGTTATAGTTGGCATAGAAATTAGTAAATTAATAAATAGTGATGCCTCTTAATTAATGTAAAGTGAAATTTGAGATGCTAGTTATGTAGTTTTAAAGAAAAACGTGAATTCTGTAACTTTACATCTAGTAATAGAAATGAGAAACATGGGTAATCAATCAAATATGTTGTCACTTTAGAAAAGAATAATAGTAGTATATGCTTTTATGAAACATAATAAAATAAATTTATTGAATTAAAAACTATATTGAGTATTAATATAGTTAGTGAGGATTAATATAGTGATTGAGTATTAATATAATAATTGAATATTGAATATTGAATATTGAATTTTAATTTAGTGATTAATTTAGAGACTAATTTGGTGATTATTTTTTTTATAGATTAATTATCTAATGTTTAATCGGTAATGTGTATTTTGTGAATTGAGGTTGAATTGTGTTGATACCTTATGATTACTTGCTTGTTGTGAGATAATGTCGTTGAGATTGTATTGTAAAATGTATTGTATACCGTTTGAAAACGACTTGTGTGTGGAAGATGCATAAATATGTGCAAGTATGTGTAGTTGTGTGGTAATTCAAATGTGATGAATTATTGAAGATATGCAAGAATATTAAGATTAGAGGACGATCTTAATTGCATATGGTTGTTGAACTTACATATGCATCATTTTGTCAAGAGGCAATGTTTTCTAGTTTCGTGGGAGCTAGTGACTTGTCCCAAACCTAGAGGACGGGTTTGAAAGCTTAGAGAACAAACTTTTGTGAGTTATCAGTCTAGAGGACGGACCCGGTTTAATGTAAAAAAAAAACGAAAATGATAACAAGTGATTGGTACCACATGCATGAGTTGCATTTGAGTTTTTCATTTGAGTCTCATTGTGTCTATAATTACAATATGAGATTATGTGGATTATGTGAATTATTGAATTGATGGAATCATGAATTGTGTGTATATACTTGTGAATAGTATGGTTACTTGAGTAATAAGTGTTTATGAAACTTTTGAAATGTGAGAATAATTTGATTATACTTATATGCATTAAATTATATATTATCTAATGATTTCAATAATTATATGAATTCTCACCCTTCTGTTGGAATGATGTTTTATACGACATCGCTCAGGTACCGAGGAGTAGGATTGCTTCTAGCTCAAGGTAGTAGTTTGTAGTAGCTTGCTTAGTCTTTTTATTTATGTGGGTCGAGTCATACTCTGATCATGTAACACTGGGGATGTTATTCGAGTCATGTTTTCGAGAGATACTTTATGTACTCTACTTATGTTGTTATTGTTATTTGACTATTGTGGAGTATTGAATTGTTATGCCTAAGTGATGAGTATGAAACTATATTTATGTTTAAATATGAATGAAGTATATTCGCTGCTACATGCTAATGTGAAAATTTATCTGAAAAACATGAATTTATTTTCAAGTGTTATTGAGCATGACAGGTGTTGTATGATATTTTGAATTATGCGTGACACCCTAATTGAGATGCATGATAAATTACTCTGATTAGTTATATATTTTACGCGGGGTTTAGAAGGGTGTTACATAACCCACAGAAAAGTCTCGTGTCGTACGAGAACATTCAACCTTTATTAGGTGTTTTATTGTTTTTCTTTATGAGATAAGAAAGAGAAAGCAAAACGAACCAAAGGTAAAAAGTCTAAGGGGAAGACTAAGATCCTAATGTTATCATGCATGGATGAACCTAGGTTAGTGCGGTTTTTAATCCTAATGAGAAGGAAAAGGGAAAAGCAAAAATAGAATACAACATACTTCCTAAGGAAGTTAAGTTGATTCTAACAAGGGAATTAGCATGAAGTTGTGGGAAAACCTAACAAACACAAATATGAAAGGTAAGGTAAAAATGCAAATTAAATGCATAAAGAAGTAAAAGAAATGAGTTGTGAGGAACTTACCTTAACCTTCCTACAAAACAAAGGTTAGTGTTGCATATTATCTAAAATAATAAGACAAACAAAGTACCAATTAAATCCTAATGCGCCTAGGACCTAAATTAAACTCAATCCTAAGTCTAAAGGGTACTAAAAATAATGCAAAGCAAAATCTAGCAGCCTACTACAACTCCTAAATGCACAAATAGCAATGAAATGCAGTGCACAATGCATACAACTTTTTACAGCTCACAATCAGCATGCAAAACAGGTGTAAAAAATGTGAAAATGCAACAATCAGCATACATTTTACAGCTACTACATGAAAAACAATTATGAAATGCAAAAGGCAGATTTGCTTATTTTCATTTTTTATGCACAAAATCAAAGACAAAATGCACAATTAACACAAATCATGATCCAATGGCATCAACATGCATAATTAAATGAACATCATTATTCACAAGAGTATGCTTATGGAAGAATGCACTAAAACACTAAATATGCAACAAGCATGCATTTCCAGTTATTTGCACATAAACACATGGATGTGGATTATGAGCACATATCAAGATTCAACACAATGAATCATGCAACTTGATGTAAAAATCAGAATTGGATTAACATGAGAGTATGATCAAAATGCAAACCAAATGCAAGTATATACATATTTATGATTATGTATTTTCAAAAATGCACTATGCAAGAATGCGATGCAATGATGCGTACAAGTTAACGAAACATGCAAGGATCATGCTAGGGATGCAAACAGAATGTGAAACACATGTAAGCATACTAAATGAAAGGCTTGAACATGGCAACAATGATCTACAAGTCAATTTATGCACAATCAACAAGTAAATGCACAATATACAAAAAGCAACGGAAACGCGTCGAAATGACTCAAAATGATGGAATGAAATGCCAAAAGTGGTCTTGAAAATTCCCTAAATCCATGATCTATCACTACATGGAGGATCAAGACACAATGCAATGTAAACACACAATGAAACAAAAGTATTTTTCCAAGTTTCAACAACGTTAACCGGTTAACGCTATGGGTTAACGCCCAAAAAATTTCAAATCTAAGGCATTTTTTAATGTGTTAACCGGTTAACCAAATGCGTTAACCGGTTAACACTGAACAAAATGGTGAAAAAAAGTTGAGAAATAAACACTTACGGTCATGAACCTACTTCTAAGGAGGTTTCCTAACACCTATTAGGACCTATATTAAGCTACAAATCTAGCTTCTAATAAATGAAATGCACAAATCGCAATCAAAATGTAATTGAACGGTAAAACGCACATACAATCAATGAACATGCGAAGAATTCCGTTTCAACGAGATGAAGAGAATAATTTAAACGCGAAAAGCGGTTTTAGATCACCAACCTACGAAGCGGAGGATTGCTTCGGTGAGTGTTGTAGTGTAGATCGAAGTACAAGTGATCAGTGCATTTTAATGCACATTCTACCATGTTTGCACTTAAGCATTTCTTTGGTTTTCTTTGTTTATTTTTATATTTTAATTTGTTTTTCTAATTTATTTTATTTTTGGCTTAATTTGATTTTCGTACTTAATTTTCAGCTTTAACAACTTTTACGAAAATGATCATAGCCAGAGTTCCAGGAATCTGATTGAGGTATTCTACCAGTCGACGGAAAGCTAAGAGAGAGAGCTAAAACTTTCGTGTTGGAGCCGAAGTCAGATTCGGAGTCATATTTTCCAGAATTTCATTTGAAGCTGCTGCATTAGTTT
This sequence comes from Lathyrus aphaca, assembly GCA_963966055.1. NCBI lineage: Eukaryota > Viridiplantae > Streptophyta > Magnoliopsida > Fabales > Fabaceae > Lathyrus > Lathyrus aphaca. The sequence continues at coordinate 574,480,319 of OZ014519.1, read as the reverse complement.
TATGTAGTTCGGGTCATTTAGAATTGGGCCTGGGTTATGTATTTGACCCAGTTGGATTGTAAACGGGTTTTTTAGGTTTTTCCATATAACTTAGTAGCCGCAACTCTTCACAATACACTTTTTACGATTTTATTCTTTACTTTTGAAGAGACGAATCATGGAGAACTAATCATCAAGATTCATCTACTGTAATCGGTTTCCACCGCAACCTTGAGGTTTTATAATTTTCAATCAATTATTTTTCCCTTTTAATATTATGCTATATACTTTGTCTGCTTTATTCAATTACATAGAATAATATTGATTAATTTCGATTGCACCTATCATTCATTTACTTTATCGCGTTTGCTTTATCCGCACAATTTTCATGTTTGCTTAATTCACGGAAGATTTAATCTGTTTGCTTAATTCGGAATTTAGGAATATAGGTATTATAGGATCTTTTGCGCTTGTTAATTGATACTATTATTGAAAAGGGATTAGAATCCGCTTAGGGCATGAAAATTATGTGAATCGATGATAAGTTGGGAAACCAAAACATTAGATAAATCGTTTAGCTTAATTGCATAATCACTTATTTTAATTGCTTAATTGTTCTATTTTAAATCGACCTTAAAACAACCCCCCCTAATTCGACTACCTTCGATTAATAACAATACAAGAGTCCTTGAGAACGATACTCGAGTTGTCGTTACCGTTAACTATATTTTCAAAAGAGCTCGTTTTTGATCCGCGCGCGACACGCGAATCAAATTGGTGCCGTTGTTGGGGATTCTTGTTGTTCTGGACTGGCCCAATTCCCATAATTGGGCCAAGCAAACCAACTTGGCAGAAGCGCTCGACGTCGAGCAGAATCAAATAGTGGTCTCTGTCGAGCAAAAGCGTACCGGCCAAGACAAAGTCCTCCAACGGCTAGTTTTGGCCGTTACCGATTTTTACGGATTCCTCGATCCTCGCCCCATAATATGGACCAATAATCTTCCACTTAGCCCCTTATATAAACCCTCTCGCTTGAGAGGGTCAGGTATTCAACTCTCTGACCTTATTCTCGTACTTGCTCACTCTTTGCTCGGTTACTTACTTTGGCATCGGAGTGCCTTGCAGGTACACCCCCCATTTTCTCTCCTCACCGACCGTCTTTCAACAACTCTCGAAGCCAGCCGTATCGGATCCTGATCCCCAGGTACGATCAGGTGGCGCCGTCTGTGGGAAACTGATTTCCCCGTTCTTCTCTCTCAAAGTCTTCAAAGAACCAAAGTTTTTACCAAGATCCATGGCTGCTCGGGACAACCAAGACAACCGATCAAACGACGGCATGATTCTCACGCAACGTGAGAGCAACATTCATCCTCCTCCGCACGAGGAAACTGTGCAAGATCACCCCGACGGGAAGACAGCATCGCTTTCGCCCGATCGCGATCAACCTCTGGAGAGTCACCCGGAAACTCTCTTTCCCTCGACTCCTTCAGGATCGGAGTTTGCCACATTGGCCGAAATCCTAAATCAAACAAACCTATTGCTCCTCGCCCATGGCGAGAAAATCGCCCGTCTCGAAGATAATTCCCGTCGACCACCGTCTCCCGCGAGACCCCAAAGAAAGCGCACTCCCCCTCCTTCCAGGAGAAAAAGGAAAGGGCACGCCGACGAATCAACGGGCGACAAACGTCCTCGTCAGGCCTCTCCACGATCTTCTCCTCCAAGAAAATCAAGAAGGAACAAATCAAGATCTGCATCTCCCCGGCGAGCGAAGAAACGCGCTCACAGGTCACCTTCGTTCAACTCCAGCGACGACGAGGACGCTCGAGGTCCCCTATCGTCAGAAATCATGGCGGCCAAACTTCCAAGAGGTTTAGAGAAACCCCCACCACTAGGCTCGTACGACGGAACCACATATCCAGACGAGCATATCGAGAATATCAATGCGCTGCTCAATTACCGGGGAGTACGAGGAGCGATCAAATGTCGCCTCTTTCCTACAACCCTGAGGAAAGGAGCGATGACGTGGTATAAAATCCTCAAGGCTGAGTCCATCACCTCTTGGAAACAACTTGGACGCACGTTCTCCAGGCACTTCACCGCCTCAAGGCGACACCCAAAGACAGAAGCTTTGCTCGAAGCGATCATCCAGGGAAAAGACGACACTTTACGAACTTACATCGAGAGGTTCAATAAAGACGCAGTCCAAGTATCCACAACCGACGACATGAAGAAGTACCAATTGGAACGAGGCTTACGCCCGTCAACAGATTTTCACCGAGCAGTCGGCATCGAGACCCCTGCCACCCTCGACGCGTTCTTGCTAAAAGCCCAAGCCTATATCCAGTATGAGGAAAAACAGGCAGCCAGCTCGGTAAGAGACGCCCGACGTCGTGAAGATGCGAAGCCCCACCGAGTCGATAAACCCTCGACATCTCATCGGGGAGGAGACAAAAGAAAGGACGACCGCTCCCGTGAACCGCGGGAGCACAGAGGACCCATCGGCCGATTCCACGAATATACTCCTCTCCTGACTTCCAGGGAGAAAATCTTGTCCGAGTGTGCCAACTCGGAGTTCAGGAAAGCGGGGGTACGCTTTCCAAAGCAGCAACCCAGCAAACCGGGCACGGACAAGACGAAATATTGCAGATTCCACAAAAGTCATGGCCACAACACAGAAGACTGCATCCATCTCAAGGACGCAATCGAAATTCTTATCAAGGACGGGCACCTTAAGCAATTTACCAAATCCAGAGACATTCCTCGGCAAGAAGCACAAGAGACTCAAAAGGTCGAGGAGGCTGTACCCGTTCCTGCAGATGCGAGCATGCAAGTTGCCCTGAGCATCTATCGCCCAGAAGATTTCTTCCTACCCGAGCACAACGGGAGCCTGGGGTACCTTTCCTCCCATAGTCCATGGGAAACCTTTCCATCCGCGATGGTCATTTCAGGAGGAGGGTTCAACAAAATCACGGTCGGATCCGTAAAGCGAAAGTTCGACCAACTGATTGCAAAGGGGCCCGCGCAAAACGCAACCCTAGACCCACCAAGAGAGGGCTCGGTACCCCTTGCCTTTTACCGAGAAGAACTCCTAGGAGGAGCGTCCAACGCCAGTATTCCTTTGCTTATTCGGGCGCGTATGGCAAATTTCGATGTAAGGAGAATCTTGGTAGACCAGGGCAGTTCCTGCGACATTATGTACTCCCAACTATTTTCAACACTCCAGTTGAACGAGACACACCTGACTCCGTACGTCGGATCAGACTTGCAAGGTTTCAACGGAGCGGTCTCCCAACCGTGGGGCTACGTCGATCTGTTTGTCACCTTCGGAGCAGCTGAGACGGTCAGGACGGTCAGAGTCCAGTTCCTAGTCGTGGACTACCCATCGCTGTACCAGTGCATCCTGGGACGACCAACACTAGCCGAGCTGATCTCCGTACCATCCACCGTCCACCTGAAGATGAAGTACTACACTACGTCGGGCAAGGTTGCCCCACTGCACGGAGACGTCGATGCCGCTCGCAGATGTTTCGAAGCAGCATCTAAAGGTCTTAGCTCAATATCGTACCAACCGAACCCTTCAACATCGAACTCACCAGATGTTCCCAGGGCTTTCCCTCAGGTAGACTCAATCGACCTAGACTGCAGGTTCTCGAACGACAACGAGGGCGTCCAGAAGCCAACAGATCCATTATCCCGACCAGTCCCAGACGGAGAGTTCGAGCTGATTCCCCTGGGAGACGACCCAACCCGGTGCGTTAAGATCGGAGCACATATGCCCGACTTAGCTAAACGACAGTTGGAAGCTTGCCTCAAAGGGAACACAAATCTGTTCGCCTGGAACGCCGCAGAAATGCTGGGACTCGACCCCGAGACAGCCTGCCATCACCTTTCCATCGACCCGACACACAAAGCGGTCGCCCAGCGCAGGAGGAAGCAGTCGACCGAAAAAACTGAAGCAGCTGAATCTGCTGTTAAAGACCTCCTAGAGGCAAAATTTGTAACCGAGGCCAGGTACACAATCTGGCTCTAAAATGTTGTACTTGTGAAAAAATCTAATGGAAAATGGAGAATGTGTATTGATTATACTGATCTCAACCAGGCATGCCCAAAAGACGCATACCCCTACCTATGACCAGATATGGCCGGACGAATGTTAAAATGGTCGTTGAAACTATCTGAATTCGACATCAAATTCGAGGGAAGACAAGCTCTCAAAGCTCAAGCACTGGCCGACTTTGTGGCAGAGCTCACTTTCACTGAGCAAGAGTCGAAATCTTCCTCCAGGTGGACGATTTTTGTGGACGGGGCGTCCGGACCAGCGGGTAGCGGAGCTGGGGTTATTCTGGAAAACGAGGAAGGAAACATCATCGAAGTATCCTTAACCTTATCTTTCCCCACTTCCAACAATCAGGCGGAGTACGAGGCCTTCCTAGCAGGCATACGGCTCGCGGCCGACCTGGAGGCAGAAGAAATCACAATCTGCACGGATTCTCGGCTGGTCGCCAGCCAAGTCCGAGGAGATTTTCAAGCCAAAAACGATAACATGGCCGAATATTTGGCCCTCGTAAAAGGCGAGCTAAAGCGATTCAGAAGCGTGGAAGTTAAACACGTCCCGCGAGAGAACAATATCCGAGCCGACATCCTTTCCAAACTGGCGAGCACTAAAATGAAGGGAAACAACAAATCCATCATACAGAAAACGCTTCCCCGACCAAGCATCGGGCAATCATCAATCCACGTAGACGTTAATCTCGTGGGCGACACAAACTGCTGGATGACCCCAGTATTTAACTACCTAACTAAAGGAGAATTACCGACCGACCAAAAAGCGGCCAACACAATACGACGAAGAACATGCTCATATTCTCTAGTGGGTGGACGTATGTATCATCGAGGATTCTCCACACCCCTTCTCAGGTGCGTAGAAGAAGAAAACATCCCACACGTGCTAAGAGAAGTCCATGAAGGAATTAATGCACAACATCCAGGCGGACGGTCGTTGGCCCGAAAAATCCTTCGAGCAGGGTACTATTGGCCCACACTCCAACACGACGCAAAAGAGCACGTAAAAAGGTGCGACAAGTGCCAACGACATGGGGATGTGCACGTAGCACCCCCGTCCGAGCTAAAATCATTGTCGTCGCCTTGGCCATTCGCATGATGGGGGATGGATATCTTAGGACCATTCGTCGTTGGATCCGGCCAAAACAAATACCTAATTGTAGGCGTCGACTATTTCACCAAGTGGATAGAAGCTGAGGCCTTAGCCAAAATCACTGCACTCAACATACTATGTTTCTTCAAGAGGAACATCCTCGCCCGGTTCGGAGTACCGCTCGCCATCGTGACCGACAACGGCACCCAGTTCACAAATAAACACTTCAAAGAATTCGTTGCATCAATAGGAACGAAACAACATTTCGCTTCGGTGGAGCACCCCCAAACTAACGGGCAAGCAGAGGCCGTGAATAGGGTAATCCTAAGAGGCCTGAAATGAAGACTGGACGAACACAAGAAGCACTGGGTCGAGGAGCTACATAGCGTGCTATGGGCATATAGGACCACCCCCCACTCAACAACCGGGGAGTCCCCGTTCCGATTAGCGTATGGAACCGAGGCGGTGATCCATATAGAAATGCACGTCCTATCCAGACGCACAGAATCCCCCATGGACCAAGACACCAACTCCGAGGCTTTAAGGGACGAGCTCGACCTGGTCGAGGAAGTTCGATCAGAAGCTGCTCTTCGAGAGACCATTCTCAAACAAAAAATAGCCGCTCGGTACGATTCTAAAGTCATAAGACGAACGTTCGAGGTAGGCAGTCTTGTTCTCAGAAGAAATCACAGGGATCCCCGCGAGGGAAAGCTTACACCCAATTGGGAGGGCCCGTATCGCGTTCGAGCGAAAACCGAAAACGGAGCCTATTACTTAGAAAATTTACACGGGGAAGAGCTTGCTAGGCCATGGAACGCCGAGAAGCTCAAGCAATATTACAGCTAACTTACAAAGTCACCCTGCTCAACTCTCAAGCGAGGAGCAATAGGACCGACTGAAAACTGCGTGCCTAGGTACAAGCACGACAACCCAAAAATGACAATCAATCAGGATCTCCTTTCGAGGGAAGGAGAAACCTGTCGCACGGACGGGTACTCAAACGAGTCTGACGTCGCCTAAGTACCACGACCAGGCAGAACCCCAGCTTGCGATGGGACGTTCAAGCCACGGAGCCCGGGCCATTACCTTGGCCCGGGAACCGACCAGGAGTAAAAACTCCAGAATCTACTTGGTCCCCCAAACCAATGGATCACGAACACACCCGTATACATTAAATCACATCCAATCAAGTACAAAAACGCACGACAAACACTTAGCATTTGAAATATAAAGAACAGTCCTCCGACAGACGAGCAATTGAACAATGGAGATAACAAAACAAACGACCATTAATAAACATCAAAATGTGAGCATAAAATTGCGACCTCGAAGGGCCGACTTGTTCATAATTAATTACAAAGGGGACTACGCCCCAAAAAACTAAGAAACATAAAATTACAAGGCACGCAGGCCAGAAACTAGTTACCTTCGCCCTCTGGGCGGCTTTCTTCCTGGCGAGCCTCCTCCTGTTCTGGTTGCACTTCAGGCTGATCGGGCTGAGCTATCGACCCCGGCTGAGAATCATCTACTACCAGGTCCGAAGGAACCACGATCTGGCCATCCTCGACCTTGTACAGGTAGCTGATTCGACCAACGTCCAAAGCCAAGTCGGGGTGGAGAGCCCTTATCTGATCCACTGCATTCTGGAAACTGAGCTCAGTTGATGACTTCATATCTTCCATGTCTTGGTCGATCTGAGCAAGAAACTGTGCCCTTGTTACCATACTTTTGGTCTCATCATCCTCGTCCTCCTTCGGGCAGAAAGCATCCTTCAGCTTTTTGTTCTGCTCCAGCACCCTTTTCTTATCGACCTCCAACTTGGCAATGACGTTGGCCCGTTCAGTCAGCTCCTTGGCCGTGGCACTAGCTTCTTCAGTGGCCGCTTTCAGCTTCGCCTCAGAGGCAGCCAGCTGCTCCTTCAGCCTACCCATCTCCCTCTCCTGTCCAGAACTTCCTTCAGCCGTCAGCCAAGCCATTGTCAGGACCCGCATGACCGCACTTGCGTCCTGAGCCAGGGACAACCGCCGGGCAGGACGATCCATGCCTTCCAGGAACAAGGAGTCCGCACGGTCCACCTCCATGCTCGTCCCCTCGAAAAAGTTGCGCTTCACGAAGCACGACGGCAGCCCATGCTTCGGCTTTGGAGGAGCGTTGGCCGTCAGGTCCACAGTAGTTGCGAACTTGTGTTTCTTTATCAGGGAGCCAGTTAAGGCGCTCGGAGAGCCTTGGACCAAGGGGCCCGACCCAGAGCCACTTGTCTCGGTCAGCTTGGTCTGCACAACCCTCGATCTTTTCTTTTGCTGTTGGCGCAGGTGTTCCTGGATTTTATCAAGCGGGTTCGACAGAGAGCCTGAAAGAAAAAAGAAAAAGATTAGATTAATCGTGGACGACAAAATTAAATCAAAGATATGACTAATAGAAATAAAACAGATACCAAAGAAATCAGACACTTCCTGCCCGATATTGCAGGCCAGTAATTCTGTAACGTCGATCAAGGGACGCTCCACAGCTTCCCCCCCATCCTGATCGAGCATAACTTTCCCCTCTCTGTCCAGCAAGGGGGTCGGAGTGAAAGACGCTACCAATCTTCTGAAGGCCTCGAAACTGGCCGCGTCGTCTTCATTCAAAGAGTCCCCCACCTGGACAAACTCACCAACAGGCCTCTCATAATGGGCGTAACTCCAGGAAAAGGGGAACAACCAAAGCCTCCTCGGGATCACCTGCCCTTGATCGTCGAGCTTGGGTTCGTCGTTCTCGTCGGTGTCTATCCCCAGAAAGCTCATCGCCCTCACGGCCACCGCGCTCGCGGGTTTGATCAGAAAGTAGTCCATCTTGAAGGCTCAGATGGATTCTAAATGGGCCTTGAAAATCTTTGTCCTCTGTTTAAAAGACACGAACCCCTTCCGATCAGTTCCTCGCCCGACTTGGCGCTGCAGGGAGAACAGACGGAAGAACAGAGGAAGCGTGGCACCAACACCCAGATGGGCACACGTCAACTCAAACGCCCTCAAGAATGCATACGAGTTAGGATGCAGCTGGGAAGGAGCAACACACAGGTGCCCAAGCACGGCGCACACCAAGTCACTGAAGGGAAAAGTTACCCCCAGGACCGAAACTGCATACTCGTACATGGAGAACGCCCGACCTCTAAAATCTGAGAAGATGCAGTCGTCGTCTCCTGGGAAAGTTACGACCCAATCAGCAAGGTTGCCGACGACAGGCAGCGGCTTCGCGCGAGGTTTTGAAAATGAGGACACCTTGTCCAACAGATCCTCCACCACCCATTCTTCGGGCGAGATCCTTGTCTGTTCGGGACATTATGGCGAGTCTGTTGATGCTCCCTCTTCTGTAGTGCTCGCGCCCGAATCTCCCGGAACCAGAGGGGACTAACGCAGAAGATCCTGAATCTTCCGAGGACGTCTCTTCCGAGGACACGTCTAATGGATCCATAAGCGAGTTTTCACCTGAAAAGCAGAGGAAAGGCGTCAGTGAATTCAATTAAGAATATAAAATCCACCCTTCCACCGCTCGACAAGTGAAAGGGCGCGCATCAGCTCAGGGACTGCGTCCCGAGCTGTAGCCCTGGCTGACCATCGCTCGGAGCGATGGCTTACGCCCAACGTCATGAATTACGGGATCTAACCTAAATACTTATCAAATCCCAAGTCAAGGTCGACCATCACCTATGTCGACCATGAGTTAGGGTTTGCAGCCGACCGACAACGGTGGCAGAAGTTCTAAAGTTTACCGGTTCTAAATCTAAGACTACCGATAAAGCTATCCTAAACCACATACATTTCTATGATATCTAACCTATAACCACTGAAAACAGCGAAAAGGAACCATACCTTGTGCGTTGGAAGACATTTGCGGAAGGTGAAGGTTCTGGAAACGGTGGTCGACAATAAGATACGGTGGTCGACGGCTGGGAGCAGTGGTAGTTGAACGAGCAAGACGTCGGAGAAGAAGATGAAGCGAAAAGTTCAAAATGGAGTCTGGTAACCCTATTTATAAGAGGGAAAACACGTGCAAGCACGCGTGACCCCTACACGCTAGCCCCTAGGCTAGCCGACAAATCATTAATAAACGCGAATTCCCAGATATTCCAGCTTTTTCGTTTCACATTATCCCGTCGAGCAACATATCGTCTGCTCGCCAACAGAAGGTCGACATCATAAAATTTCTAGCCCAGATACTGCTCGTCCTCGAGCATGAAAACGTTACTAAGTCACTGCTCTTCCGCACGAGCAATGACTTGGGGGGCTCCTGATCTGGACTCGCCCAATTCCCATAATTGGGCCATGCAAACCAACTTGGCAGAAGCGCTCGACGTCGAGTAGAATCAAATAGTGGTCTCTGTCGAGCAAAAGCGTACCGGCCAAGACAAAGTCCTCCAACAGCTAGTTTTGGCCGTTACCGATTTTTACGGATTCCTCGATCCTCGCCCCATAATATGGACCAATAATCTTCCACTTAGCCCCTTATATAAACCCTCTCGCTTGAGAGGGTCAGGTATTCAACTCTCTGACCTTAATTCTCGTACTTGCTCAATCTTTGCTCGGTTACTTACTTTGGCATCGGAGTGCCTTGCAGGTACACCCCCCCCCCATTTTCTCTCCTCACCGACCGTCTTTCAACAACTCTCGAAGCCAGCCGTATCGGATCCTGATCCCCAGGTACGATCAGGTATTATAGGATCTTTTGCGCTTGTTAATTGATACTATTATCGAAAAGGGATTAGAATCCGCTTAGGGCATGAAAATTATGTGAATCGATGATAAGTTGGGAAACTGAAACATTAGATAAATCGTTTAGCTTAATTGCATAATCACTTATTTTAATTGCTTAATTGTTCTGTTTTTAATCGACCTTAAAACAACCCCCCCTAATTCGACTACCTTTGATTAATAACAATACAAGAGTCCTTGAGAACGATACTCGAGTTGTCGTTACCGTTAACTATATTTTCAAAAGAGCTCGTTTTTGATCCGCGCGCGACACGCTAATCAAATTGGCGCCGTTGTCGGGGATTCTTGTTGTTATTAACTGATTTTATAGTCATAGATATAATTTTCTTGCTAGTTTTTTTCTTTTCTTTTTTGTTGTGTTTGTTGATTTTCAGGGTTGCAATACCGGTTGCAGTATAATGATAAGTTTTTCAGCCTTTAGGTTAGTTGGAAGCTACTGTTTTGATTTACTCCGATTTTTTTTTCCAGAAAATCAGAAATAAATCGAAGAACAATACCCTTTTAGCATAAAATTCTAAAAGATTTCGACCCTCAAAATCGCAAATTTTGCGTTTTTCTATTTTATTTGATTTATTTTCTATTTCATATTTTCAAAAAAATCTGAAATTTTTTGTGCGAGCTTTATTTGATTTAATTAGATTTTTAGCGTTATTTTTTTATTTTTTAGATTTTATTTTAATCGCTTTTCTTTTTTCCATTCTTTTTAAATCTGCACTGATTTTATTTGATTATGTGTTGAAATTTATAATCATATCATGGCTGATCAAAGAACTCTGAGAGAATTGGTTGCACTTGTGAATTATAATTCTTTATGTATTGAATATCCTGATGTTGTTGATGCACCTTTCGAAGTGAAATTTTATTTAACACACTTGTTGCCAAGTTTTAATGAATTTGTAGGTGAGGATCCACATAAGCATATGAATAAATTTTAAGTTGTGTGTTCTGCACCTTCTGAACCTTCACTAGAGGACCTTGTCAAGAAAATTGCTACAAATAATGTCAAATTTCAACAACAAATAGATTCTAATTTTCAGACTTTGCAAACACAACTTGATCAACTTACCACTTCGATGAATGCCATGCAGCAAGCTCAAGGATCAAACCAACAACCTTCGGAAGAACATTCTATTTTTCAAATTCAAATAGAGTTGCCTTCTGAAACTGTTGATGATACTTGTATTAATTTGTTTGCAGCTGATTTTCCATCATTGTCTGATTTTAATGATGTTTACTCTTGTGATGTTTGTACTGACACTAAAATTTGATATGTTTGTGCTGAAATTGAGGTTGCCTTACAAGTTGATATTCTTACTGCAAATGAGGTTGAAAATGAAGTTGTTCATGTCAATGAATCTCTCGACACCCCGACTGTTCGGAACAAACCATCCATCGAGAAATCACCCTCTTTAGAGCTGAAGCCACTTCCTAATAATTTATTTGAATTTGTGCAGGAAGAGAAATCATTACAGGAACATAAGAAGGGAATCAGATGGACTTTGGCTGACACTTATGATATTAGCCCATCCATGAGTATGCATAGGATCTCAATTGAAGATGGAACAAAAGTAGTGAGGCAGTCCCTTAATCCTTTGATTCTTAAAGTTGTAGAAAAGGAGATCATTATCACGTGCATATTCAACACATTTACTTATCAAAGATTCTTCTTTGATCCTGGAATAAAAGGCGAAGACACTAATAAAAACTTCAAGATTAATGGATACTATCCAAAGCTACTCTATGAGATCCCCATTTTGGAAGAAGAGATTGTAGAAGAGCTCTCTTTAGGAAATGCTACTTATGTGATCACCTATTCACCTTGACTACTCGGTGTGTTCTTTCCTTTCTCTCCCTCTTATTTTATATTTATTTCCTTTCATTGAGGACAATGCTTGTTTTAAGTGTGGGGGAGGGAATAATTTATTTTCTCTGTTTTTGTTTGTTTATTTTAGAAACACTAGGCATTTTTTTTGAAAGTTTTAGGCTATAAATTGTTTTGAGGTTAGTAGTGAAGACTTGGAAAAAGTTCATAAGACCGATATCGTTTTAACACCTTAAGTCTTCTGAATATGGAAATCATTTTGAATTGTTATGCCATAGCCTTGAGTTCTCATCCTTTAATAGCTCTTAAGTAGTTTATATAGTAGTCAGCACCATCTAAAAATCATACATTAAGTAATTGAGTTGATGCAAATAAGTGAATGATCTCGTGCTTAATAATAAATCTGAATAGGAATCCGCCTTTTAAGTTAGGTGACCCTCATCCGGTCATTTAGCCTAACGGATGTGAAACCTTCAAAAAAATATTGTTGCTAAAGTAACTTTAAAATATTGACAAGATATGGATCATAGTCACTAAAAAACTTATTTACCATGTGTATGAATAGATAACGGGCTTAATGTGATTGCGCTAGAATGAAAGAGAGCAAAAAGGAGGATGAGTAAGTTAGGCTTAGCCATAATAACATGATTCGAAATGGTTTGTATATGATGGAGGCTTATGACCACACAATTGTGGGTTTGTATTCTTACGATATCCTTAATGTGTAAGATTAGTGCCTATCGATACTATCTTAACCGAAGAAGAGTTTGTAGCCTAGAATGAGTATTTGAATGATGTTGTGTTTCTTGAGTTTTGATTTCTATTTTGCTCGGAGTGCAAAAGTTCAAGTGTGAGAGAATTTGATCAGTGCATTTTAATGCACATTCTACCATGTTTGCACTTAATCATTTCTTTGGTTTTCTTTGTTTATTTTTATATTTTAATTTGTTTTTCTAATTTATTTTATTTTTGGCTTAATTTGATTTTCGTACTTAATTTTCAGCTTTAACAATGTTTACGGAAATGATCATAATCGGGGTTCCAGGAATCTGATTGAGGCATTCTACCAGTCGACGGAAAGCTAAGAGAGAGAGAGCTACAACTTTCGTGTTGGCGCCGAAGTCAGATTCAGAGTCATATTTTCCAGAATTTTATTTGAAGTTGCTGCATTAGTTTTATTTAGTTCAGGTCATTTAGAATTGGGCCTGAGTTATGTATTTGACCCAGTTGGGTTGTAAACGGGTATTTTTTTTAGGTTTTACCATATAAATTAGCAGCCGCAACTATTCACAATACACTTTTTACGATTTTATTATTTACTTTCGAAGAGACGAATCATGGAGAACTAATCACCAAGATTCATCTACTGTAATCGGTTTCCACCGCAACCTTGAGGTTTTATAATTTTCAATCAATTGCTTTTCCCTTTTAATATTATGCTATATACTTTGTCTGCTTTATTCAATTATATAGAATAATATTGATTAATTTCGATTGCACCTATCATTCCTTTACTTTATCACGTTTGCTTTATCCGCACAATTTTCGTGTTTGCTTAATTCACGGAAGATTTAATCCATTTGCTTAATTCAGAATTTAGGAATATAGGTCTTATAGGATCTTTTGCGCTTGTTAATTGGTACTATTATCGAAAAGGGATTAGAATCCGCTTAGGGCATGAAAATTATGTGAATCGATGATAAGTTAGGAAACTGAAACATTAGATAAATCGTTTAGCTTAATTTCATAATCACTTATTTTAATCGCTTAATTGTTCTGTTTTTTTATCGACCTTAAAATAACCCCCCCTAATTTGATTACTTTCGATTAATAACAATACAAGAATCCTTGAGAACGATCCTCGAGTTGTCGTTACCATTAACTATATTTTCAAAAGAACTCATTTTTGATCCGTGCGCGACACGTAGATCAACAAGTGAAGAAGAAAACTGAAGATCCGTGAATGCAAAATAAATGCGATTCGATCTTGATGCTTCTTGATTAATCACTTCCAATGCTCAAAATCAATCCAAAAAAACAGAATTTTTTCTTCAATTAAGCTCCAATGATGATGATTGATGAAAGTTTAGCTTCAAGTTCTTCAAATCCAATGAAGAATTTGAAGAACTTCTATGAAGAAGCTCTTGGTGAAAGGTGAAAACGTGGGAGAATTGAGAGAGAAATGAGAGACTGAAGATGAAAAATGGTGAAAATTAAGTTCCAACCCCATGCTTTGGAATGGTTAGGGTTTATATAGTGTGTAGGTTTGGAGTTAGGTTAGGTTGGGAGTTTGCTTGGGCATTAGGTTAGGTTTGGAGCTAGGGTAATAGTCAGTTAGGGTTAGTTGGAGTTCTAGAATATTCCTTGGAATATTCTAGAAGGGTCTAGAATGTGGTGGAATACTCCAATGTGAAGGAAAATGTGAAGTGTGAAAACAAAGTGAAAAATGAAAAGGAAACACAAAGGGAACATATGGAGGGAAATGAGAGGAACAACCACTTTTTGAAGCATTTTTCCCATTTTCGCACCCGTTAACCGGTTAAACAAATGCGTTAACTGGTTAACGATATAAAATCTTCAATTTTTTTCTTTTCTTTGGTGGGTTAAGCGTGGAGATGCCTCAGATTATATTTTTGTGGTGTTATTTCTCTTGAGCTCCAATGTTTGGCCAGTCTTGCCCGATCACACACCTCATGCACATGCAAATGATCATGATTTATTATTATATTATTATTATTATTTTTTTGAATGCAATGCGATGCTCGGACGATCATGCGAAATGACGAAGCATAAAGCACTTGAGGTTGGCAATAAATTAAGAGGGTAAAATTTTAGGGTATTACACCACACACATCTTCAGGATAATACTTCCTTAGAAACTCTCTACAAAATACAACCCAAGTGATCTCCTCACCTGCAACTTCCAACCTCTCCCTAGTTTCCAACCATCAATCATCAGTCTCAACTGCCAACATGTGAGTTCCATAATGAACCTTATGGTACTGGAGTGCAACCCATCACATGGAAGATTCTCTCATTTTCCTTCAACCAAGCCAATGCTACATCAGGGTCATACTTGCCCTTGAAGGTAGGCAGATTCTCTCTCTGAAAAGTTGCCAAAGTACGAGACTCATCATTTCCGCAAGCATTCAGTAAGTTCTGCACAACTTGAGCCATTGCTTCCATTACAGTAGCATTTACAACATCGTTTCTTCTAGCCATCTCGACTTAACACTACAAGACAACAAAAGTTAGAACCACTTAACAATACTCGATTGTTAAATAAACTATGACTCGACAACGTGATCAGACATACTGACCTGCTTTGATACCACTAATGTAACACCTCATTTCTACCCGACTTTATAATTAAATCAGAGTTATAAAAATTCTTCAAAAACATGGGATATCACATTTTCAACACTTTAAAAACCAAACAACATGAACTTCATTAATATAAATACTTCAAGAAATACGCAACGGATTCATCAAATTTCAACTTTAAAACATCACTTGTTTTCAATATCAAGCAACTTCAACATGGTTTTCAAAATAAACAACTCCAAACAGAATCTTCAAAATGAACAACTTAAAAATTCATCGACTAAAATCTAATTTAACATAAAAGACAAGACATGCGTTCATCCCCCTAAGTGCTACGTATCAGAGCGACAAACACCAACTTGAAGCTACTAAGTGCTTGACTCTGGATTACCTGCACGTTACCAACATACGAGGAACATTAAAATAGAAAGGGTGAGATATCGAACAATATAAGCAAAAGTATGATAATCAATACGTAAACGAGAAATCATACAATCACACCACTTCATAAAACAAGCAACATCAACATAAAAATTCAATCAACAACGATTAACAATACATATATAATGTGACTCAACTTATGTATATGCATGTAGTTCCATTTGAAGTAAAACTCCCAACTTGAAATCTTGCCAGTTTATCGAGGCAACAACAACATATTTGTCAATCCAGACTAACTTGATTTGAGCATTCGCTCCCACTCGAAAATATGAAAATGTATGCGACTTATGAATGGCATACGACAACAATATAAACAACAACTTAACAATGCAACAACGTATATCAACATTGGTCAATCGACCTACAACTTAATATCTCCCAAGATCGGGACAACACAACTTATATCGACTTCATACGACTGCAACACAGAAACCAACTAATTATGACTTAATTATTTAAATTTCGAAATTGATTACTTTATTCCTTAACTCTACTAAAATCAACTTATTATATCTCTAATTAATTTCTAGAATCAACTCAGTTCGACTCGGATGCGAAAACAAGACGAATCGCTAAAAATTGTATTTTCTGCACATAGCTCTGCATATAGACTTGTTGTTACGCATAACACTCTTCTTCCTACACCCCCATTACGCGTAAATATTACCATTACGCGTAATGCTTGCACTCCTTACGCGTGACTTACGTGAATGGCCAGAGGGTCGTGCCACAACCCTTTCCTTTCGCGTTATGCCCAACGTAACAATCATGTGTTACGCGTAAGGCCTCCCTTGTTACGTGTAATGCCAGATCTATTACGTGATCCCCAATCCTTCATACCAGTCACACTTCTTCTATGAAATTCACCAAATCAACACTCAATTCAAGCCTAATTGGGTTTCTACATTAATTTTAGGCCTATAATCTTTTGTAAATACATCATCTAACAATTCTACATTCGATTACGAGTCCTAACTCTCATATATACACAAATTTCCTGCCAAACCAGTCCAGTAACAACAATAATTACAATAACATGAACAACGTATATGATAGCAACACAACAGATCACAACATATTCTTCATGACAGATCCATACAAAATCAATAACAACATATCATACAAGATCACAACAACAATCATATGAAATACCCAGCCTACATACGAATTATCATAATCCCGTTTATAAAATTCGAACCCCACCCTACCTTGGAGTTAAGGCAGCTCGAATTCATAACAAAAGTTCTCTACGAAAATCCAATCCTAGTCTCCTTGTTCTTCCTCAAGACTTGTTCTTTCACCAAATTCTGTTTAATCCTTCTAATTAGGGTTTCAACTTAATAATACTACAATTTCACTAATTAACCAAATTACTAATGGGCCTAAAATAGCACCCCCACCTTTACTACTCTCATACTACAAGCAAGCCCACTTACTAATATTATTTCATTAATAATTCTATTATTACTTCTACTTAATTAACTCAACCAACTCAAACATGACTTAACCATCAACTTAATACCAACTTAAACAACTTAACGACATACTCGACAAAACAACACCTAATAACAATTAATCGAGAAAAATATGTGATAACATTTAATTATATTAATTAATTAATCACAGGCGTTATAGGAGGTGGATCTGGGATGTCGAACATCCTTTAGAGCTTCTATTCTTTCGTCTTAGCGCAATATTAGAAGGTTGGTTTGATTCATAGTCTCGACCAACGCAACAAGGGTCAGATTGATTCCCTCGGGGATGAGAATGAGAGAAAGATCAGCAACAATGATCTCTAGCTCGATGATTGGCTCAGGTGTCGGGGAGGCGGTGAGTCCATCTTGATGGAAACGGTTGGGCTCCCCGAGCGGAGGATTGGTTCTGCCGCTTTCCTGTTGTTTGACGGGGATGCTGGCAACAATCTGGGCATCAACTAAGTCGTCACAATTAGCCATATAGGGAGTTTGGATTTCAATATTTTAGTATTCACGATCTGAGGATGAAAAGACGAGGAACCAAAATTCCCATAGACGGTGCCACTGATCGTTCCTGGAGATCAGAATCTGAAGTGGGCCACGAGCGTTGGTGAATATGATCGGTCGTCGAGGAGAGAATGAAGTGTACCTGCAAGACACCATGATGTCAAAGTAAGACAGGGCATAAGAATCAACAAGTACGAGAAAGTGAGTTATGAGAGTGAATATTAGATACCTGACCCTCTCAAGTGGGAAGGTTTATATATAGCCATCAACGTTTGGCTATTGGTCCCTATTTTGGGTCTGGATCGTGGATCCCCCGAAAATAGGTAACTTTCAGAAACTAGCCGTTGGGACGAGCAACCTGCTCGCATGTGATGCCCGACGGGCAGGAAGTGAACTGAGCAGGAGCCATTCTTGGCTGAATCTAGGTGACTTCTCCTAAATGTCGGCCAGAAGTCTGAAAGGAGTATAGGCGTCCGACCACGAGTAATCTTGGTCGATAAGGCCTCCTCAGCTGAGGCTCACAAAACCAGTGGGTCCCTTTGATATCAGACTATTGGGTCGTCCTGGATGTAGAAGTGGATTTGACCATACCTAGTCATTGGGTCAGTCCGAAACGGGTTTTTCAGAGTGAATTTCGCCTATGATTTTTTTATTGTTCGTACAAAGACAAAATAATGGAATTTTTTTTTTGAGATATAGCCTATTCATATAAGAGTATTTTAATCTAAAAATTAATATATAGAAGTATGAAAATAAATATAGAAATATAGGATAAAATTTTCTTTATGTTGCCATGTCTAGAAACAATTCTCTAACTATAAGTTTTTTCTTATTAGAGAGGGGATGAGGCCCAAAGAAAGAAAAACAATCATAAAAATACTTTTTAATCAATAAAATAGCTTAACTTCCTAAAATATAATTAAAACTATATGATTATCCTTATTTATTACATCAACATATCCAAAATACACAATAACACTAGCACAAACCCAAAAATAATTGTACCGACAACTAAAATTTGAAAATTTAAAACACATCACCATCAAAATAAATTCAACAAATAAGTATAAAAGAAATTCCAAAACACAATCAATACAACTAGCTAAAACAAACTAAAAATCCAAAATATAATACAACCCACAGTAACCAAATATAAATAAATATCTAAGTGGACCTTCACACATACAACAAGCACCATATTCTCTTTGGATTTTCACTTAGCCAACACTCTTCCACTCATTTTGTTCTTCCCTTTTTCTTCTTTTTTTCCTTCTTTAATTCTTTTTCTTTTTTTTTTCTTTTTCTTTTTAAATTCAATAATTACCCAAAATTCAAAAATAAAAGCAAAAGCCGAACCAACTCTACCTTCGGTCAATTTAAGAATCCTTCTCCAATCGCAATTCCAAACCGAATAAACTTCACACAAAAATGGCAACTAATGAACACGTTCCAGTAGAATCCGAGCCAAACCCGAACCTAATCCCAAACCAGAACCAAACTCCAACGCAGCCTCCACAGGAAGACACAGACGAACTCAAGAAAGTCTTCAATGATTTCGACGCCAACGGCGATGGCAAGATCTCCGCCAACGAACTCGAAACCGTTCTCCGAACACTCAGATCCGACGTGCCACAGGAGGAAGAACTCCAACGCGTGATGGAAGATCTAACCACCGACCGTGAAGGTGGCATCAACTTATCGGAATTCTCCGCGGTCTGCCGCTCCGACACTTCTGACGGTGGCGGTTCAGCGCTTCGCGATGCTTTCGATCTGTACGATCGTGACAAAAACGGACTTATATCAACTGAGGAGCTTCACCTGGCGCTGGATCGCCTCGGAATGAAGTGCTCCGTCGAGGAATGCAGGGAGATGATCAATTCCGTTGATTCTGACGGTGACGGTAGTGTTGACTTCGATGAGTTCAAGCAGATGATGACGGCCAAGAGCCGTACCGTTAACGACTCTGTCAATTAGACGTAAAAAAATTTCGGAGTTTTCGTCACGGTTAGAATCTTCGGTAAAAGCTTCCACTGTACTTTTTTTTTTTAACATAAATAAATAATGAGCGAATTGCTCTGAAACTTTATAGACTTAAATCAAAATCAAAATTAGGAATTTGCTTATGTGTTGCACTTTCTTATTTCTATGTGAGTTAATTTAAGGTATGCTTGATTTTCTTATCTTTTTACGTAATATATTTTCATCGTAGAATTTGATTCACACCCTCTTAAAGTAAAATAGTTGTATACTGTTTTTCAATAGAAAATTAACTTAGTAATACTGTTGTGATTTGATATGATATTTTAGTGATTGATGATGCATCTTTTATTTTCTCATTAAGTACGATTGAAAAATGTCAATTTTGATTTAAAAAGTCTGCTATACTATTTGCCTAGTCTAACCGGAGAATATATAGATAGTAATAGTCAGTCATAAGTCATAAAGGTATCAATGGTTGGTAATTCAAAGAAGCTAGTTTACAAATATGTGGACCCATGTTGCATCACAAGCTTATCGAAGACTTTAATGGTCAATTTGTTTTGTCTTTTTCTTTAAATGATTTTAAAATGAAATATATTTTGGTGTAAAATATTTTTATAAATTTTTTCATAAAAATTTTAAATAAAAAGTTGGTTTTAATAGTTATTTTTAAAATATTATTTTATTATTTTATTGAAATTTGGTTTAAAATATTTTTGTAGAATCTATTTTTTAAAATAAAAAAAATTATTATCTTTAAAGTTAAAACAAAATGGTTCAAAGATCTATTTGATACTTGGATTGCTTGACTATTGCAAGAAAGGCTACGTGCCTTTGAATTTTTTTATAATTAAGAGGAAATTTGAAATTGAAAAAGAACCTTAACCTTTTAATACTAAAAAAATTAACCCCAACAAGTATATCTGGGTTAGAACATCAATCCTAGCAAGTTGTATTCCTCGTTTTCCTAATAAAAGCATTGAACCAATCTCAAACAAGAATTTTTGTCATACTCAAAATATTCAAGTCTTTAAGAGTACCGCCCTTAAAAAGAATAAAATCCATACAAGATCAAATGATCCAACTAAAAGCAAGGTAAAAAAACCAAAAAGAAGATGACAATTTAAATATAGTAGCCTATCCATCAAAAACCCCGCTAGAGAAGACACATCCACTCCAATCCACAAGTAAAAGTTAATTCCAATCCACAACTAAAAGTTAATTCACATGATATTAGAAAGGAAAAAAAAAAGCAAAACAAAATAAATGCTTAACATTCCCGTCTTAAAAAAAAATTACATTATGCACACCATTGATAATTTTACGATTTGCCAACTTCAACATTGTGAACTTGTTAAAAATCCGCCTCCAACAAAAAATAAGATGGCCAATAACAAACCACATGTTCATGTGTTTTTTTACGCTTAAAACAAAAATCTAAAACTAAAGCAAAAATCAGTTATGAACAACTTCAATCTCTCAATTAGGTTGTGTCGCACCGTCCACTCTCCTTTGCCTCTCCATTGTTATCTCAGATTTTCGGTACAAATTTTAATTATAAGAATTTGACAAGTTTTTTATTTGTTTGATGATTTAGATTGATTAGCTAGGTCGAAGTGGTCATGTATATGTAGACACATATTTTCGACACCATGATTTAAAAGATAAAATAATGTTTTTTAATAGAAGGAGAAATTCGACAAAGGAAGGAAAATCGAAGAAATATATTTGAAGAGATATTTCGACAGTTCCAGTTGACATGTTGTTTTCGACAATTCGATAGGAATTGGGTGACACCTGAAGCGTTCGACGTTTCGACAAGGAGAGATGATGCATTGCTTCTACAGATTTGGTTGATATATTATGTTTGACAATTCGACAAGCCTGAAGGTCGCATCGTTTCGACATTAAGGAAAAATTCAAATTCAGACAGTTATTTCGTTTGGCAGAAGGACGCGTAGAAGCTTTTAAAGAAAGGGGAACATGCAGAAAGCCAAGTGTCATTAGTCTGAGGGTTTTTCCGTTGATAGCAGTTATTTTATTTGTATATAAATAGGATAATGTTTGTTAGATTTAGTGTGTGTGAAAAAAGTTGTACAAAATTCCTGCAAAAATACTATAAAGTACCCGTGTGAGAGAAAAAGAGTTTTATCTGGAAAATGTACGTGTGAATAACACCATTTTGTTAAATTTATTTTATCAAATTCAAAGTTCTTTATTAATTTTTTCCTTTACATTTACCAGTCATTTATCCTTCATTATTTACTTTATGCAAATCCTTACCTTTGTCAAATTTACCTTGTTGAATTTACTTTAAAACTTTCTCAAAATAACCTAATCAAAATCATTCATATACGAAAGACATAACCAATCAAATCAAAGATCAAAAGACTTCTTACTCTAAGAGTTCCGAATTTCATCAAAAACTTGCACATGTGTCCTAGGATTTGTGTGATTGGTCCTGCAAGTAAACCAATTCAGTGAGATTGGAAAACCAGAGGTTGTTCGCCAAATTCGACAGCGAACAAAATGGCACACCCGGTGGGACACGTGCAAGAATTTGAAAATTCAATAGAATAACTCTTAGGTAAAAGATTTTTCTGCCTCGTTGTATGATTCAAAGAAGAATGGAAAATCCGCCACATAGTCAAAATGAAAATAATACAATGCTTACCTCCACTCCTTCGACTGGAGGATATATAGGGTCAGTTTCTGTGTCAGAAGTCATACCCTCTTCGTCATAGTCAACACCTGTGTTTGCAGTGTCTCAAAATGCACCTAGTTTTTCTTCCATGGGACACCAAATGTCCATGGGAACGCCTCCCCTATAGGTAACGTTCATAGGCCTTTTTCGACGAACTTTACAATGCCCTTGTTTGGTTGGGAACAACCTTATGGGATGCCTACTACCACTATGGCAAGTTTACAAAACGCATCTTCAGTCTATTCTGATTCCTTATTAAATAGGTCATCACCATTGCAAGGATCAGGATCTGGTGGGAATATGAAAGAATATAAGGATCAGGAATTACCCCCAAGGTGGAAAATCCCCAAATTTACCAAATTTTCAGGGGACACTAGCGAATCCACCATAGAACATATAACACGTTATTTGATCGAAGCAGGGGAAATAGCCCAAAACGAAAATTTAAGAATGAAATACTTTCCAAGTTCTTTGACAAAAAATGCATTTACTTGGTTTACATCCTTGCCTGCAAACTCCATATATACGTGGACCCAGTTAGAAAGATTGTTCCACGAGCAATTTTATATGGGACAAACTAAAATAAGTTTGAAAGAATTAGCCAGTGTCAAGAGGAAATTTTCAGAACCTATAGATGATTATCTAAATAGGTTCAGATTGCTAAAAGCGAGATGTTTCACACAAGTATCAGAACAAGAGTTAGTCGAAATGGCTGCAGGAGGTCTAGATTATTCTATAAGAAAGAAACTAGACACTCAATATTTGAGAGACATGGCACAACTAGCAGATAGAGTGAGACAAATCGAAAGGTTAAATGCTGAAAAATTCAGAGTGAATAAAAGTAAAAAAGAGAGGGTGGCCTATGTATGAGTATGTCAAGATGATGATTATGACGAAAATGAATCAGTTAATTTCGACGAACAAGAAATTGATTTAGTAGAACTAAAGCAAGGCCCGCCGTACTCTTGTAAAGCACTGGTTCCATCGAACGGAAAGAATCCAGTCGAACCAGAAAAGAATGATAAGTTTCCTAAAAGAACTTATATGTTCGACATCACCAAGTGTGACAAAATGTTTGATGTGTTGGTCAAAGATGGTCAGTTAATAAAACCACCAGGCGCTAAAGAGCCTCCTGTTGACCAACAGAAAAAGAGAGGTTTTTGTAAATACCATAATTTTTTGGGTCATAAAACTTCTCGATGTTTCCTTTTCAGGGATCTTGTTCAAAATGCAATCCGTGATGGAAGATTGAAATTTGGAGACAAATCAAAACAACAAATGAGGATTGACTCAAATCCTATGCAAATTGTCAAAGCCAATTATGCTGAAGCTTTCATTGTGAATATGGTCGAAGTCGAAAAGACATCAGAGGACAGTTTTGAAATGATAGAAGCTGCTTAAGGCTTCGATACCCACATAAACATGGTGGGATTGTTGTTGATCTCCCAGATCAGCCTAAAGTGGAAGAAGTATCCAAAGATTGTGTGACTCTGCCAATAATGATCAAGGTTACTGAATATCTTGATGTTAAGGAACTGAATGACCACATCAACAAAGTTGAGACTATTGAAGGTTTCGACAATCAAAACAAAGGTGAGACTACTGAAGGTTTCGACAATCATAACAAAGTTGAGACTACTGAAGGTTTCTACACTCAAGACAAAGTTGAGACTACTGAGGGTTTCGACATTCAGGACAAAATTGAAGCTACTGAAGGCTTTGATAACCAGAAAAGGTTGGGGACTACTGAAGGTTTCAACAAAGGAAATAACAACAACATTGTTGAAGATGGATAAATATGAGATACTTTGGGGGAACTCAGTGGAAAATTTGATTATCTAGTAAAATACACTGCTCCCACAAGCTCTCGCATTGACATAAACAAAATCCAACCAACTGGATGGATAGATGTTCCTGCAAGCACTAATGAAGAGATAGCTAACAGTTTTCATAGCGTCGAAAAGAAGGTTTCTGAAGGCTTTATAAAGATGAGTAATGCTGCAAACTGCGTCAACACTATGGGACATGTCAATAAGGACATTAGAAGAATCAAGGCAGAAGTTGTTGAAGGCCCTGTAAAACCTGCCACTTACGGGATCATGCGCAGAACAATGAAAGATCCTAAAGAGCAACAAATCAAAGAGAAACGTTCCCACCTAACAAAGAACCAGGTTAAAGTCGAAGGAGCTCTTGCTGAAAGAATGAATAAATTAAGTATTACTGATGGACATAAAATAGACACCAACATGGTAGACTTATCCTTGAGAATCCAAGAGAAAATTGATGAGGATCATCGTCGAGAAAAACACCAGAGGCTGGCATATCCAAAGGAGGATGAGAATCTGGCAGAATTCATCCAAAGGTGTCAAAGGAAGAAGACTGAAGTGATGTTATGTCCACGTTGTAGTGTAATCTTCGACAGGAAGGCAACATCAAACTTAGAAGCAGTGTATAAGTCCCAGAAAAAAGGAAACTGGGGGACAATCCCAGCAATAAAAACTGGAAGATATGACCCAAGAAGAACTGAGCACCACCTCCAGAGGTTTGGAGAAAGACACTACAACACTTACAAACCATCTAGCAAAGTTGCTAATGAAAGATGGGTCCAGCCCATTAGGGATGCTCAAGGACCAAAGAAGTGGAGAAATTTAGAAATTTAGAAAGGATCTTTAGTAGAAGGAAAGAAGGAGATTGAAAGGCCAAAATCAAGACCATACCCATCAGAGAACTACAAAGGGAAGAATCTTATGTCAAGATCCCAATGGAGAAGATTCCAAAGGCAGAAGAGGGCAAAAAAAGAAGCTGAAGAAGGAAGCATGATCGAAAAGGAAAATGTAAACAAAAACAACGCAAAATCAAGCAAAGATGCCCATGCCATAGGCGAAGAGGAGCCTTCCCAAAAGAACAAACCAAGCAGCATGTTAGAGATTTTGAAACTTAACAACAAAGTGCCCGAAGACGATGAAGTAACTAATGATTTTAAGTCTGACTCAGAGGGCTCATTCGATGTGGTCTACAATATGGTATTTGTCCTTCCCAGGGACTACAACATGATTATGGAGGTCGAAGATGAAGAAGAGAATATGAAAGACAATACAATGGGGTCTAGGCTAGGGTGTTATTATGTAATGAATAACGGTTGCGTCGAAGAGCAGAATGCATTCTTTGAAAGGCCAGATGATTCAATGAAAGGACACCTGAAGCCTTTGTTCATTAAGGGAAAGGTCGAAAGTGTTGGTATAAATAAGATACTAGTGGATGGTGGAGTTGTAGTGAACTTGATGCCCCACTTCATGCTAAGGAAGATTGGGAAGGATGAATCTGACGCAAAGCCTCACAATATGGTGTTGTCAAATTATGAAGGGAAAATAGGAACTACCATGGGCGTTATCCAGGTGAACTTGACTGTTGGAACTATAACAAGACCAACAATGTTCATACTCATTGCTTCAAGTGAGAATTATAACTTACTGCTTGGAAGAGAATGGATTCATGGAATAAGAGTCGTACCTTCTTCAATGCACCAACAAATAACTATCTGGCGTCCTGATGGA
The DNA here is from genome assembly GCA_963966055.1 of Lathyrus aphaca. Classification (NCBI taxonomy): domain Eukaryota; kingdom Viridiplantae; phylum Streptophyta; class Magnoliopsida; order Fabales; family Fabaceae; genus Lathyrus; species Lathyrus aphaca. The sequence continues at coordinate 574,454,630 of OZ014519.1, read as the reverse complement.
ATTGTTGAGAATATTGAAGCAGATCAAAGTTATTTTATTACTGAAATAAACAATGCAAATAGTCGAAGTTTCGACAAGAATTTGGCTCACATACCTCCTTACAGTCCAACAGAATTCGACTTGAAGACAACTGACAGCGCCTACTGTTCCATGTATCTTCACCCAACGCACGGTTTTCAGTGGGACATAGAAGTAATAGGCGAACCAAGTCACATATGGGGAACTTCTCCTATTGAGCCAACAGGTTGGGGAAGTGAATTTGATGATGATGACTGAAGAAACAAATCTTGAAAGAATTACAGCTTATATAGCCGAAAATAAACTCAAAGCGGCTCTTGAAGCCAAAGTGAAGTATATGGTCGTCGAAGCCAACAAAGAAAATTATGAAGAACAATGTCCTCAAATGGACGTTGACAAAGACTATAATGACAACCAGTTGGGTGAATGGCAACACCAGAAGCTCAACGCCATCTATGATGACAAACCCCTGGGGTTCGAAAAAGATCCAGTGTCAACTAACATGAAAATGGTGGCGCAGGGTCCATTGGAAGAGATAAATCTGGGACTGGGGGAAGAAAGAAGGCCAACTTACATAAGTGCAAAGATGGACCCTCAATTCAAGGTCGAAATAGTCCGTTTGTTGAAAGAGTTCAAAGACTGCTTTGCATGGGACTACAACGAGATACCTTGTTTAGATAGAAGTTTGGTCGAATTGAAGCTACCAATAATGGAGGGGGAAAAGCCAGTAAAACAGACTCCAAGACGCTTCACACCAGAAATTCTGTCAAAAATAAAAGAAGAGGTCGAAATACTTCTAATATGTAAATTCATCCGCACTACCAGGTATGTCGAATGGATTGCAAATATAATGCTTGTAATTAAGAAAAATGGCAAACTAAAGGTATGTATTGACTTTAGAGATTTGAACCCAGCTACCCCAAAGGATGAATATCCTATGCCAGTAGCAGAAATGCTTATAGATTCTGCAGTAGGCCATGAGTACTTAAGTATGTTAGACGAATACTCTGGCTATAATCAAATATTTATTGCAGAAGAAGATGTTTCTAAAACAACATTTTGTTACCCTTGAGCAATAGGGACTTACGAATGGGTTGTAATGCTCTTTGGTTTAAAAAATGCTGGAGCAACTTACCAACGGGTTATGAACTCAATTTTTCATGATTTTATTGAAACTTTCATGCAAATTTATATTGATGATATTGTAATCAAGTCCGTTTCAGGAAAAAAAACATTTAGATCATCTTCAACAATCCTTTGAAAGGATGAGGAAGTTTGGTTTAAAAATGAACCCCCTTAAATGTGCTTTTGGTGTGCAAGCGGGTGATTTCTTAGGTTTTGTGGTCCACAAGAAAGGGATAGAAATAAATGAAAACAAAGCCAAAACCATAATGGAAGCGAAAACGCCATCAACAAAAAAGGGATTGCAGTCTCTGCTAGGGAAAATCAACTTTCTCAGAAGGTTATCTCCAACCTTAGTGGAAAAACGCAAGCCTTATCTCCTCTACTTTGACTAAAGAAGGAAAACTTTGCATGGGGGCAAGAACAACAAGATGCCTTCGACAAGATCAAAGAGTATCTAGCTAGTCCTCCAGTCTTGATGTCCCCTTGTAGAAGAAGAATATGAGGTTATACATCTCAGCATCAGACAAAATGTTGGGAAGCATGTTGTGTCAAGAAGATGAAAATGGCATCGAAAGGGCCATCTATTATCTTAGCAGAGTCTTAAACGATGCTGGAACTAGATATAGTATGATAGAGAAATTATATTTGTGTGTATATTTTTCTTGTACAAAGTTAAAGCACTATATAAAACCAGTTGATGTATATGTTTTCTCTCGTTTCGACGTAATGAAATATATGTTATCTAAATCTATATTGCATAGTCGAATTGGGAAATGGGCTTTGGCATTGACAGAGTATTCCTTGAAATATATGCCTTTAAAGGCTGTTAAAGGACAAATGGTGGCTGACTTTATAGTTGACCACTCAATAAAAGAAGATGATAAAAAATGTTTGAGTATTTTTGATGATCATGGGACACGTGTAAAAATCTCAACGGTGATGATGAAAAGTGATGGAAGTTGAAAAGATCATGACTAGCTAGGTTTTAGGGTGATAGGGGTCATGTCCAAACGTGGGCTAGATGAGATATTTAGAAAAAAAGTGTAATGATTACTCTGTCTTATGACCTGACAAAGTCACATCTTGAAAAACCAGCGTAATTAATGCAGATAACATGGCGTCGAAATTTGTTCGACAGCAAATGATGGTTTCTCCAAGAGACAGTCGAAACATCTTTGCTGGGGGGCAATTTGTAGACACATATTTTCGACACCATGATTTAAAAGATAAAATAATGTTCTTTGACAGAAGGAGAAATTCGACAAAGGAAGGAAAATCGAAGAAATATATTTGAAGAGATATTTTGACGGTTCCAGTTGACATGTTGTTTTCGACAGTTCGACAGGAATTGGGTGACGCCTGAAGAGTTCGATGTTTCGACAAGGAGAGATGATGCATTGTTTCTATAGATTTGGTAGATATATTATGTTTGACAATTCGACAAGCCTGGAGGGACACATCGTTTCGACATTAAGGAAAAATTCAAATTCAGACAGTTATTTCGTTTGGCAGAAGGACGCGTGGAAGCTTTTGAAGAAAGGGGAACATGCAGAAAGCCAAGTGTCATTAGTCTTAGGGTTTTTCCGTTGATATAAGTTATTTTATTTGTATATAAATAGGATAATGTTTGTTATATTTAGTGTGTGTGCAAAAACTTGTACAAAATTCCTGCAAAAATACTATAAAGTACCTGTGTGAGAGAAAAAGAGTTTTATATGGAAAATGTACGTGTGAACAACACCATTTTTTTTAAGTTTTATCAAATTCAAAGTTGTTTATTAATTCTTTCCTTTACATTTACCATCCAATTTATCTTTGTTATTTACTTTATGTAAATCTTTACTTTTGTCAAATTTACTTTGTCAAATTTACTTTAAAAACTTTTACTTAAAATAATCAAAATCATTCATATATGAAAGACATAACCAATCAAATCAAAGATCAAAAGACTTCTTACTCTAAGAGTTTATAATTTTATCAAAACTTGCACATGTGTCCTAGGATATGTGTGGTTGGTCCTGCAAGTAAACCAATTCAGTGAGATTGGAAAACCAGAGGTTGTTCGCCAAATTCAACAACGAACAGTATGACCATGGAATTTGAACATGCATTTCGACGAAGTTGTCTTGTCAAAAAAATGATGTTAACTTTGGTCGAATTTCCAAGCAGTAAGTTAAAAATTTGTTAGTTTTGGGACTTAGTGAAATTTGGAGTTTCCAAAGTGTTATTCTCCACCTGGTCGAATAAGGCATAAGCAGATAAGACCGGAAAATTATTCCAGAACACGTGGAAACTTATCGAGAATGAAGATTTCATGGAGACGAAGATGTGGCATAATGTGTTTAGTCATCCGTTGCGGACGATTATGATATGACTAGTATATAAGTAGTGTTTACTTGCAGGTTTTAGGGGTCCACAATTTTACACACATTCTATAAACTCAATGTATTCGTGTTTGGTGAGAAAAGAGTTGTGAGAATGTATGTATCCATGTTCCACTTTATGAATTGAATTCTCTATTTTCAAGTCATTTATTGTTTTCAAATTCATTTTTACTTTTCTTTCAATTTTGACTTTGATGTTGAATTCATTTAGAACTTATGATTTTTACACAATATGCCTTGGGTTCTTTTCAAGTTTAATCCCTTAAGTGAAGTAAAACTTCTTTTTATTTACTAAATTTCACATTAAACAAATTGATACGCCCAGTGGGACCCTATGTGTGAAAAGTTAAGTTCTTCTTTTAAAATTTGCACAAGTTCTTCATTTATGAGACTTCTCAAATTTGTGAGTGTGCATGAGATTTAGGAGTGGTAAGATAACAAAAAAAAGACGTTAGAAAACCAACAAGGAGATACGTTAGGAAAATAGTTAGTCATAGTTTTTACTGTGAAATTTAGTAAACAAAACAAGTTTCAATTAATACTTAAGGGATTAAACTCGAAAAGATCACAAGACATATTTATGTGAACCATGAGTTTCAAGTAAGTTTAAAATATGAATCGAAATGTAAAAGCTTGAGAATTAATGATTAGAATTTAGACGGAAATCGAAATGCAAAGGACTTAAAATGAAGAGAAGATGATTTAACTGTAGAAAATAACTTGAATATAAAGACTTTGATTTGTAATAAGTGGAACACATATGTATATTATTGACTCTTTTCTCAATCATACAAATACTTTGAGTTTTTAGAATAGTGTACTATTGCAGACCCCTAAAATATAAGCAAGTATATACTTATATATTACTCTAAAATAATAGTGTACAATGATCGACTAAGCCAAACACACATGTTTATTGTGAAATTTTGTAAATAAAATAAGTTTCTATTAATATTTAAGGGATCAAAAACAAAAATCTTCCAAAACATATTTGTGTGCATTTATGACTTTGAACAATATTTTACTATCGAAATCGAATAGTGTGAAATGGCTTCAATACAACTTTGAACAAGACTTGAAACAAAACGTTTTGAGAATGAAAAATATTGAAATCGAAATGCAGGATAAAGTAAAAAAATTATAGGAATTGTAAAGTAAATTTATAAATGGTAGAACGTATACGTACATTTTCGCCACTCATTTCTCAAATGCGTAGATACTTTGAGTTTGCAGAAATATGAGTACAATTGTAGAACCCCTACAATATGAATATGAGTCCTTTTATATACTACTCTAAAATAAATACCTACGAATGGTCGACTAAGCCTATCACGACACGTTTCAGTCTCATGCAGCAGTTTCCTCCGATGAGTTTCCACATGTTTTCGAGTAACCGTTTATGTTAACCAGTTCCCGCTCTTGTAACACCATTCAAATATCTTAACTATTTTTACTAGTCACCAGGAACTGATCTAACTACGTCGAAGTCCTTAAGTTCGACCATGCTATGACAACATACTTTGTGTACTTTCCACATGCAGTATCCAAGTCCAAATTGTTTCCATTGTAATGACGAACTCCAACCTTAGCCAACATAACATAGTACTTAATTTAACTAACTCCCCGAACTCGTACAACATCCTTCGACTTCCCACTTCTTCGACCATATCACCGTGTATGACCTCTGACTTAGAGTCAGTTTGATTTCCATTTGACTCCATTTTACCTTGGCTTTCCACGTGGCATATTTATTGTTGTTCTTTTAATTTCCACTTATAGTTAAGTCAGAGAATCCAAAGTAACAAATCTCCCACCAAAAGGCCATGCTTTGATTTGAATCAGACAATAGAGACGTGGCCTTTTATCGTATTTTTTTTATGCTGCTTCACTTCTACTGACATCATTATCATCATTGTCCCTTTTATGATGAACCTTTCACTCTGACCTTAGAAACCATGAATGAATTCACCATCGAATGCTTCAGTTATAAGAAATTTATTCTCGACAACCATGAAAAAGCAAGCGACGAAGTCTCTGACCAGGAGCACATAGTCTTCTTAACTTTTTATATTATGTCGTTTGCTCTAGTTCTCTGCAAGTGGCCAAGAAATTTGTTCCCCTGGCCATCCAGCTTCATGAAGGTCGAAAGATATCTTTGAGTATACTCCTTTTGGCCAACTTCTACCAATCACTTGGAGAGGCCTCCTATAAATTGAACCATCTCCCTGAAACCAATAAGTCTTTCTTAGTTTCATGTCCTTTTTGGATCTTGCAATTATGGTTGAACGCCAATTTCGAACCAAAACTTCATGTGGACAACTCTGAATCTTTAATGATACAAAACGAAGGTAGAGACATCAAAGGTACCTTGTTGGCTCTGATCACCCCCAATAAAATCACATAGCAAGGATTCTCATGAAATACATCAACCTATTTCTCGATTGCCAGTCTGTAGGCAGTGATTTTCAACGGTACCTTTGTAAAAGGAAAATATTGGTGAAAAGGGAGATTTCGACGCAGACACCAAGAAAGGGGATTTTTACGTCTTTTTCGACAAAGAAGAATAAAGCTTATGTTTCATTAACATGATATGATCTTCAGTCGAAGGAGTTTGTTTGTGATAATTTCGACGACTGTTGAATAAAAGACATCAATTCAAATTGAAAGAAGAAATTCAAAGTGTGAAGTTGCAACGTTTGGAAAAAAGGACGCGTGGAAGCATCCAGGGGAATGAAGGCATGCCGAAAGGCCAAGTGTCAAGTTATTAGAATTCTCCCGTTAGTGGTTGTTAGTTTAGTTTCATATATATATATATATATATATATATATATATATATATATATATATATATATATATATATATATATATATATATATATATATATATATATATATATATATATATAGGATAGTTGTTGTTAGTTTGGGTGTGTGATATTTTGTACAAATTCCTATTGAACTCAAAGTACCCGTGTGAGAGAAAAGATTGTGAATATGGAAAATGTATGTGTGAAAAACACCATCTTTAATTTCTTTAAGTTTTCAATAAAATTCCAACTTCATTTAAAATTCATTTACCATTTCATAGTTTATGATTACAAGTCTTTTATTTCGACGCATTACATTACTTGTCTTCCATTACTTTAACACATTCTTAGAAGTTTTTTTCTTTAAATTATGTCAAGTTTATTCTACTTTTGATCTTTATTCTTATGAATCATTCAAACATACTTAAGATAATTGACTGAAAGTAAAATCGTTAAGGATGACACAATCAATACATTCGACCAGATACAAATGAAATACGCACTTATGTCCTAGGATTTGTATGGTTGATCCTGCAAGTTAACTAATTTAGACACTGAATTAGAAACCAGCGGTTGTTCGTCGAAAAACACCTACGAACAAATTGGCACGCCCAGTGGGAGATTAGTGCGTAAAAGATATCATAACAACTCTTAGTCAAAAAGGTTTTAATTCGTTGCATGATTCTAAAAAGCGGTAAGTCAGCCGTAACTGACGTAGAAAGGCCTAAACGAACAAGAGTAAGAAGAATGGCGAATCCGCCACATAGTCAAAATGAAAATAATATGGTGCTTACCCTTACTCCTTCGACTGGAGGAAATACAGGGTCAATTTCTGTATCATAAGCCATATCCTCTTCGTCAAGGTCAACACCTGCGTTTGCAGTATCTCAAAGTGCGCCTAGTTTTTCTTCCATGGGACCCCAAATGTCCATGGGAACGCCTTCCCTTATAGGGAACGTTCATAGGCCTTTTTCGACGAACTTTTCAATGCCCTTGTTTGGTAGGGAACAACCTTATGGGATGCATACTACCACTATGGCAAGTTTGCAAAATGCATCTTCAGTATATTTTGAATTCTTGTTGAATAGGTCATCACCATGGCAAGGATCAAGATCTGGTGGAAACATGGTAAAAATAAATCAACTCCCATCAGGATTTCAAACTTATTCGCCAACAATCACCACAAATTCGGCAAACGCCATTAGGCAACAAATGGACGAGAGCAACCATGAAATGGTCCATATGTTAACACAACAAATGGGAGAAGTGTTTAATCCTTTGATACGAAAAAATAACCAATGATTAATTACATATAAGTGAAAGATATTGTGCATTGCCAGAACAATGGCATTAAATTCAGTACAAATAGCCTATTGGCGAAGTAACTTAAGCAAAAGAAAACTAGTACAAAAGAAACTATCCTATTACAATTTAGTACTAGCAAAAGATTCCTTCAGGTCATCAAATTTCCTCTTCTGAATCTGAAGTCGACGCTCATAGAAACTCTTGTTGGTCGAAAGGTTTTCGATTTCTTGCGCAAGGATTTGGGCCCTTTCGGTATGATGAACGCCTACTTGCAACTCTTCATCAAGTGCTTTTTGGTTGGGTGGTAGAAGAGATTATTTAAGCCTTCTTTCCTAAGAAATATTCTTTTGGAGAAGGGCTATCTGCTTCTCCCACTTTGAAATTTTTTCATCACAATCAGCGTTTTGTTTAGTGTAAGTTTCAGAGAGTTGGTTCAGCTCCATGATTTTGTTGTTCGAAACAGCTGCAGCGTCCAATTTGGCAAGATGGGTGTCTGTCTTCTCAGAGATTTGCCTTGTAAAACCTTGAAGCCGGTTTAGGTCAATAGTCACCAAATCAACCAGGGAAGTTACGTCCATGACGAAACTGCTCACTTCTGCAGGCGATTCCAAGGCATTCACCTGCTTCAAGAGCTTCTTCAGGTCGAAAATGGAAGTTGGATGGTCTTCAAGAAGTTTGAACAAATCCACGTCAAGAATTTTCGTCTTGATCTCAACTAGTATGGCGTCGAGAGAAGTTCATTGGAAGTGGCCCCTGAGGCAGATGAAGTACTTTGAGAAGAGTCCTGAAAATTGTAGCGGGTACTGAGTACAGCTTGCAAATACTCCAAAGGTCTTTGCACCTTAAGATTCTCAATCTCCTCACGAGTAAGGCTATTCGATCCAGTTGATATGGAACCTCCCTTTGGGGGATCAACATTAGGTTGGCTGTCTTGTCCTTTGGTTAGCTCTACCATTGGCTGTTTCGACTGGTCGTTTCCATCAATGTTTCCTTCTTTCTTATCATCCTCAGGGGTGACATTGGCTTCACCTTTGTCAGCAACATTTGATTGAGGAGGAGAATCGTTGTCAGAATGTTGGGAGGCTTCAGGAGAATGATCATCCATTATGGTTGTTTCTTTCATCAAGTTCTTTGGAGAAAGAGGTGTCGGACTAATGACTTGTTGATGGATTTCATGAGGTTTCGTAGGAGTGTCTTCTTTTGTTGTTTGTTTTGTGTTCTCTTTTGTCAAAGGATTTTCATACATGTTTTCCTGCAAAAAGCATTTTAAGTGTCAGGAAAAGAAATGTAATAAGAAGAAAATATTCACGGTCGAAAGTTTACCTGAAAAAATTGGGTATGTGGACTAGAGTTTCCACACTTTGCATCTTTCATTTGAACAACTTTGAGCGGACTACTGGGGGGTGGGTTTCATTGTTTTTACTTTGGGTTTTGGAAGAGGAGATTTCATAACTTTCTTCTTTTTGTAGGTTTATTGGGTTATGGTGACTTATTGTCTGACTCTTCACTGGAGACTTTATCTTCTTGTTTTCTCTTCGGAGTAGGAGGTGATTTTCAACCAGCCTGTAGGTTTGGACAAAATATATAAGTTCTAAGGAACTAGAAGGAAACCATTAGTCCAAGAAAAGAAGTTATACCCTTGTCACAATCTTCTTGGTGATAGTAGGGCGATCTTCATATAGCGTCATAAGTATTTTCGACAGCAGCTTTCTTGGGGGTCATCCTCTTAGCTAAGAAAACGAAAATGAAGTTAGATATAAGTTAAAAGCATACAAGTTTAAAAAATATAAAAAATGTCGAAATAAGAAAATGTTTCGTAAAACACCTTCAAGAATTGGAGTCTCCATATGGATGTGTTCTATTCCAATATGAAGGTGTCCTCTATAGTCATCCAGAGTATACTTAATCGGAACCACGCGTTCAACGTGTTTTTTAGATTGTTGGCGAAGAATTTTCAAAGAATCCCCACAGACAAACCAATCTGGAAATGGAGGGCTCAATGCCACGCCAAAATCAGCAGAAGGTAGAGGGGGAAATTTTGGTGGGTAAAGGTTGAAGGCTACCTCATATTTTAGTTTTGGTCGAACATATGAAGGCATTTTCAACCTATCCATTTTTTCTGTGAATTTGTGTTTCAAAGTCACTGCAGCTTCGCTGATGGTTCGACTAAGTTCGTCTGGCCTATAGATGGTTTCAAAGTAATTTTGAAATTTTTGTATCTCCTTGATATGTTGTGCTTTACCTTTCTTCGTTTTGTCCTGCACAAGAGCAAAGGCATTGGTCAGCAGAGTTGTGAATGCTTCCACGTCATAGAACTTGTGAAGATAGTATTCTTTCCACTAAGTGTTGAATTCAGGGGTGCACAGAAAAGAAGGTCGAAAGACCGTTGGATGAATTTCTAGGGAATCATCAGCTAATTGTCTTATGAGTTCTTGACTCTCTTCTTCAGTATGTTGGGAGTTGTACTAAATGATAGTGTTTTTCTTGGGATAAAGGGGCTTTGGTTTCAGTTGAACCAACCCAAATTGCCTAGCAACTAAGTTAGATTGATACGCAAGGAGGGAAATCTTGGTCTTAGTCGAATTTTGATGAGAAGCAAGAAGTCTATATGTCAAGAAAGATTCCCAAATGTCAAGGAATTGGTTTTCATCCTCTTGAATTTCCAAGGGTGGTTGTTTAGTGAACCATTCAGGGCCAACATTCCTGTTGGCGAAAGGGGCCATAGGGGGAGTGAAATTGTACCTCTTGGCAAACATCAAGATGAAGCTGGTTAAAGAGTGACTAAGACTAAGTCCCCCTTCAGATGGAGTCAGCTGCATTAAACGAGGCCATTCGACAGGCCTGTCATTCACCTTGTCTTCATCAACATTGGCTTTGATAGGGAGAGAAGCTTTGAAAGTGGCGTTCAACCATAATTGCAGGAGCCAGATTGGCCCTGATACACTTAGATTTCCTTTGTCTTTTACTGTCTTCAAGAAACCGAAGTTGTCACTCAAGGATTCGTAGAGACTTGCCAATATCATTTCACTTAAACGCGGTTTCGTACCATGGTGAAGTTGATTGGCTAAGGTGATAAAATGTTTAGCTGCTTGGAGCAATCGAGAGCAGAAAACAAATCCCGACAGTCATAAGGTTAAGAAGGCTATATGCTCCTTGTCAGAGACAATTTTGGTTTTCTTATCATGATATTCTTCTATGAACCCATCGTAGGAGGCTTTGCTGGTGTCAAACCCTATGGTATATTGATTAAAGGTATTTGGGTCGAAAGCTACCCCTAATGGACTTAGTCCAGCAATAGCAGCTATGTCTAATAAGGTATGGGTGACCATTCCACATGGAAGGTGGAAAGTGTTGTAAGTGTTATCCCAGAAGTAAAAGGATGACAGCAACATATTTGGGCAAATGTTAAGACCTACTTTCGACATTTGGATTAAGTCGAAAATACCTAATTCTTTCCAGAATGGGGCTTTAACCTTTTTCGACTTTGTTCACCCAGGCAAGGTATTCAGAGATGTCTTTCGACTTGGGACAAGCCCTAAATATCCTAGGTTTATGGTTGCTTCGTCACTAGGTTCTGCGTCTTGAGGTTCTTCGAGGGAAATTTTTGGTTTAGCCCCAGCACCTATGGGTTTGAGACGTTGATAAGAGGGGAAATATTCTTTTAACTTATCTAAGTTTGTGTTAGGGCTAAGCAAAGTACCTAAGATTGCATGGCATGTGCCAGAAACAAGGATAAGGATTAATACCTGAGACATGTAGATAATGGCCTTCTCCTTATCATTAGGAGGTTCTGGAATGTACTGTTGATTCCCCACCATGTATGGTCCTGACAATCTATGAGCATAAGCAAGAGGCATCACATTTTTGCTCTTCTTACTGGTAGTCGCTTTGGATGAAGACATTGTTGAGAAAGTTGAGGTTTCTGAGAATTTTGGAAAGAAATGGGTTTTCTGTTTTAAAAGGTGATGAAGAAGAAGAAGACTGTCTAAAAGTTTTGAAGCTAGTGACTCAATGGTATTTATAAGGAAGAAGTGAGGATTGAAACGATTAAAATTTCTATTTCGTGGACCAAGTGGCAGGAAAGTTAGTGGGAGCAGTTTTAAAAAGGAAAAGCTAAATCGTCCCGTAGTTTTTAGAAAATGATGGACTAGTGTCTGAACGTGGGTTGGAATGTGACGTTGCTGGTCTTTGTAATAATCAATTTGTTGGGATTTACAAAATCTATTCTTGAAAATGACAAAGCAATAAAGATCATGAAGTGTCGAAAATATTTATTAACAGCAAATGATTCTTTCTCCAAGAATGGGTCGAAAAACTCTTTGTTGGGGGGCAATTTGTAGACAGTGATTTTCGACGGTACCTGTATAAAGGAAAATATTGGTGAAAAGGGAGATTTCGACACAGACAACAAGAAATGGGATTTTTACGTCTTTTTCGACAAAGAAGAATAAAAGCTTATGTTTCATTAACATGACATGATCTTCAGTCGAAGGAGTTTGTTTGTGATAATTTTGACGGATGTTGAACAAAAGACATCAATTCAAATTGAAAGAAGAAATTCAAAGTGTGAAGTTGCAACGTTTGACAAAAAGGACGCGTGGAAACATCCATAGGAATGAAGGCATGCTGAAAGACCAAGTGTCAAGTTATTGGAATTCGCCCGTTAGTGGCAGTTAGTTTAGTTTCCTATATATATAGGATAGTTATTGTTAGTTTGTGTGTGTGATATATTTGTACAAATTCCTATTGAACTCAAAGTACCCGTGTGAGAGAAAAGAGTGTGAATCTGGAAAATGTACGTGTGAAAAACACCATCTTTACTTTCTTTAAGTTTTCAATAAAATTCGAAGTTCATTTAAATTCCTTTATTATTTCATAGTTTTTTAGTCAATTATAAGTCTTTCATTTCGACGCATTACGTTACTTGTCTTCCATTTCTTTAACATATTCCTAGAAGTTATTTCTTTAAATTATGTCAAGTTTATTTTACTTTTGTTCTTTATTCTTATGAATCATACAAACGTACTTAAGATAATTGAATGAAAGGGAAAATCATTAAGGATGACACAATCAATACATTCGACTAAGATACAGATAAAATACACACTTTTGTGCTAGGATTTGTATGGTTGATCCTGCAAGTTAACTAATTTAGACATTGAATTAGAAACCAGTGGTTGTTCGTCGGAAAACACCAGCGAACACCTACCAAGTACAAATTGATCAATTATATAAGATTAGGTCTGATCGGGAGCATTTCCTCACAGTATTATACCATATCTTCTATGACTTGACTATCACGGAGAGCAATTACCCTGAATGCTTCCTCATAAACCCCGATATCTGTGAAGTCCGGACTCGGACACGGGATACGACACGGACACAAGGACCCCTTTAATAAAAAACATAGGACACAGACACGGCTATATATATTTTATATATTAATATAATAATGTAATTTATGAGCACAATTTAGATAGAGTTTAAAATATGGAAAAAAAATAAGGAATTTAAATCGTGTTGTTTTTATAGTGGGGAAGTGGAATATGAAAGATAAAAAACATTTTTTTTTAATTCTAAATTTTTTTTATTTGGTTTTTTCTTATTATAAAAAAAATTCTGTTTTTTTTAGTTTAACCGTGTCCTTTATTTTAAATAAGGTGTCATATCCGTGTTCGTTGCGATTCAAAACAGTTTCTTGTTGGACACTTCAAAAACGTGTCAAATACGCGTCGTACGCGTGTCGTACGTATATCCGTGTCAGACACGTATCTGACACGGTGACACGCCGTCTGAATGGCGTGTCGGAGCTTCATAGCCTGATATCAATCTCATGAATGCAGTCGTATTGCACCTCGTCAAAAAAAAATCATTAGTGTATGAAAGGAGTTGTTGGTTCTTTGAAGAGTGATATTGAGACAGTGATAAATTGATTTTGAGGTGGTTCAATACGACTATATTCATAAGGACAAGTTTATGAGCAAGCAATCAGGGCAATTGTTCTCCATGATGGTTAAGTCATAGAAGAGATGATATAATACTCTTGGTTAATATTCTTTTGGATTTGTGCATGAAGTTAAATGGTGGGTGGTCCATGGTCCGATCAATAAACTCTTATATCATGTTAAAAAATGTGATTTATACCTAACTCTGTTCTATAAAATCGATTTGTAGGTTGAGGATTGTCTTCAATTATAAACACACGTTCAGACTATATATTATCTGATGTGAGACTCTTAACTAAAAGTACCAAAATTAAATTATAACAATAATAACTCTCAAGAGTCTTAAGCTGATACCTCATCCATAACCCTTAGAATATAATCAAATATGGCTATTGATTCTTTCTCAATGTGCTGGATTTTTCAAGCTTTGATTAAATCATTTGTTTGATTACTGGGTCCTGATAATAATATTCTAGTTTGGAGACACTTGTCGCTTTTGATATTAGCATCTAAGGGGGAGGGACGTGAGTTTCAGTTTGGCTTTATCTTGTTGTGAACAACAATTTTGTTCATAAGCTCGAGTCTGGTCTTTTCCAATTGTAAAGTTTGATATTATGAATTATGTTGTTATTCTATTCTAAATGCAAATGCATCTAAATGTATATTTCAAAAAAAAAAAAAAATACAAGTCCATATCACAAAATCCAGACAAATATCTAAATTTTAGGATATGAAAATGATAACCTTAAAAGAAAAAGAAAAGAAATTAGAAGACTTTAATCAATATGTGTGATGGAGAAATTCTATGTTTATCACCTAATCCTGAAATTGTGTGGATAAAGAGATATTCCCATTTTTTACTCATTTTATCTTGCCGACTTGGACCTTAATTCTATTCAATATTTTTGAACTAATCCTATTCAATAATTTTTTACTCATTTATAACTTACTCTACTAAATTTTTATTTTATAAAAGTTGTTTGGCTATAAAAGTTTAAATAGTTAAATTATTATTATTTTTTAATTAAAGAATTATTTTAATGTTAATTTTTTTTTTGAAATATTATAAAAATAACATTTGTACGTAAATAATTAATATCAATTATAAGTGGAACCAACCTTTATGCCACTCCATTTATTATTGAGAACAGTATGGGTGTAAAGCTAGTCCTAGTAGCACCAAATTCAATAACTTGTTAGTGCCCTTTTTCTTAATCTATAATCTAATATCTCACCTTATAAATATGATGATAAACATGCACCTTCTCTTCACTTTCTCCCTATATATCCATCATCACACTTTATAGTACTTACTTTATAAACAAACAAAAACATCATTTGGTTTCAACTGTTTTCTTTCTCACCTCTTGGATCATACATATGGCTCATGATATATTTGATGAAGAGTGTGATTATCTTTTCAAAGCTGTTGTAATAGGAGATTCAGGAGTTGGGAAATCAAATCTAATTTCAAGGTTCACAAAAGATGAATTTAGAATTGATTCTAAGCCAACCATAGGTGTTGAATTTGGTTACAAGAACATCAAGGTTAGAGATAAACTCATCAAAGCACAGATATGGGACACTGCCGGCCAAGAGAGGTAACATGTTTTTTTTTTGTTTTTTTTTTTTGTGTTCATGATCTTGTTGGCTAAGGTTTTGTTTCAATGGTTAATTAACCAAATTTACATTATCTGAGTTCAAATTCTCCAATAGCAATATTCAAAGTTTGTGTTCCTATTTGGTTTGCTTAGTCTAGAAGGATTTATATCAACTATGCTTTAATTGACTTTATTTATTATTATTATTATTGTTGTTAAATTTTTCATCTCTTATCTACTTCCACATAATTTACAATTATTGGTCCCACCTCTTTTTTTTAACGAACTTTTTATTTTGTTTGCTTTTGTATGTTACTGTATATAAAAATCTTTTTATTCTTAAAAACAAATTTAGAACGTTTTTTCCAACTTACTATTCATGCGTGAGCGTGACCTTATAATGAATATCTTGAATTTGAATTTTTATATATTAATTCCAAAGACTAATTCCACCAAAATAAATATTTATTATTTTGATTAAAATAAATAATTATTATATATTGATATTTGATACAACATAAATATTTTTGTATAGAATGATAAATAAATAGTGTGATTAATATATTAAATATTTAAAATTTTATAAGGATATAAGTATATGGTGTAATGGCTGAGAATGCAAAGTTATAGATTTATAAGGTTGGGTGAGGTGGGTCTAGAACAAGGATTGGGCATGCAATAGAAAACAAAGATGAAAATGAATGTCCATAGCAATAGCAAGTAACAACAAAAAAAACATGTTGACAATGAATATGTCGAAGAAAACCATGTGACATAAACATGGTTTTGGTCAGCAACCCCACAATCAATAACTCTATCTTTTTTCCATCTCTTCAAACTCACCAAACCTTCCTATAATATCAATATCACTCAACAATAATCTTAATGTTAGGTATCTATAATATTTCTACTTCCTATCTTATTTAATATTGATCCTATATTTTATGGTAGGTTTAGAGCTATCACAAGCTCATACTATAGAGGAGCATTAGGAGCAATGCTAGTTTATGACATAACAAGATTATCAACATTTGTTAACATAAAAAAATGGTTACATGAGCTAAGAGAATATGGAAATGAAGACATGGTGATAATTCTAGTAGCAAATAAATCTGATTTGAGTCATTCAAGGGAAGTTGAGAAAGAAGAAGGAAAAGTGTTTGCAGAAAAAGAAGGTTTATGTTTTATGGAAACTTCTGCTTTGCAAAATTTGAATGTTGAGGAAGCTTTTTTACAAATGATTACTATAATACATGATATCATAAGCCAAAAAGTTTTGGAAGATAAAATGAATGGGCCAAAGTTGAATCTTACTAATGGGAAGGAAATTCATATAGTTGATGAAGTTAGTGCTACTAAACAAGTCAATTGTTGTTCAAGATGAGAGAATTTGGATCATATATTTTTGATATTGTGTAAATATTATTTGTTAAATGATTATATATTGATGTTTACTAATACTATTGTATTTATTTTCCAACTTCTCTTTGTGTTATTCCTTTTTACTTTGAGCTTTGCAATTTGTATGGGATGAATTGAAGTTAAAATGTAAATGTTGGTTTTTATACTATAGTTCAAAAATAGTGTAAGTGTTTCTGGTAACTTTATTAGATTTGGTTAAGTTAGTTAGAGTGAAATTAATTCTGGTAACTTTATTAGATTTGGTTTAGTTAGTTAGAGTGAAATTAACTCTATAGCTTGTATATATAGTCACTTACCATTCTCATGTAATGTAATGAACTTGTATATTGTGCATTATTCTCCAAAATTGTTTAGTTCATTCAATATAGTATCATATGCCTGAATCTCTTTCGCTTTATTTTCGTCTTTATCTCTTTCGGTTGAAGATCAATTGTAGTTTAAAGTTTCATAGAAGCTTCAATGACGGATTCTCAAAATTCACAAAATGTGATTCGATCTTCTCAAGCTTCAACACTGCAATTCACAAATTTAACCTTATCGAATACCTTTGCATCAAAGTTGTCGATCAAGTTTCAAGAAAAAAAATTCCCTACTTTGGAACCAACAAGTTGAAGGTGTTATCCTTACTAAAAAGAACTCCACAATGTCGTAATTAATCATCACATTCCTTCAATGTTCAACACTGATAATGATAGTGTTCTGGATCGATCAAATGCCCAATTGACCAAGGTCCAACCCATCTCTGGCCCATTCCACTCAGTCTATAATATAAAAACAGTTCGCACATGATGAGAATGTCACATAATCTCTGATCTTCAATTTCACTTTATTTATCCTGAATTTTGAACTGACTTGGACGTTGGACTGTTAACCATGCAAATCCACCTTGCTCCGCCGTAAAGGAGATCAGAGCCATAGTTCGGAATCGACAGTTATTCATCTATCATCATTTATGGCTCCTTCGTGAAGGTAAAACATCAATTTATGGTTCCCGAACGGAACATTGGCGTTGTATGTGGGAAAACACTTTCGAGTCACGTGTTCTCCACAAAAAGCACATTAATTTCATAAACACCATCGAATGGACTTAGAAGTTCCAAATCTAGATTCTTGTGATTCAGATATAGATCTCAGATTAACTAATTCATAACCTCTTCAAACTACGGATCGCGAGTGAGTCAACCTTCGATTTTTTCATTTTCCTTCTTTATCACACGCAACCTTCATACCTTAAAATCCAGGATGTTCAGAGGTGAGCGATAAGAGATACCACTATTTGTTCACGGTATCTTTGTTGCTATATTAATCAGGTTCCGGTCCCCAAGCTCCTCATAGAGTTGCAAAGGGAGGCTCTCAAACTCAGATATAGGGTTGCACCAAAGTCTAAAGATAATCGTCATGAAGACCGGGACAAAAATTCAGAATTCATTTCCCGACCTATAGCATTCCTCTTGTTTTCATTTCTGCCAAAACCCTTATCGAGGAGGTGCCTCCAAGATACCACAAGTTCGTAGTTAATGATGCCTAGATACTACAAATTTGTAGTTAACGTCAGGCCGATCCAACAATAGGGTACATCATGGAGATGCTATAGGATTTCCATATGATGCACCAAGGCTTCCACTGACTGGATCACAAAGCAACGATTCAACAAGATTGTTCGAAGAAAGATACCATGGATCTCAGCTGGAAGAATATTGTACAGTAACAACATTCAACCTCCACCTTACATCTTCGTTCTAAAGGAAAGAATAGGCAGACTTGTAAAGGAACACCATTTCCGTTCAACCATCATAGGAGGAATCCGAACTTGCTTGAGGTAGATATCCATTTTGTGGTAGAAATGAAGCCTAGGAACCTCAATTATAGTGATTGAAAAGTGCATTGCCGAAACATCGGACGAAACAATTCGACGTGCCCAAAATCAAAGATCGACCTCAAACAATTCCCGAAGAACCGAACTCCTAAACATGCATCAACATGCAAAGGCAATGTAAAACACCTATGACACTGACCAATCAAAGGTGAAGATTTGAAGGGCTAATGGCGTTTAATCTGGCATTCTAGGAAATACCTCGTCCATAAACTCCAGACATAGTCTAACTACTCTGGGACCGTTGACGAAGGTTATTCACCACACCATTTTATTATTTATTTGTAACTAATGTATTTCATTACCAACACACACACAAACATGTGTGTGTGGTTGCGTATGTGTGCGCGTGCATGCACGCGTGTATGTACGCGTGCATGTGTGTGTGTGTGTGGATACATGTGTGTGTGTGTGCACACACGTGCGTGCATGCGCGCGTGTATGTGTTTGTGTGTGTGTGCGTGCATGTGTGTGTGTGTGCATGTGTGTGTGCGTGCATGTGTGTGATGAAAGCTCGTGTTCTTCAATTAAGGCCAAAGTTAAAGATTTCAAAGAAATGTAATTATTAGATTTTTGGTTATGTTTTTAGAATTAGAGCCATAGTTGATTCATTATTAGCCATTGGTGTGTTGGTGTAAGCCCTAGAGGCCAATACTTTTTGGTACTTGTATCAGATTATTCGTTTAATAATAAAAGGCATTCCTTTATTATGTTTGTCTTTCAGAATAATAAAGTCCCTAGAATAGTTAGTCTGTTTAATGAAATGTTAAGTGTGACTTAATCATGAGATCCCATTAAACATAAAGACATTATTCTTAAAATATTCGTAGTCAAGCTTTATTGCAAAGTGGGATAACATTAAAGCATTGAGACTATTATGAAGATAGACTGATGATCACATCTCATGGATCATGGATAAAGAGTTATCAAGTCTTGACATAGGTATAAATATTAGGAGTAATATTTATACCGGATTGACCCGCTATGAGAATACTACATAGTATGTTATGCAAAGTGTCATAAGTTATTCTCATGGTGATAATGGTGTATTACCACCCTTCGACCTGAAACCACTATGGACCCTAGATGTAGAGTCGGGTGCTTTATTGCTGATCAAACATTATCCGTAACTGGATGATCATAAAGACAGTTGATGGGCACTCCACGAAGCATGCTGAGGGACATGAGTGTCCTAGATGGAATTTGCCAATCCTGCATAACAGGAGAAATGTCTAAGGGCCCAATATTGAACTGGACAAGGATGACACAGTGTATGCCTTGTGTTCAATATAGACATAGGGGCAAAAGGGTAATTGTACAAACATATATTATCACGAAAAAGGTTTTGTCAGATCACATGACATTTTCGTGACTTGGGTAGCAGTGATGTGTTGCTAGATACCGCTCACTGTTTATTATGTTAAATATATAATTTAATATAATTACCAACGTTACGAAATCCTACAGGGTCACACACATAAGGACAGTTTGATGAGAGATAGAGAAATCAAAGGAACACCGTAAGGTACGGTGCACTTAAGTGAAAATAGAAATTCGGATAATATAATAATAATTATTGTTATTTTATAATGGTTATAAAATAATAATAAAATAAATATATTTATTATAATAATATATAATATTATTATGGATCATGTGAATTGGGCTTTTAGCCCGCAGCCCACAAGAGAGTCTATAAAAGGAACCCTTGTGATGAAGCTTTCACTTGATGCAATTTCGTTTTTGATTCTCTTTTCTCACTCAAATAATTCCGTTCGTAAGCAGCTAGCACTGTGACCGGAAGTTGTTCGTGTGGACTGAGTGGAGGCGTTGCACTTCATCAACGCTTGTGATCGCTGCATCAAAGATCTGAATCGCCACAAAGAGGTAACGATTCTATCACTGACCATGCTCATTCGTAAGGATCACTAAAGGAAAATTTTGTTTTCCGCTGCGTTTAGATCGCAATTTTCCTTCATGGTGATCGTGTTTCTGAAAGAGAGAAAGTTGATGCAATTATTCATGGTTTATCTGGATCTTATCACTACTCTCGTGGAAGGGGACGCTTCAATCGTGGTCAAGGATGTGGAAGACAAATTTATATCATGGGAAACTCTGCACCAAATATGGTTAATCTATGGTATATTTTTGGTATAGATATGATGAGTTTTTTGAGCATCCATTACCAAAGTCTCAGACACACGCTTATTCGAAATATTCTTTTAATACTAATGAAAGTCATAAGAAGCAAGTCTCCACTTCAACTCAAGCAACTGCACTTTTAACATATAAGGGTGAAATACAAATGCCTTAAGTACTTGAATATGATACTTGGTTTGAAAACTCAAGTGCTTTCCATCAAATTACCTACAACACTTCTAACTTAAAAAATAAATATTCATATAAAGATTCAATAAAGTACTAGTTTGTAATGGTCATTGCTCAGCAATTAAGTCACTTGGTTTTACAAAAAAAATATTTAAACTTGTTCAATTCTATGTTGAATTTAAACAACTTACTTCATGTTCCTAATATTATTAGAAATCTAATCTAAGTTATGTGTTAAAATTTGTTAAAGATAACAATGTTCTTTACATGGCAAATCGCAGGCATCTAAACGAGCACTTCTTGAAGAATTTTATGATGACATTGGATTATACCGCTTTAAAAATCTATCTTTAGAACCTTTAATAATGTTCAAAGTCAATAAAGCTCAAAATTTATGTCTTGTTGTAAACAATACCATTATACCACTATTATTCATAATTCTGATAATGCAAGTTCAATTTCTAATAATATTTCTATCTGGAATTCTATACCAAGTTATGCAAATCCTAAAGATATTCATAACATTATTGACTTGTGTTATATACAAGTGAGAAATAAAAGTTATGTTGAATTTTGTGATTCTTGCACATGCATCTTTACTGGTCAAATTTTGGTATCATAACTTCATAACCTTTGTATACCTGATCAACAGAATTCCTACAACTACCTTACAAGTCAATCATGTTTACAAGTCAGTCCTTTTTGTGTGTGTCTGCTTTCCATTCTTAAGACCATACAATAAACATAAGATTCAATTTATAAGTTCTTTATGTGTCTTGCATACAAACAAAGGGTATAAAGGCCCTAACAAAGATGGTAAAATATTAATTTTAAATGATGTGGTATTTAAGGAAACTAAGTATCCTTATCTTGAGTTGTATCATTCATAAAAAAAAGTGTTTGTTAATCTATCAAAAGTTTAAAGCAGTCCCACCTTACCTTTAACTGTATGTAAAACCAGTCTACATGGCATACTCAAGCTACATCATACTAATCCATAGAGGTCAATCACACATGTTGATATACTTGAAAAAAATCACGTTTTACATGTTGAAGAAACATACGAATCATCAAACATTCCTAATGAATCTCAACATACCCCAAATACATCTGTTGATACCTCTATCCTACCTTGGTATACAAATATTCAAGTTCTCAAGTCACCTCAAGATGTTTACGATATATATATATATATATATATATATATATATATATATATATATATATATATATATATATATATATATATATATATATATCACTCACACACATACACGCACACACACACATACATGTATGTTGACTCTCAATCTCCATCTCTTCACAGTCAACATCCTAACACTTATCTACTTGTCAATAAACATCATACGCTAACAAGATCCAAAACTGGCAAATTCAACCCTAAAGCCTTTCATAGACCATCACCAAAGGCAAGCAGGGTGAGTAATCACAAATCAATATAATTGACATAAAATAAAGATAATCATGCAAAAATTCATCATATAACAATGCATCATAATTTTTCACCCATCACATCATGAAACTCATCAAACATCTATTTGACACATATGCATCATGATATGCCACCAAGAATGAAATAATTGTTATTCGACACATATGCATCATGCTATGCCACCAAGAATGAAATAATTTATAGCATCGACATTCATGTTAATAAGCATCATATAATAACCTACATCTTATCTTCATTTCTATCACGAAATAATTGCTAAAACATCAACAAAAATCATGGCATCAAGTATAATACATCACAACATCAATACATCCTATTTACACTTCATTAAACAATTTTCTGAAATTAAATCACTAGTTTTTCACTTTCAGGGCTCGCTAAGCGGCCTCCTCTCGGGTTGGAGAAAATTCCCAGTTTTCACTGCTCGTTAAGCAGGCTAGGCGAATTTCAGAATCTCAGTTCTGCGATGATAAAAGAACATTATACCCCTCATACTTCTAATTTCTTTATTTGAATTAACTAATAATATTTAAATAACATAGCTTACATTATTCAATATTACTATTAAATAAAATAATTTCATCACCCAAAACACCACAACAAACACACCAAAAATTTCCAAATTATCATAATAATTAATTAAATAATTAAATTACGAAATCAAGGTGTTACATATTGGATGTAAGTGAATTTTTCAGGATAAAAGAAAATCCAGATGGGTGCATAAAAAAGTATAAGGCAAGGTTTGTGGCTAAGTGATTTTACCAACAACAATAATTTGTTTTTCATGAAACCTTCTCACGTATTGTGAAACCTACCACTATTATAGTCATTTTGTCTTTAGCTCTCACATACAAGTGGAATATCCAATAAACAAATATCAATAACGATTTTCTCAATGGTGAACTTTAAGAAGAAATGTATATGCAAAATTCACCTGGATTTATCATATCCAACGTAATTCTCGTGTTCAAGTTAAAGAAAACACTATATGACCTGAAGCAAACCCTAAGAGTATGTTTGGATGAATCATTTTAATGAGAAAGGTAGTTTTTTGAGGAAATTTAAAATGATTTGACCAAAATCCATTGTTTGGATAAAAAATATAGAGAATTGTTAAAATGATGTAAATTTTTGAAGTATTTTATTCAAGTTAAATTTAAGGAATTTCAAATGACATCAAAAAGTAAGGAATTTGAAAATTCTTCTTCACTATATAATGTAAATGTTAATGATTTATTATTATTTTCAAAATTTTCATGATAGTCCTTATATTTTATGAAAATTTTAAATTTATCCATAAAATTTTCAAAAAATTGTATATAAATCCCTAATAATTTTCACATTTTACAAATTGGTCCCTTAAAATTTCTAATAATTTCAAATTGGACCCTAATTTTTTATAATGTAAATTTGACCCAAAAGTTTTAAATTTTATGAAAATGACCCAATTTTTTTAACAATGAATCATTTTAATACTCCATCCGAACTAAAGAATTTAAAATTATATGGATTTCAATTAGATAATTTGAATTGCCTAGAATTTAGAATTTTTAAAAAATTCTCAATTAAAATGACATGACCAAAATCCATTATTTGGATAAAAAATTCAGAGAATTGTTAAAATGATGCAATTGAAATCCATCAAGCTCTACTTTAATTTGGCTTCTACAAACATCAAAATATCACATTATATGCATTAGTTTTTCTTGATAACGTCTTGCCAACTGATACATATTTCAAATTGATTCATGATTTAATCACTAAACTTCATGACAAGTTTGCTTTGAAAAAGTTGGGAATAATCAAATGGTTCTATGCACCTATCACAAACTAAATATATAAAATATCTTCTATCCTAATTCAGCATGGTTGATGTCAATGTTGTCAATACTCTTGTGTTCGGTCATTATTACAAATTGAACTAGCATGAACTGACACGATCTTTCATTATACACATCAACGGTTGAGACCCTGCAATATTCGGTATGATATTACATATTGTGTCAATAATGTCTATCAGTATATGGTTAATCAAATGGAAATTCATTGGATTATGGTCAAAAGGAGTCTAAGATATTAAGTGGTACTATTATACATGTTCTAATGTTTTCACCGACAAATTCTCTCTATGAGCCTATAACAATTTTGATTAAACAAATGATCCTGATGAGAGAAGATCAACATCAAGCTCATGTGTTTACTTTAGCCCTAACCTAGTTCAAAGTCCCTTATGGCTAGATCCTACACTGATGCAGAGTACAAAGTGCTAACACACACTACTTCTAAACTGCTATAACTTATTAGAGTAAAACCAAAAAGAGTCCAACTTTTTTATTAAGTTTGTTAGAATTGATCAACTTAAAGTTACCAAAAAAGTAACAATTACACACTTTTTGGTTTTGCCGAAATATGTAAATACTATTAAATAGTATTTTCCAACTTCTCTATGTATAATTCATTTTGTGGGGTCCAACCATTTCACAAGCCAATATTCATTTGGTAAAATTGAAGGTTGGTTATGATGAATAGTAGAATAGTGCAGATGACACTTGATGTTTTGCATGAAAGACAAAGAACAAGTGTCTTCATGCATGTAAGACCCTTATGGCTTGCTTCTACTATAAATAGGATCAAGAGCAAGCATTCAAAACACACAAAACCACAAGAGAAACAAGAAGCAAGAGAGAAAATTGTTTCTTAGAGATTTTTATTATGAGAGAAATAGTGACCTAATTTGTGAGAATGTTTCTTATAAATTGAGAGAAATATTGTAGTAAGTTCCACCTAAATGTGAAGTTGTTGTATTCTCATTATCATTATAGTGGATGTTTAAAAGGCCTAAGGGTCCCGTGGGTTTTCTCTTTCTCACATTGAGAAGGTTTTCCACGCTAAACTTCTTTTGTGTCATTTTACTTACTTTTCATGTTTCCGCTAGTGCCTAATTTTGAGTTCACGAAGGAGGGAAATTGTGGAGGTTATTTCCCAACAGTGGTATTAGAGCATTTTTTGGGCTCTGTGATACTACGTTGTTATACTCATAATAAAGTTCATAGTATGTTATGTGGTTGCAACATTGTTTGATCTTCCACATCAGAAAATAACTATTATTGTTGGAATTAAATCGTTGTATTGTGAAGGCGTGTCTTGGTAAGTTATGGCTAAGGAAAGACTTGGTATTTAAGTGTGTCAATATTGACACACTTCTCTTTCATGGGAACTTCCTAGTTGCGCCATTCACAAACTACATTGACTTTTCCAGTGTATGTCACTATTTTGAAAATCTCCTAGTTGAAGGAACTATTTTCCTGTGTTCTCAAAATAGATGGTTCTATCAGTTATGAAGGAGATATGTTCAAGCTGACTGCTAATAATTATACCTATTGGAAGCAGATGATAGAAGACCACATATATTGCAAAGATTTGCATAATTTCTCAAAAGGATAAGCCAGTGGAGAAGAAAGATATCAAGTGGTAGCTCCAAAATCGGAAGGCAGTTGCCATGCTTAGATAATATATAGATAGGAGTCTATTCATGCATGAGTCAACTTATACCAATGTGTATGAGTTGTGGACCAAACTTGAATCCTTGATTCAAAATAAGACACCAAGAAACAAAGCACACCTTGTCAGATGACTGGTGAAATTGGAGTACTCAGATGGCTAAAATATGATCGAGCATTTGAATACCTTCAAAGGTATCGTGAACCAGCTGACGAAAGCTGACATGAAGATAGATGAAGAGTTGCAAACTCTTCTTCTCCTAAGTTCTCTACCTGAGAGTTAGGACACTCTAGTCTTCACTCTTAGTAACTCTGCTCTAAACGGAAAACTTGTCATGAATTTTGTCATAGATTCCTTGTTAAATAAAGAGTCAAGATGGAAGGAAAAAAGGCTCCAACAACCAGTTCGAAGTCAGCATTGTTGATAACAGAGGAAGGAGTAAGAATCATGAAAGATGATCTCGTGGGAGATCACAAGCTAGATCAAAGTCTCACACAAGAATAAGTTGTTATTATTATGGAAAACCTGGCCATAGAAGACCTGAGTGCAAATTCTTGAAGAGAGATCAACAAGTTGGAAAAGTCCGTCCAGATTTGATAAATCCAAAGAAGAATAAGGAAGAAGGAGCCACAACTGTAGTAGCCTCGAACAACGAGAATATTTTCCTTTTTGGAGACGACAATTATCTAAATGTTACATTCAATGATTGCACTTGGATAATTGACATTGAAGCATCTTTCCACGTTACACCTCATAAAGAATTATTCTCTTCATACCAAATAGGAGATTTTGGTACGGTGAAGATGTGAAACCACGTCACAAGCAAGATTGTTGGTATTGGTGAAGTGACTATGATCACAGAGAATGGAAATAAACTTGTGTTGAAGGAAGTAAGACATGTACCATAAATGCACCTAAACCTTATATCAGCAAGAAAGTTGGATGACCTAGGGATGATAAACCGGTTGGGCGGTCGTAAATGGAAGCTTAGTAAAGGGAGCATGACACTTGCTCGTGGCAAAAAGGAAGGATCCATATACAATAAAGATTCTTGCTCAAGATCATCTTTCAAATATTAAGGGGCAACCACTTGAATCATGTGAAGACTGTCTAGCAGGAAAACAACACAAAATATCCTTTCAAAGATCAGATGATGCAAGAAGACGAAAGAAAATCCTAGATCTTGCTCACTCATATGTTTTCTCCACATCTAAAAGGTCTCTTGGTGACGCACAATACATTATTACCTTCATTCACGATCATTCAGAAAGTTGTTGGTGTATCTATTAAAGAAGAAATATCAAGTTCTACAAGCTTTCAAGGAGTTTCATGCCTCTGTAGAAAGAGCATCCGAAAGAAAGTTGAAATTATTAAGAAGTGTCAATGGAGGTGAATACCTAGGTCCATTCGAATCATATTGTAAAGCTCATGGGATAAGATATGAAAGGACATATCCGAAGACTCTCCAAATGAATGGAGTAGCTGAAAGAATGAACAGAATGATTGCAAAGAAAGTCAGAAGCATGCTTTCTCATGCAAAACTTCCCAAATTATTTTGGGGTGAAGCAGCGAGAATTGCCATTAATTTGATAAACTTGTCTCCTTCAAGACCATTTAATGGAGAGATATCGGATGAAGTATGGTATGGAAAGAAAGCCTCTTAAAATCAATTGAGAGTATTTGGGTGTAAGGCATTTGTCCATATTCCTAAAGATGAAAGAGCAAAACTCGATGCTAAGACTAATGAGTGCATATACCTTGGTTCTCCAAGAGATGAACTTGGCTTCAGACTATGGGATCCATCAAGCAAGAATATTTTTCGAAGTAGAGATGTGATATTTTATGAAGAACAAACAATCCATGATATTCAATCTAAGAAGTCAAAGACCATTGTGGTACAAAACTCAAGGGGAAAGATTCCTCAAAGAGATATTGAACCTGATCAGGAAGTATAACCCGATCATACTGAGCAACCTGACCAGATAGATCAAGGTCGGGAAATGGAGGGGAGAAAATGATAGATATTGATCATAGGGATCAAGAACCTCAATAGAGAAGATCCATGCGAGTAAGACAACCATAAAAAAGATATCCCCGGATGATTATGTCATTCTCACTGATGAAGGAGAACCTCAAAGCTTCATGAAAGCCACTGAGACGGATGACAAGGACAAATGGATGCAAGCCATGTAAGAAGAATTACACTCACTGAAGGAGAACCAGGTGTATGACTTGGTGAAATTACCAAAGGGAAGAAGGGATTTGAAAGACAAGTGGGTGTTCAAACTCAAGTCTAAATAGAATAACCCAAACCCTAGATACAAAGCAAGAATTATCGTGAAGGGGTGCCATCAGAAGAAAGGCATATAATTTGAAGAGATTCAGTAGTGAAGATGACATCCATAAGAGCATTCTTTGGTCTAGCTGCAACGCTAGACTTGGAGATAGAGCAACTTGATGTTAAAACAACATTCTTGCATGGAGAATTAGAGGAAGAAATATACATGGAGCAACCTGAAGGATTTGCATAACCAGGCAAATAACACCTTGTGTGTCGCTTGAAGAAAAGTTTATATGAGTGTTGAAGCAAGCTCCATGACAATGGTACAAGAAATTTGAACTCTTCATGATCCAACATAAATTTGAAAAGACATCTGTAGACCACTGTGTGTTTGTGAAGAAATATGATAATTATAATTTCATCATACTTTTGTTATATGTTGATGATATGCTTATTGTTGGGAAAGATAGTTGCTCTAGCGAAGACATTGAGCAAGTCTTTCGCCATGAAAGATTTATGTATGGTAAGGAAAATTCTTGGAATGAAGATCATTCAAGATCGTCAAAAAAGAAGGTTATGGATTTCACAAGAAGATTATATCAAGAAATTCCTTGATAGGTTCAACATGCATAATGCTAAACATGTGCATGTCCCACTACCCGGTCATCTGAAACTCAGTTAGACACAATATCCAAACAATGAAGAAGAAAAAGAAGAAATTAGCAAGGTGCCCTATTTTTCAGTTGTGGGTAGCCTTATGTATGCAATGGTTTGCACAAGACCGGACATTGCTTATGTTGTAGGAGTGGTGAGTAGATTCCCGTCGAATCCAGGAAAGGAGCATTGAAATACTGTGAAAGGAATACTAAGGTATCTAAGAGGAACTGCCAAACAATTTTTGTGTTTTTGCAATGAAAACAATTACTTATTGGGTATGTAGATGGAGATATGGCAGATGATGTAGATTCAAGAAAATCTATTTTCGGGTACTCGATTACTTTTGCAGGGGGAGTTGTCTCATGAGAATCATGATTACAAAAGTGCATTACTTTGAGTGCCATAAAAGCAGAATAGATCGCAATCACTAAAGGTTGTAAGGAGATCATGTGCATGAAGAAGTTCATGGAAGAGTTAGGTCAGAACCAAGAAAGATATGTTCTCTATTGCTACAATCAGAGTGCAATTCATCTCAGCAAGAACTCGACATACCATTCAAGGTCAAAACACATTGACATAAAGTATCCAGCGGCGGAGCCAGCGCTCGGCGAGATAGGGCAATTGATCAGGCTCCTCTCTTACATCACACTTCTCTTTCCATATTTTTCTCTACCTTCTTCTGCTCTTAGGGTTTCTTTTCAACTCAATTTTTAAACAAACTGATACAATGTTCAGCTTCTTAACCGAAAAAGACGCTAAAAAGATTCTCAAGCGCAAAGATAGAGATGATGGTGAAAAGGTACTCTTTTTTACCTTTTCTTTTGAAATCCTTTTTTAAGTTTTCGTATTTCTTAGTTATCCAATGTCATTTTGGAAATTTTTGTTATTTAGGGGTTTTCTATGTTATGATGTTATTTATTGATATGTGAAATATGGTTTGCACAATGGAGCTTCTAGGTTGTTCCATATTAATGTTGATTATTTACTTTATTGATGCATTTATCTGTATTCCTTATGTTTTGAATTTGATAACTTTGATACCTTCTAAGGATATTATACTACTTATGTTTTGTTCCTTTTACTTCAAATAAATAATTGACATTTAAATTTAATCAATTTTGTGGTCCAACTGTTGCACTCACCTTCAATTTATCAATTTAATCAATTTAAAGTATGTCTTTTAGACTCTTGATTTAATTTTCATGTCTTCAACATTGGTTTCTATCAGATGGCCAAGATTGCAGTGACGCCATCAATAATTTTTTTGCATAATTCATTTTGTATAGGAAGAAAGTATCTATGCCCAAGGTATATTCACTCTTTGGCTTCAAATAATATGTGTTGTCTGTATTCTGGAACAAACGTTCTCCTTGTTTTGTGCTATGTTGTTTACTAATAATGGGAGCAAGGGCTGTCAAATTTGACTTGTGTTATGGTTAATTTTTTTGTTCTTATTTCAATTAAGGTTTAAATGCTTACTATAACATTTGAAACTATACATAACATTTGAAACAATATAGGTTATAGCATTGACCGTGGTATTTGTTGGTGTTGTTGTGGCTACTGTGACAGATTTGCAGTTCCATTTATTTGGTGCTTATGTAACATTGGCAGGAATGTAGGTATGCATATTTGACATTAATCTTGGTGAGGCAATTGCTTTGTTGAAGTGGAATGAAGATATGCATATTTGTGGTCTTTAAATTTTGCTCAGACTTTATAATTTTTCTGGCTCCGCCATTGAAAGTATCACTGGATTCGTGATGTGTTGGAGAGTAAATTGTTGAAAGTAGAGAATGTTCACACCAATGAGAATGGGGCAGACATAATGACAAAACCTCTTCCAAAAGAGAAGAAGAGTTCTGCAAACAAGTTGTTGGATTAACAACAACTCCAAACTAATCAAGATCATTCCCCTATGGCTGGAGGGAGAGAAATGTGGGGTCCAGCCATTTCACAAGCCCAACATTCATTTGGAAAAATTGGAGGTTAGTTATGATAGAGAGTAAAATGGTGCAAAGGACACTTGGTGTTTTGCATGAAAGATAAAGAACAAGTGTCTTCATGCATGTAAGACCGTTATGGCTAGCTTCTCCTATAAATAAGATCAAGAGCAAGCATTCAAAACACACAAAACCACAAGAGAAACAAGATGCAAGAGAAATACAACTTTGCTTAAGAGAGAAAATTATTTCTTAGAAAATTTTCTTGTGAGAAAAATAATGAGTCAATTTGTGAGAATGTTTCTTATAAATTGAGAGAAATATGAGTTCCACCTAAAGGTGAAGTTGTTGTATTCTCATTATCATTATAGTGGATGTTTAAGAGGCCTAATGGCCATGTGGTTTTTCCCTTTCTCACATTGAGAATGCTTTCCGCCTAAAATCCTTTTGTGTCATTTTACTTACTTTTTACGTTTCTGCTAATGCCTAATTTTGAGTTCACGGAGGAGGGAAATTGTGAAGTTATTTCCAACACATTTTTACTCTGGGCTTTTCCTTAATACTTAAAATTCATGGCAATTTGCAAGGGATGAATTGAAGTTAAAATATAAATGTTGGTTTTTATACTATAGTTGTTCAAGTTACATCTACAAAATTTCACAACGAGTTATGGACATCAAAGTTTAGAGTTGATTACAACAGTTACAGAAAAAAGGAAAACCAACAAAACACAGAAACAAAGAAAGAAAGAAAGAAAAAGGAAAATAAAAGCAACAAAAGTGGACTGAAAATAACAGAAAAACACAAAAAATTCATTTTATGAAGTACTGTACATGAAAGTTCTTCATTTTTTAGTAGCAAAATGAACAAAATTTAGTTAGTTGTTTGATTGTTTTCCTATCTTTCTGCAGCTGATGATTGATCCTTCCTGTGTCTGCCAGAGGCAGTCGGCCGAGGCACTTGAGAACCGACGACTGGCTTCTGTAACGGCTTTAGAGCTGCCAATATCTCAGCAAATGTAGGTCTTGCTTTTGGATCTCTGCAATACAAAAAGAGTAGCATCTAATAAAAAAAACATAGAAGATCATGTTTGCAACTGTTTTACCATGTAAATGTATACATAGACGTGCCTTTTAAAAACCGAATCAGACAGTAAAACCGGTCGACCCATGAAGTGACGCTATTTACAGTTCGATTATTTGAGTTGTTCGGACATGATTTTGTCCCGGTTCGAACGGTTTAAAGCAATTGAACTATGATTTGGAGGTCTCTCCTCTTCAATGTCTGGTTCGGTTTTTAAAACGTCGATATTAAGATCGTTTTCGTCCATGGTGATCTCAATGAAGACTATATGGAGCACTATGAATGTGAAGTATACTCACGTCTGCCAGCATTTTCTGACAATATCTGCAATGACAGGATCCATGTCGTCTGGAATGTCAAGACGGCGATATTGGAAACCTACGGCACCAACCACTTGCATGGAATTCATTCCTCTCCAAGGCTGCTGCAAAGTAGATAGCTCCCATAATATTACCCCAAAGCTATAGACATCACACCTGGATAATGCATCATTGCTTGTTAGCATCACAAAACCAAGAAAAATTTAAAAAGAAGTTAAGTCAATGAGCATCGACGACGGGTCTTACTTTTCATTTGATGGTTCGTTTCTCAACATTTCAGGAGCCATCCACTCGGCCTAAAACATTATATACAAAATGAGGTAAGCTTTTGTTAGCCGATGCAAATACATAGGATGATAATGAAAGAACTGAGCATATGCAATAACGTATACGCGTGCATATACAGAATGATTTGAATGACACAAAGAATAGCATGAGGAACCAAGAAGGCAAGACGATGAAGAATACACGAGTCAAAATGGACAAAGATTTACGATAACTTACCGTGCCTGCAGTTGATCTGGAAGAAAGGAATGTGCTATGCTTCATGCGTGATAAGCCAAAATCACACACCTATTTAACCAACAAAATAAAAGCCGTCATCGTGATTCATGTCAATACATAGTATTTCTCATACTATTAAAGAACACGTTTATACGATTAGATTACCTTTACAACCCAATTTTTATCAACTAAAAGATTTGGAGACTTCAAATCGCGATGTACTATCACTGGACTGCAGTTGTGCAAATAGTTCATTCCTCGAGCCTGAATATTCAAAAGCAAAAGGATACATCAACGGAGAGATTCAGCTATTATAGTAATAATGTTCTGAAATTCAGCAACATTGCATTGAAATTTGAAAGACAATAGAATCTTACAGTATCCAGGGCCATTCTCAAACGCCTTCGTTCATCTAATTGATTGTTTGGCCGATGAATTAGTCTATACAAACTTCCTCTGCATAACATAATGCACATCTCCGCATTCCAAGAATAAATAAAGAAAAAAAAACTGAATGAAACTCTTGGAAACAGAATTTCAAGTTACCTTGGTAGAAATTCAGTAACGATTGAAAGATTTGGAGGTCGAATTACCGCTCCCATGAAGAGAACCACATTTGGATGCCTCAATCTTTTCATTATTCTGACCTATTTGCAGTTTAATACCATAAGTTTTCTGGTATATATATAAATAATATCATAGGTTTTTCATTGTTCTGATCTATTAGGAAGGAAATGTGACCAGTACCTCACTAATGAATTCTTCTAGTGCTTCACCAGATATATCTTGGTTTAGAAACCTCTTTACCGCAACTTCCTACAAACCAATGATCAAATTATACTATTAATGTTCAAAAATATAACAAAGATGTATTACATATTCTTTGATGAGAATAATACAATTGATGATGTTCAAGTATATAAGAAACTTACAGTTCCTCGCCATTCACCGCGATACACCTCCCCGTAAGATCCTGCATGACAAATGTGTGCCACCCAAATGCAATCAAGTCTTCAAGTGTAAAACCAAACGAATAGCACGGTCAAAGAAAAAAATGTTTAAAAAAACTTATAGAAAAAATTAAAGTGTATACCAAGTCCAATACGTTCACCGAGTGTGATTTCCTCCCATGGAATTTCATACTCAGCAACTTCGTCTAAAGAACAATCAGATTTTGTACTGCCATTACTTACAACTGAGCTACCGGATCTTCTCTCGCCTTCCAAATTCGTTCCAGAACTTTCGGTATCCAAGTCACTTCGACTGCACTGCTCATACTTGCTAACTGCAGCAGTAGTTGCTACTACAGCTGCGGCAGTAGCAGCTGCCGAGACTGAAAGCTTAATGTTGGAGTCAGTGTTAGACCTTGCCACAGCAACTACCATAGAAGATGCAACAACCGCGGCTGCTGCGGCAGCAGCCGGCACCATTTTCCCATATTTTACCTGAGTTGGTATAAATTTTCCAACACCTTCTCTGGTATGAAGAGGAAGTTTGGTTCCTAAACCTTCTACAGGCTTAAATCTAGCACGGCCGAAACTATCATCAAATTCCATTTCTTGATGTTCACTTCCTTGTTTACGTTCATCTTTTACTTCGGTTGAGAAAACAGATTCTTCGTGATAAATGTCGGCAAATAAATTTGGAGGAGGAACAATACCACTTTCGAGTAAAACATCATGAAGTTTTTTAACTAAGTGAGGATTTTCCTTGGCAGTATCGATCATAAATTGCGAAATGTTTTTGGCTTTCATTCGGTTTACGACAGAGGAACCAATCCCTTCACTCCAAGAAGATGATCTTGTATGCACATATGAATTAACCTTTTTAACATGGTGATGTTTTGATCTATTTCCTCTGCCTGACATTCCAACATCAGAAGTTTCATCAGATGAACTTCCAACTCCACTGCTAGATGATGCTACACGAGACGAATCGACGTCTCTTGATGAAGGGCTTGCCACAAAAACGGATTCATCATACACAATATGCGATCCAATAACGTCGGATGGAATAAGAGTTCCCGGATCTGCCATTAGATCAACAATATACTCCCTGAAATTTATTTCAAAACATGTCTTATAGCGCTATAACATAGCGGAACTTAAACAAAGCACTATAGCTCCACGATATGCTATTTAGTACAAAATGTTGTCAAATAGCGGCACTATAGTACTGTTGTTGGGTTGCGGAAATTGACAAAACACTATTTTCCGTTATCAAAACATTGTGACACAACCAAAACTTCAAAATCTGCTTACCTTCCATCAATCTTGACAAAGTTTATTGCTGCATCATCAGAACCCGTATATTGCTGTCCTTTCACCAACCGCGATGGAATACTCAATCTATCAGCTAGAACCTGCATTTATCATAAAGTGGTAAATTTCATTGCATTACCGGTAAATGTAATAGTTGTCGCAGTCTTTCTTTCGATATGATCTAACAATAGTGGATTAATTACCTTAAATAACAATGCACGATGCCGTGCTAATCCAATAGTCAAAGAACCAAGTGGCAAAACCGTGCTACCAAGAGTTGTTTTCAGACTATAACTAAGACTTCTCCATGCTTTTGACAAGCTTTCAGGATTTCCGACTGCTCCACCCATATAGTCAGCCACAAATACTGCAAGCTCGTGAACCAATTCCGTATCTATAACTACTTCAGAATCACGTCTCGATTCAACGGTCAGCTTGAGTGCTTTCTGCTCAAGTTTCAACAAATTAGAATCAGCAGCCCTATTGACTAAGACAGCTTCCCATGTGACATTACCTGAGATTGGTCTTCCTTGAAGATCTATTAGGGAAGGCATTCTCGCTGCGTTTGACTCGGTTAAGATCCCATATAGATCATAGAATCCATCAATGACTTTGTCTTCGTAACCAAGAGCATTGTAATTCTGTGAAGAACGGATAAATCTACGACATGAGATAAGTTAGAAAGCTTTATAAATGTAGGACAAATTAGAGTCAAGTAAACCAAGAAACTATGGAAATAGGTTCACTTTGTTTCAAAACTATCCGCTATAAAGGTCATCTAAAACGATCCAAATCATAAATCACAACAATCCAATGAATCCTAAATCCTAATCACTTCAATCTATAGAAAACCATAATTATAGCTCCGATCTAACACTTCATATTGAAGTTGTGTCTGGTGTCTGACACATGTCAGTGTCTAACATTAGCACGACCTGACCCTAATACATATAGTTACATTCAATTATTATAATATTTACTTAAATTACTACGAGTGTCGACGTGTCAGTATCGTGTTTGGTGTCAATATGCTTAAAACGAACAAAGATACTCACCCAATATCTGTATGCCACAATTTCAGCCGGTGTATTATCCGGATCACAAGATCCCAAACTAATCTGCTTAACAGCTTCAATCTGCACAGCCTCAGGATCCTCCTTAGCACTCATCTCTAAAGCCAGTTGCAATTGATACTCTTCCTCAACTTCAGGATCCCCGGAAGCCTTTGCACGAAAACTCGAATCGCGCCTACCCGAATCCGAAACAGCACTCAAATCAACACCTCTCACTGTCTCAGATGGTTCCATCCTCTCAAATTTTCCTTGGTTCAAAGATGTAGAACTATGACTCTTCCTATTAAGCTTCTTAGAAGATGAAACTGAAGAAAACCCTTGTTCATTTTCTGATTTCTTAGACATTATCTGAAACTTCTTAAGAATATTCTTCATATCTTTTCACTATAACCAATAATACTAAATGCTAGAGAAAAGGAAACATATCTATATTGATCCACAGCTCTCTCAAAAAAGGGTATCTAGAAAAGTATTCAAAAAGTTCTCTTTTTTTATATTGGCAAAAAAACTCATAAACCTAGATACCAAAATATTCAATCAAGTCATGAATACAACAAGCACTTGCTAGATTTTATATATATACTAGCTGAAAATCCCTTAAGAATCTTTAACCAATCAAGGTAATCCAAATGGTCATTTCATTTTATAGCAGACAATAACATATAACAAACAAACAAACATGTGTACACTCAACAACAACAAAACTTCACATGTTACAAACTTTAGAAAGAAGAACAGAAAAGGAACAAGGAATCATTAAACACCCCATATTGAGAAAGAAGAATAAGATCTTTCCAAGTATGACACAAACATAGAAGGCATAGAAAGTGTGTTGAAGAATAGATTAATATAAGGTAAATTAGAATTTAGAACATAAAGTAAAAACACTAGAGAAAGAAAAAGACAAGGTAGCAATAGCAACAAAGTGTAGGAGGCCACAACACAAAGGATGACTCATGTCATGACTCATCCACCCATTTGAGAGATTAGTAGAAAGATTACACACTTTACAAAAGTAAAATCCAATTTGCACCATTAAATTTAATATTAAATTAATATTATTATGAATTAAAATTAAAGTCTAACCGCAAAAACTTTTTAATTTTAAATATGAATAAGTGAGATAACGCAGATTTAAATTTATATTTTAATAATAGAATATTATTATTTAATTATCATCTGAGTTGATTTAGTCGTGGAATATAATTAGAGATGAGATTGGAAAAGGAAAAAACAGTCAAATACTATATAATATGTAATGAAATAGTAGATGAAAGGTCTTAATTATTTTCATATTTATTTTGTTGCGCTGCTTCATTATGAACTATTGGATCTAATGACCAAAGTATGGGATGTCAGCATCTAACAAGTCTTTACACATTAAGAACAGTGACAGCTGCTTCTAAATGTGACCACACATTTTTAATATTTAGCAAGATAATAGGGACCAAATATATTTTGAAAGGTTTGCTTGTTGAAGTTCACAATTAAAAATGATTGTTCTGGTCCCATCTATCTACAATTTCTTGAATATTTACAAGTTAGATTTAGGGTTTCTTTATAAGAGGGAAATGTATTGGAAGTGAAATTCTTTAGAAAATGAATCAAATATCTTGACCTAAATTGGAAATTTGCTACGGTTAATTTTCAAGAAATAATCAAATGATGTGTATCTCTTAAGTTAAGATTATCTGGTCACTTTTATAGGTAACCACATAAAATCATTTGAAAATATTTAATACTCCCTAAAATAAGTGTCATACATGACACTTTAATACATATTAAAAAAATATTATAAATGAATATAAGAGAATAATGATTATACGCAAAGGATAACGGCTTGAAAACTACAACTAAAGATCACTGATCAAACTCCTCCGAACTTGAACTTTTGCTTGACCTCAAGCAAAGATCCTGTATTTACACATTCAAACACTAGCGAGATGAATTACGATATTCATACGTGGATTTTCGTTCCAAGTCACCCAACAAGTTCTTTTTGGTACTTCTCTCTCTGTAAAGGTATCACACAAACACTAAACCGCGGAAAACCCCGGACCTGAATCTCATTTTCGGTAACCTCTCCGACTATGCTTCGGGCTTAGGTCTTATGTTTCGATTTTCCACCCTTTTCATTCGGACAGTCCTTTTTAAGGCTTCTTATGATTTTCACTGTGTGTACAAAATTGATCCTTTTTTTTTATTGTTGGCACCGATATTTCTTTGTCCCTTAAGGGAAACATTTATGTTCAACCGCCGTTAGGTTGAATAACCGGGTGAGGGCTACCAAACTTAGAAGGATCGATCGTTCTAATGTTTTTATTCATATTTTTTTTTCGGTGCCTTCAAGCCTTTTACTCTTTTTGATCAACTCTGCACACACAATTATTATAGATAAAGCCAGATATGTCAGTAGAAACTACTTCGGGTTTACTTCTCAGATCAAAGTACCATGGCACGAATCTACATGTCGGACTCGTTCCTAATTCAGGAGACTCAGTGTGTTCGTGTTGTACCTAAACATCAAAATTTTTCCATTTTTGCTCATCGGGTTTCTTTTCACTCAATCCTATATACTTTCTCATTATTCACTCGCAACAACACAACAAGTCAACTCAGGGGTGTTTTTTCAAATAACTTATAACTATAATTTTCAAGCTGACACTACTAGAAATAAACACAGATAAAAACAAAACAAAAGGAAAACATGAAAACTAAACCCCCCACACTTGAACTCAACAGTGTCCACACTGTTGAAGAACCAATGTCGGAGGGAACTCACAACCATCACTGAGCCGGGGGAAATTCATGCAGCCTCATCTGCTGCATCCACTCATGCAACTCATCGATGAGGTCCCCTTGTCGGGTCTGCTCTCTTATCATTTTGTCCCATTCTTCCTTGGTCAAGCTCCATTGACCGGTTTCCTGATTTGATGAGCCGCCGACAGTTTGAACAGGGACCTCCTCAGCTTGGTACCCCTCATCCTCCTCACCTGAAAAATATTCATCAAACTGATCGTTGTCGCCCTGCATAGGGTCCTCATACAACCAGTTAGCTCTATTGTCTATGGTAATCAAATTAGGAGCAGGCAAAGATATCAAATGCCGGTTACGGGTAAGCACAGAGTAGTAATTATGAAAGCTCTTAATCATACCTTGGTTGGTTAGGATGTCTAGATCAATTTTGTTCTTACCTACCACTGAAGGTACTTCAAGCAACCTCTCACCATAACCAAGTTTTTCAGTTATCTGCGTTATCATCCCTCCTACAGAGATCTCACCAGAAGCAACATTGGCTACCCGCTTGAGGTGGTCTGCTGCGAAGGCCGCAACGTTAATCAGTTCATTATTAGCCATACCATATAGAAAGTACAGCTCTCTTTGTGTAGCTACTCCTGTGTTATCGCCTCGGCAGAAAAGGGTATAAGTCAACCCCTTCTGAGCATACCTAAAGCACGGGTTATAAATCCCCGAAGCCTTCGCTGCTGATTGCGACATAGTCGGTACTGCCGGTGATATCCCTCCATAATTCTCCTGCAACAAATGTACTCGACGGTGCACCAGGCCCGTAGATTGGAAGATCTAACATCTTTCCCAAATCAGCAACCGACAACACATGATCAGTGTCAAAAAGGCGAAACTTCAAAGTACCGTAGTTATCTGTATCTGACCCGGTCCACCTGTGCTTAAGCTGAAATTGCAAAGAACTCAATAATTCTAATGTTATGCGCTCGAAAGTCGGCGCTTCATAAAGCATAAAATTGAGCATTCCAATATTGTGAAACATTCTATGTACCTCAAATTTAAGCCCTAGATTTTCAAGAGTATCATTACACATATACCTAGCCGGTATCAACTTACGCCTTACCAACTTTGAGTATTTGACATGGTGCTTCGGATTCTCAAATAAAATGTCGTGGGCATTAGGCATTCGGTGTGCTCGCTTACGGGGGCGAGAAGACTCGGCCACATTCTTTCCGGTATCTCTGCGAGGAGGCATTGTTATTACCTGCAAAAATAGACACACAATTTGACAGAGGGATTAGTGAAATCCGTCATCGTAGAAGTGACAATGGAGGCAAGGAGAACACTTTTTATGAAAGGAGTATGGTGTTTTAGTGAGTGGGTGTTGGAGAAATGGAAGCTTTTGTGAAGAAGAAAAATGGAGGTTAGGGTTTTTAGAGGATGAAGTTTGTAGAAGATGAATGATTAGGAGAAATGTGTGGTAATGAAGCCAATAATGATAAATTAAGAGAATAAAAATGTGGGCCCCATGGCATTAAAAAGTGGGAAGATGAAAAATTTCAAAAATATAACTGCCCGCACGCCTGACACGGGCCATGTTGCACAACACGGGCACCCGTGTCAGGCCCCTGTATTGCAAAACAAAATGAATCAAATCAAGGACTGCTCAGACATTGCAACACGGGTCGTGTTACACAACACGGGCACCCGTGTTGCACCCCTGTATTTCTCAAAAAAAACCTTCAAAAACAAAGACTGCTCAGACATTGCAACACGGGCACCCGTGTTGCACCCCTGCATTTCTCAAAAAACACAATTAAGTTTCATCCTCCTGACACGAGCACCCGTGTTGCACCCCTGTATTTCTCAAAAAAAAACTTCAAAAACAAAGACTGCTCA
The DNA here is from genome assembly GCA_963966055.1 of Lathyrus aphaca. NCBI lineage: Eukaryota > Viridiplantae > Streptophyta > Magnoliopsida > Fabales > Fabaceae > Lathyrus > Lathyrus aphaca. Next base: position 574,414,078 of record OZ014519.1, on the reverse strand, counting down.
GACATTGCAACACGGGCACCCGTGTTGCACCCCTGCATTTCTCAAAAAACACAATTAAGTTCCATCCTCCTGACACGGGCACCCGTGTCAGGGCCCTGATTTTCCACTTTTCCTGGCTTTCTTGATTTTTCTTGCCCGACTAACCAACCTCCCTCTTTCCTTAGCAGAACCAGTGATGTATAAAAGCGCACAACCTACAAAAACTGAAACAAACAAAAGTAAGAATGATAAAATCGTGGGTTGCCTCCCACTTAGCGCTGCGTTTAACGTCGCATGGCTCGACGGTCCGTCATCCTACTGAGTAAGACGAATGACATTCACATCACCAGTAGTTTGGCCTTTGAAGTAGGGCTTTAATCTCTGCACGTTCACCTTGAAAATATCTCCATTGGTCTGATTTTTAATTTCGACCGCTCCGTGAGGAAAAACCTTGTGAACTACAAAAGGTCCCGACCATTTAGACCGTAATTTTCCTGGAAATAGCTTCAACCTTGAATTGTACAGAAGGACCAGTTGTCCTTCCCAAAACTCTTTTCTTTGAATCCTCTTGTCATGCAATTTTTTTGTTTGCTCTTTGTAAACCTTAGCATTCTCATACGCCCGATTCCTGAATTCTTCTAACTCATGAAGTTGAAGAATCCTCGAACTTCCAGCTTTTGACAAATCCATATTAAGATACTTAGACGCCCAAAAAGCCTTGTGTTCAGGTTCCAATGGTAGGTGACATGCCTTTCCGTATACCAGTTGATATGGTGACATACCGATAGGCGTTTTGAAAGCTGTTAGATACGCCCATAAAGCATCATCCAACTTAATCGACCAATCCTTTTTAACGAATTCACTGTTTTTTCCAGAATTTGTTTTAGTTGTCTATTTGACACCTCAACTTGGCCGCTTGTTTGGGGGTGGTATGGAGTAGCTATCCGGTGTTTAACATTGTACTTTTGCAGAAGCTTCTCCATGAGGTGATTCAGGAAATGTGTTCCTTCGTCGCTTATCAATGCTCTGAGAACACCAAACCTTGCAAAATTATTCTCTTTCAGGAATCTCACCACAACCTTTGCATCGTTGGTGGGCAATGCAACAGCCTCTACCCATTTGGACACATAGTCCACCGCAACCAAAATATAGTTTTTTTCCGAATGACGGTGGAAACCGCCCCATGAAGTTTATCCCCCATACATCGAATAACTCAACCTCTAGCATAGAGTTCTGGGGCATCTGGTTTCTTTTTGATATATTCCCAGTCCTCTGACATCTGTCACACTCTTTCACTAACTCTTGAGCATCCTTAAATAAAGATGGCCAGTATAGTCCAGATTGAAGGACTTTAGCTGTTGTCCTATCACCACTGAAGTGTCCACCGTACTCAGAGTCGTGACATGCTTTCAGCACATCTTTTTGCTCTTCGTCGGGTACACACCTTCTGACTAGGCCATCCACCCATCTTTTGTAGAGAAACGGATCGTCCCATAAGTAAAACCTGCAGTCATGAACAAACTTTTTCCTTTTGTTAGAATCAAAATCGTCAGGTATAATACCGCCAACAAGGTAGTTTGCATAATCTGCAAATCAAGGCACCCCAATAACAGCTAGGATGTGTTCGTCAGCAAACTCATCCTTTATTGGGCGCTGCTCTTCATTCTCCTCAATTGGTGACATCCGAGAAAGATGATCTGCAACAGTGTTTTCACACCTTTTTTGTCGCGGATCTCGACATCGAACTCCTGGAGAAGTAAAATCCACCTCAAGAGCCTGGGCTTTGAATCCTGCTTAGCAAAAATATATTTCAAAGCAGCATGGTCAGTGTAAACAATCACTTTTGAACCCAACAGATATTGCCTGAATTTGTCGAAGGCATACACAACAGCTAGCAACTCCTTCTCGGTAGTTGCATAATTTATCTGTGCGGGATTCAAAACGTGACTAGCATAAGAAATCACATGAAGCAATTTTCCTCTTCCCTGTCCAAGAACAGCCCCTACCGCAATATCACTAGCATCACACATAATTTCAAAGGGTAGGGACCAATCGGGAGCGATAACAATAGGTGCCGACACTAATTCTTTCTTAAGTGTTTCAAAAGCATCGGTGCACTCCTTATCGAAAACAAAAGCCTTATCTTTAACCAACAGAGTAGTTAAATGTTTAGCTATCTTCGAGAAGTCTCTTATGAACATGCGGTAAAAACCCGCATGTCCCAAGAAGCTTCTTATACCTTTCTCATTAATCGGTGGTGGCAGCTTCGAGATCACTTCCACTTTTGCTTGATCAACTTCGATCCCTTTTTGTGAGATCTTGTTACCAAGAACAATACCTTCTCGCACCATGAAATGACATTTTTTCCAGTTCAAGATTAAATTACTTTCTTGACATCGCTGCAAAACAAGTGAAAGGTTGGATAAACAGTGATCAAATGAGGATCCGAACACGGAGAAATCATCCATGAACACTTCCATGTGCTTTTCTAACATGTCAGCAAAAATGGATGTAATGCATCTTTGGAATGTAGCGGGGGCATTACATAGCCCAAATGGCATCCTTCTATATGCAAAAATGTCATAGGGACATGTAAACGCCGTCTTCTCTTGGTCTTCCGGTGCAACAACAATTTGATTGTATCCGGAGTAACCATCTAAAAAACAATAGTAATCATGTCCCGCTAGTCTTTCCAACATTTGGTCAATGAATGGCAACGGAAAATGGTCTTTTCTCGTAGCCAAGTTCAATCTTCTATAATCAATGCAAACTCTCCATCCAGTAACAGTTCTAGTAGGAATCAACTCATTTTTTTCATTAGTTATAACAGTTGTTCCTCCCATTTTGGGTACCACATGTACCGGACTCACCCAAGCACTATCGGATATAGGATAGATCAATCCCGCATCCAATAGCTTAACAACTTCTTTTCGCACTACCTCCTTCATCACCGGGTTCAATCTCCTTTGGGGCTGCACGACCGGTTTGTGATCTTCTTCCATAAGTATTTTGTGCATACACACCGTAGAACTTATACCTTTAAGGTCTTCAATCTTCCACCCAATTGCTCCCTTAAATTTCTTAAGAACTTCAATTAACTTGTCCTCTTGCACACTTTTCAAATTAGCGCTAATAATAGCGGGACATTTTTCTTCCGTGTCGAGAAAGACATATTTGAGATTCTCGGGTAGTTGCTTCAATTCTAATATCTTTGGCTTGTCTTTGCCTTCATCAACCATTATAGGTTGTCTTAACTCTTCCCACCGGTGCATTCTAACTCTTTTCAGGATAGGTTGAGTTTCAAGCATAGCTACCACTTCCATATCACTACTTTCAACTTCCTTATCATCTTCAAAAATGGACATACTCAGTACCCTTTCTAGAGGCAATTGGGATACACTTTCTAAATGCTCACTAGCTTCCACTTGTTCTAACACTTGTATGTTACTACTAGTGCCCACATCATCTTTATACTTCAAAGTGTTCCTAACATCAATTTTCAACTCTTCATCGTACACTTTCAAAGTGAGTGTTCTCCCTTCCATATCTATCATGACTCTCCCGGTTTCTAAGAAACGTCTTCCCAAAATCAAAGGAATTTCTTCATCTTCAGGCATTTCAAGGATCACAAAGTCAACCGTAAACACAAATTTGTCCACTCTAACCAAGACATCATGGACAACTCCATATGGCCGCTTCACAAAATGGTCCGCGAATTGGAGAGTCATCCGAGTATCTTGAACAACACCAATACCCAACTTTTTGTAGATGGATAAAGGCATTAAACTGATGCTCGCTCCCAAGTCAATGAGAGCTCTCTTGAATGACCGGTCACCGATGGTGCATGGAATGGTGACAGCTCCTCTATCTTTTTTCTTCACCGGAATCTTTAGTCCCTGCAAAATAGCACTACAAGTTTCGGTTAGAATAATAGGTTCAGCTCCCATGGTCCTCTTTTTAGCAATGATATCTTTCATGAATTTGGCATAAGTGGGCATTTGCTCAAGTGCTTCAAGTAATGGAATATTCAGCTCCAGCTTCTTGAACAACTCAAGGAATTTCTCAAAATTCTTTTCTTGCTCCCCTTTCTTCTTGTTTCTTGTTGGATACGGAAGTTTGATCACCGGTTTGGTTCAACCGCTTTTTCTTTGATGTCTGGTGCTGGGGTAACTTCTTTTTCTTTATCAACAACTTCATTCTCTTTGATTTCCAGTTCCACTTCAATCATTTGATTTTCACTTTCAGAATTTTCTTTCACCTCCTCAATAACTTTACCTCTTCGTGTTGTGACTGCATTGACTTTGTGATTATCTCTTGGATTTGTTACAGTAGCACTTGGAAGAGTCCCTGGAGTTTGTGGAATGGCGAGGTGTTGGGAAATTTGGCTCATTTGCACTTCAAGGTTCTTGATAGAGGCTCCAGTATTCTTGAAGTTACTCCTTGTTTCTTCTTGGAATTGACAATTGTGAGCTGCCATCTTTTCAATGGCGATTTCCCAATCAACTTTTCTTGGAACTGGGGGCTGATATTGTTGTTGTTGGGGCTGATATTGTTGTTGGCCTTGAACCGATTTTTGGATGTTCCCTTGTTGATCTTTCCAAGAGAAATTGGGGTGATTTTTCCACCCCGGATTATACGTGTTGGCATACAGATTGTTCTGCCTCAACATATTAATTTGTTCAACCTGTTCTTGAGTTGCCAAACAGTGCATGGCAAAGTGTGGTCCACAACATATCTCGCAAATCACAGCTTGAACAGGTTCCACCTGAGCTACTGTTTGTGTTCCAAGATTCATCTTCTTTAATCTTCTTTCAACTTCTGCAGCAATTTGATCTTCCATTTTCACAACCTGCTCTGTCAACTTTAGATCAATTTTCCCATATGGTTGACTCACTATGTGATCATATAATTCAAGGTGTTCATTGGCAGCAATGGCTTCTATGATTCTTTTAATACCAGTGGCTGTTGAGAAGTTTGTTGAGCCACCTGCAGCGGTATCAATAAGTTGTTTTGTCTTGAGTCGCAACCCATTCACAAAGTTTTGCATCTGCTCGGTTGCGTCCATATTATGAGTAGGACACGTGGTCAAACACCTTTTGAATCTTTTATAAGCATCTCCAAGTGATTCACCCTCTTTTTGTTTAAAATTGACTATATCATATCTCTTCCGGATGAACACTGAAGCAAGAAAATATTCATTAAGGAACGCTGTTTCCATCTCTTGCCATGTTGTGATACTCGCCGCTGGAAGAGAGTAGAACCACTCTTCTGCATCATCGGTATGTGTGAATGGAAACATCACAAGTCGTTCTGCCTCCTCTGAATGACCTTCGATCTTCAAAGAAGTGGTGGTGGTAAGGAATCTCTGAAGATGCTTGTTTGTATCCTCATTGATTCTTTCGGAGAAAGGCTTGCTCTCTAACTGGCGGATAGTAGATGGATGCAACTGAAAGTGTGCTACATTCACCGGTTGATTAACAATAGTCATCCTGTTAGGTTGAGCATTTGCCCCTCCATAATCCCCTAAAAGTCTCACTGCAACAGGTTGATTCCCTGCCATGTTATCAAATCCTGGGTCAGTTTCTCTGTCTGAGTCAGAGTCACTATGCTCAGAGTGCACATATATATAGTCCTCAGTTTCCTGATTCGGGACACTTGAACCAGTTTTAGTCAGTCTATAAGCTCTTGCCTTGCGGCGTCTCTCGTGCAAAGCTCTTTCTGGTTCTGTGTCAAAAGAAAATTTAGCTGAGGTCTGACCTCGCATAAACAGTTAGACACAAGTTAGAAAACAAAATTTCAATAAAACTAAAATGATATACAGAGAAAACAATAAAATTTTAGTCGCAGAGCAACAAAATTCCAATTGATATAATACAAGACAACTTAGTTCCTTGGCAGTCCCCGGCAACGGCGCCAAAAACTTGATCGGAAAAATAGCAAGTGTATTATTTTTACCGATGTTGTAATAGAAGGGAGTTATCCCAAATATCGATCTCAAGGACTGCGTACCGAAATAAGTTTTAATGAATTGATTTCAATTGGACAAAAGTTTTGGTTGATAGTTTGTTTTTAGATGAAATAAAATTAAAATTACTAAAACGTAAACGAAAACAGAGATTGCACTTATATGAGAATAATGCCAGGGACGGTGTATAATTTGCATTGCAATGACTTAATAATATCTCAATTTTATAGAGACATGCTTCAAAAAGTTTCTTTCCTATGTTCAATAATGTTTTTCCAAAATTCCTTTAGAGAAAAACCTTTGGTATTCTTCCTCGGCCTTAATTCCTCAACGGGCAAGGAAGAATATCAAGCAATAATTCTGACATAAAAATGGTTTTCACAGGATATTCCAATTCCTCGGTAATATTTACCGTGATAAAAATTATGCAACAAAGTTAGGATGGTTGGTCAGACCAAATCCTAACTACGATCAATTACCCAATTTTCTAAAAACGATAAAGCATTAAGAACGTTGCATAAAATAAAGAAACAGGTTTAAACGCATAATCTCAAAAATCAAGAATTCAAATTGTCATTACATAAGGCAAATCAGGGACACCCCTCTGGCATTGGGGGGTTTAGCCACTCATGTTCATTACACAAATAAAAACAGAGCAATAATATAGAGACATTACAATTAACGTAGAACCGGTTGGATCGTCAATCGCTTCCGCTCTTGATCAATCCTTCTTCTCCTGTTATCGTTCAATCCCAAAATCCCCAAATCAAAAAGTAAAGTCTTTCAGTCTTAATCATCTAATATATATCAGTCTTCTAAAAACACCGTGAAATGTCCAGAATGCCCTCTGAAAATAACGCAGCAGCATAAAAATATCAGGTTTTTTTCTGGTTTTCACAACACGGGCCGTGTTGTGCAACACGGGCACCCGTGTTGTGCAACACGGGCACCCGTGTTGTGTCTCTGAGTCTTCTCAAAAATCCTTTTCTTCAGATGCCATGACACGGGCCGTGTTGTACAACACGGGCACCCGTGTCATAACACTGGTTTCCTCCTTTTCTTCCATTGACTCCCTCTTCAAAAGGCCTTCACAACACGGGCCGTGTTGTACAACACTGGCACCCGTGTTATGCTTCTGATATCCTATTTTGCTGTTATTTTTCACACTTGGATCATCTTTTCGAAAGCTTCGAACAACCGATTAGATGTTGACCTGAAAACACATCACAAAACAACCACATAACACATACCAAAGATAAAAATAGATAAAAAGACTAAAACTAAACTTGCATGCTACATTAAGAAAACTACGACGAAAACGTGAACGAAATACTTCAAACAAACGAAATTATACGCAAAGGACAACGAAAACGGCTTGAAAACTACAACTAAAGATCACTGATCACATATGATCTTGAAGGATTGCTAGGATATCTTGGAGAGAGAAGGAAAAAACTATGTATTCTCTAAGCTATGGGGATTTTTCATGGTTTATTATAGTTTTATAGGATTTGATTTATGAATAGATTAGATCTTTGTGAATTTTTGTGTAATTGTTGTGTTTGATGATGTAGATTAAGTTAGTAGTGAATATTTTGATGAAATTGAATGAAATAGGATGATAAGTGTTGATGTATGTGTAAATGTGAGCTAATTGATCCATTTTCGTATTGGAAAAACTGATTTTTGAGGTATTTGAGATAAAAAAATGCAGCAGAAAATATTTTGGGAAATTTTGGGTTTTTACGCATCCTGACACGGGCCATGTCGCACGACACAAGCACCCGTGTCAACTTGTTGTATGGGAGGGAAACAATTTTTTTGATACAATGCTCCTGACACGGGTCGTGTCATAGGACACGGGCGGCCGTGTCAGACCACTATATTAGTTGCATTTTGTCTATTTTGGGTTTTGAGCGCATACCTTCTAACATGGGTCGTGTCACAGGACACGGGCGACTGTGTCAGGTGACTGTATTTGGGTTTTTTTTTATGTTTCCTTGGAGGTTCTCGTGTTGATTTTTGTTATCGAGTTGTTATGTTGATGTATAAATGATAGAACATGATTGTGTGATAATTACTTGTTGAATATGAAATGAATGATGCACATGTTGATTTTGGATGAATTCAGGAGAATTAACATCATTGCATTTCATAGCATTTTATGTTAGGGCTTCGGTCCATTGGTAGTTTCAATCTCATTGTGCGGACTAAAGTGATATGTTGATTATGTTGTGCTCCCTTATGGAGGGTTGATGGCCAGTGTTCATCCATGGAGAAATCGGTACCATATGCATTCCTTTCATTTCATTAGAGTTTACATTGCATATGAATGATGTAAATATGATTGTGTTGTAAAGATTTGTTGCTATGACGTTATTATTGCTCATTCCATTTACTTTCCATGTTTTTATATTATTATAATGAATTGTGATTTCTCACCCTGTCTGCATGGAACTGTTGCCTCTTATGTAGGTAACTTGTAGATAACCAAGAGTAGACTTACGGTGTTGAAGGATAAAATCTTTAAGTGTTTCCTTTGTCATTTTAGTAGTGTTTTAGAGGTGTCATTCTTTGTGTCATGTAACATTGGGTTGGGAATAGTTGCGAACCTCGCATTTTTCCTTTTGGTTTATGTTGGAATTTCTCATGTTGTTGATGATATTATGAATTGGACACATTTCTCTAAGAAAGAAATTTGTATTGGCTTGAATTAAAAAGTATGATTCTGCTGAATATTTGTCGATTTATGTTAATAATGAATGTGTAACCCGTGTTACGGGACAAAATGATGAAATATAATGATGTTTTGAATATTTATATGGCACCTTTCTTTTTGGTTTTACTATGATAATATGAAATATGTTCTAAAATTGTGTGTGGGTAGAAGGGTGTTACATTAGTGGTATCAGAGCAGGTCGGTATGTTTAGCCAAGTTTGTTATTGTCAGTTTGTTATCAATTGTTACTTGTTAACGGTTATTTTCTTTTCTGATGTGGTGAGTGTTGTGCAGAATGGCTGGAAACAACATGCATGGTCTTGCTGATGCTATTGCAGATCTTGCTCAGACTACAACTTGAAACAATGCTCCTGATAATTTTCGTGCTTTGGAGAAGTTTCAGAGGAATAATCCACCGATTTTTTAAGGCACTAATGATCCGGCGAGCACACAGAAGTGGCTCAAAGCAATTGATAAGATTTTTAGAGTGATGGCATGTGTTGATGCACAGAAGGTACAATTTGGTACTTATATGTTGTTTGAGGAGGCTAAGGACTGGTGGGATAATACTTGTCAGCGTTCGGAGGATGTTGGTATTGTGGTGACTTGGATTGTGTTTAATGAATTGTTATAATGAATTGTGATTTCTCACCTTGCCTGCTTGGAAACGTTGCCTCTTATGTAGGTAACTTGTAGATAACCAAAAGTAGACTTGCGGTGCTGAAGGATTGTGTCTTAGAGCGTTTCCTTTGTCGGTTTAGTAGTGTTTTAGAGGTGTCATGCTTTGTGTCATGTAACAACGGGTTGAGAATAATTTACGAACCTCACGTTTTTCCTTTTGGTTTATGTTGGAATTTCTCATGTTGTTAATGATATTATGAATTTGACACATTTCCCTATGAAGAAATTTTTATTGACTTGATTTAAAAATTATGATTCCACTGCATAGTTGTCAATTTATGTTAATGATGAATGTGTAACCTGTGTTACGGGACGGGCGATGAATTCTAATGATGTTTTGAATATTTATTTGGCACCTTTATTTTGGTTTTACTCTGATAATAAGAAATATGTTCTAAAAATGTGTGTGGGGTAGAAGGGTGTTACAGTTGTGGTTCGAGAACCTCTTCTTCATGGTCGCGATCTACTTGGCTTTGTTGTTGAAAAACTTGCACACTATCATGCAATGTTTCATTTTACTTTCGAATGACCTTTATCATGGCCAATAACTTAGCCATATCTGGAGGTGTTTCTTCTGGAAAAGACATGATTATGTGTATGAAGTGTGGTCTGGAAGAGTTTTACGTAGGCCTCACGGTGGGAATCAAATGTTCTAGCTAAAAATGGCTAGATACACCAAAAGTGATAGTCATCCACTTTAGGGCAAAAAAGACTATGTTTTCTATCTCTCAGTTGGGAGCCCCTTTTATAGTTATCTACTAGCTTTCGTTTAAGATATGCCATAAAGAGAAACCTTTTGGCCTTCTGACGTTACATGGCCATCATTGTTGTAACCTCTCTACATGAATGCATCCTTTGATAATCCTGTAACGCTTGCATTGATGTGTTGTCGGCCATTACAACTGTTGGTGTATTGAGCGAGTTCATGCTCTTCATTGATGTCAGGTTGTTATAATATAATCCTAGGCTATTTACGTCCTCGCCAGTCTTAGGTTATGTAAGCGATATGATATCCGAGTCTTGTATCTGGAACGAGTTGTGTATGGTAATGATGTATTCCTTAGTCTTTCTCAATTCCTCTTTTGGCTTCATAACCCATATCACGCCTTATCTTAGCTGACCATATAACTCGGCTGTGAAATATTTTTGGTATGTACAATATCTAATATAAAAAAGCATCTCAAAAGGTCATCAAGATCTGGTCGGGTCATAATCTATCATAATCTTATGGAAAGAATCACCACCCAAACGGCGAGCAATAGTTCCAGTTCTTTCTAAGCATCCTACAAATTTCCGATTTATCCAATTCTTAAATGTCGGGGAGTCGAAGTTCACCACACCGCCAAATACTAAAACAATCATTACATGTCCCAATATATCCCATAGTCTGATTCATCTACATCCACAAACACCAAACTTGCTTGGAACATCTTAAATCCCAACACTAATGGCACTTTATAAAAACCTCAAATTATTTGGTACCCGTCAGATTCATAAGCATTCACTATTCGTTACATGCATCATTTCATCCATACTTTTCCCAAACATGGTGTACGTCACCAAGTAACCAAAGGGGAATTGTATGCATCACATTATCATAAAAACATGCACATATAACATAAGAAAAATTTGATGAGAATCCAATTCAGCTCCCCATTAAAATCCTTGTTACTTCTTAACTAAGTTATGATTCCCACAGGTTTTCTAGCTAGATCTTTCCTAGTAAAATATGTTTCTCAAAAAGTCTCATTTGGAGTCTATTCCATAGCAGGACATTTCCCAGGTAAATAATCTCCCTAGTGATTCTCATTGGAGCTTTTTCTCCCTCAGTAGATAGTTTTCCCATGAGTGACTTGTTCAGGAAACATATTCCCCAATAAGTTTCAACCGTGAATAGTTTCCATGTGAGTCTCTATTTGTTTTTTCTCCAGTAGGTTACACTCAGTAAACACTATCCCAAGTAATATCATTTTTGCCTCCCACGAAAAATTATTTTCTATAAATCCCCAGCCCACTTCTATGGAACACTACCATCAGGTATATTCTTCACATGATTAATTATTTTCATATTTCCAGCAAGTTTCTATGCTTAGTTCCCCAATCATGATGCCAAAGTCAGTGTTGGTATCAATCTCTTTTACCCTTTGTTATGATACCAAATTCAATGTTTGTATCGTTTTCTTTTATCTTCTATTACGATACCAAAGTCATTGTTGGTACCATCCTCTTCTATCCTTTGTTGTGATGCTAAAGTCAGTGTTAGTATCATTTTCTTTTACCTTCTATTAAGATATCAAAGTCAGTGATGATATTGGCTCTTTATCTTTTGTTATGATATCAAAGTCAGTGTTGATATCACTCTTTATCTTTTGTTATGATATCAAAGTCAGTGGTGATATTAGTTATTTATCTCTTGTTACGATATCAAATTAGGTGTTGATATCAGATCTTTATTTATTGTTACTATATCAAATTCAATGTTGAGATCGGTTATTTATCACTTGATATGATATCAAAGTCGATGTTGATATCGATTCTTTATCTCTTGTTACAGTCAATGTTGGTATCGTTTTCCTTTATATTTTGTAACAATATCAAAGTCAGTGTTCATATCGGTTCTTTATCTCTTTTCAAAGTTAGTGTTGGTATCATTTTCATTTACCTTTTGTTACAATATCAAAGTCAGTGTTGATATCGGTTCTTTATCGTTTGTTACAATATCAAAGACAATGTTGATATTGGCTCTTTATCTTTTGTTATGTGTTTGTTGTTGCTTTTGGCGAACAACCGTTGGTTTTCCAATCTTATCAAATTGGTTCACTTGCAGGATCAACTATATAAATCCTAGGACACATGTGTTTTTCGATAAACGTTTTATCTCTAACCATCTTTTAGTCTCACTTTTATTAAGTCCTTTATGTACGGATAATTTGACTAAGGAAAAGAGTAAAAGTTCTGGCGAAAAATAAATAAAATAAACTCAGACAATGCATAAAGTAAATGTTGAATAAGATAAATGACTTGTAACGTAAATAAATTGTAAAGACTTTGAACTTTATTTAAATTTGATAAAATAAAATGATGTTGTTTACACGTACATTTCCAGATAAAACTCTTTTCTCAAACGGAGTTACTTCGAGTATTTTTGCATGAATTTTGTATAAGTTTTTCACACACTAATTCTAATAAGAACTACTCTATTTATATACAAATAACATAATTGTCGCTAACGGATAAATCATAAAACTATGACATTTGGCCTTCGGCATGTTCTCTCTTCACCAGGTGCTTCCACGCGTCTTTCTGCCAAATGTAATAACTCTTGAATTTGAATTTCTTTTTTTGCATCGAAACGACGTGTCTTTTTAAGTCTGTCGAATTTGTCGAAAAACAACAACATTATCTAAATATGTCGAAAACCTATTATAAGTACATTATTCAATATTTTCTTTTCCAACCGTATATATATCTTCCATCTGTCTAAGTAAATACCATCTGTACATTATTTCATGGCATCAAAAATGCCCGTCTAAAAATTGCCCCCCAACAAAGGTGTTTCGACTATTCCTGGAGAAACAATCTTTTGTTGTCGATGAGTTATTTTGATGCCATATTTCCTTCATTACCTGTACCATTTCCAAGATTTTATATTTCAAATCCCTAAAAATCCATCATTACACTTTCTCAAAACATCACCTCTAACCCATGTTTCTGACACTATTCCCATCATTTCCTGAAAGCTAGTAAGTCATAGGCGTTTCAACTGCCATTACCCTACTTTCTCCATGATGATTCGCCACGTGGTCCACGATGCACGTTCGACAAAGCTATGTAAGCTTCTTATTCACCCAAGCATTTTAGCAATACTCCTTCTAAAGTCTTTTTAAATAGTTCGTTTCCAAAAAGTACATAACTTAAAGATCTGTACTTTACCTTTCTTTCGACTTTCTGATTTGGGTCTTGTAGATAATCCTTGATGGGTTTTCTCCAATCTTCAATCCTTGAATCATCTATATTGAATATCTCGAAACTTTCTTTGTCACCATATCCTAACTTTATTGTTTCCAAATCTGATGGGGACAACTTGGTAGATATAACCCTTCATCTTACTTCAATAGCCTTTTCTAAATTTTCTCTTGATACTTTATACCCTGATGCAAGTTGAGCAAGATCATTTGCCTCTTGATTTTCCATCCTGGGAATGTGTCTAATGGCCACATTGTCAAATCTTTTAAGAAGCTTATTAGCTATTATGAAGTACATGATTAAATTTTCTTTTACACATTTATACTCTTTAGTCAGCTGTTTTACCACCAACTAAGAGTCACCCATAATTTCGACTCTTGTTTCCCCCAATTCCAACAAGATTTCAAGTTCAGCAATCAAAGCCTCGTATTCTGCTTCGTTATTTAAACATAAACCCTCGACTTTGTACTTGAATTTTGTTGGAATTTTGTTAGGAGAAATAATTAGTATTCCAACACCAATTCTATTTTTATGACTGGAACCGTCGAAATACAATTTCCATGGTTCTAATTCGACATATTCTACCCCATTTTCATTTATGGAGTGGTCAGCTATGAATTCAGCAACCACTTCTCCCTTAACAGCCTTTAAAGGAAAATACTTTAAGGAATATTTTGTCAATGCCAGAGTCCATTTTCCAATTTGACTATGTAAAATAGATTTAGACAACATATGTTTTATTACATCGAAATGAGAAGAAATGTACACATCAATTGGCTTTATATAGGGCTTTAATTTCATACAAGAAAAATATACACATAAACATAATTTTTCTATAACATTATATCTAGTTTCGGCATCATTTAGGACTATGCTGAGGTAATAAATGGCCCTTTCGACGCCATTTTCATCTTCTTGGCATAACATACTTCCTAATGTTTTATTCGATGCCAAAATGTATAACCTCATACTTCTCTTTCTACAAGGAGACATTAAAATTGGAGGACTAGACAAATATTCTTTGATTTTGTTGAAGGCAGCTTGTTGTTCTTGCCCTCATGCAAAGTCTTCCTTATTCAGTTGAAGTAGAGGTGAGAAGGCCTGCGTCTTTTCACTAAGGTTGGATATGAACCTTCTGAGAAAGTTAATTTTCCCTAGCAGAGACTACAACTCCTTTTTTGCCGATGGCGCTTTCGCCTCCATATGGCTTGGGCTTTGTTTTCATTTATTTTGATCCCTTTCTTGTGGACCACAAAACCTAAAAAATCATCCACCTGTACACCGAAAGCACATTTTAGGGGATTCATCTTTAACCCAAAACTTCCTTATCCTTTCAAAGGATTGTTGAAGATGGTCTATATGGTTTTTTTCCTGAAACAGACTTAATTATAATATCGTCAATATAAATTTGCATGAAAGTTTCGATAAAATCATGAAAAGTCGAATTTATAGCTCGTTGATAAGTCACTCCAACTTTTTTTGAACCAATGGGCATTACTACCCATTCGTAAGTTCCTATTGCTCCAGGACAGCAAAATGTCGTATTAGGAACATCTTCTTCGGCAATAAAGATCTGATTATAGCCAAAGTATCCGTCTAACATACTTAAGTACTCATGGTCTGCTATCGAATCTATAAGCATTTCTGCTATTGGCATAGGATATTCATCCTTTGGGGTAGCCGAATTTAAGTCTCGAAAATCAATACATACCCTTAGTTTTCCATTTTTCTTAATTACAGGAACTATATTTGCAATCCAATCGACATACCTAGTTGTGCAGATGAATTTGCACTTCAAAAGTCTTTTGACCTCTTCTTTTATTTCCAAAGAATGTCTGGTGCGAAGCGTCTCAGAGTCTGCTTTACTGGTTTCTTTCCTTCCATTATCGGCAGCTTCAATTCGACCAAACTTTTATCTAGTCCATGCATCTCTTTGTAATCCCATTCGAAGCAATCTTTGAATTCTTTCAGCAACTGAACTATTTTGACTTTGAACTGCGGGTCCATCTTGGCGCTTATGTAGATTGGCCTTTTTTATACCCCTAACCCCATATCTACCTCTTCTAATGGATCTTGCACCACCATCTTAATATCAGTCGACACTGGATCTTTTTCGAATCCTAAAGGTTCAGTCGTCGTAAATGGCATCAAGCTTCTGGTGTTGTCATTCACCCATCTGAGTATTATCATGGTCTTCTTCAACATCCCTCTAAGGACATTGTTCATCGAAATTGTTTTGTTGGCTTCGACAGTCATATATTTCACTTCGGCTTCAAGAGCTGCTTTGAGTTTATTTTCGGCTATATAAGTCGTAATCCTTTCGAGAGCTGATAATTCACTCATCATCGTCGAACTAGCTTCCCCAACCCGTTGGCTCTATATGGGAAGTCCCCCATATGAAGTTAGACTTGTCAACTACTTCCTTGTCCCATTGAAATTCATATGTTGGATGGAGGTACATTGAACAGTAGGCATTGTCAGTTGCCTTTAGATCGAACTCCGCTGGG
This sequence comes from Lathyrus aphaca, assembly GCA_963966055.1. Lineage (NCBI taxonomy): Eukaryota > Viridiplantae > Streptophyta > Magnoliopsida > Fabales > Fabaceae > Lathyrus > Lathyrus aphaca. The sequence goes on along the minus strand of OZ014519.1, from coordinate 574,398,261 downwards.
CTGCTGGTAGGTATATGAGCCAGATTTTTGTCGAAGCTTAGACGGTCTACATGGTTTACCTTATTCATGAAGTAAATTTGATCAACCTTGATATTTTCGACAATGCCATTTGTTTGCCAGATGGCTATACGTTGGTGCATTGACGAAGGTACAACCCCTACGTCGTGGATCCATTCCTTTCCCAGGAGCAAATTGTAATTTGCCTTTGAAGCAATAACCATAAACATTGTTGGCCTTGTTATAGTCCCTACAGTCATATCCACTTGGATGACGCCCATAGTGGTTCCTACTTTACCTTCGTAATTCGACAGCACCATATTATGGGGCTTTGCATCAGAATCATCTTTTCCAATTTTCTTCAGCATAAAGTGGGGAATCAGATTCACTGCAACTCAACCGTCTACCATTATTTTATTTACCCCAACATTTTCAACTTTTTCCTTTATAAACAAAGGCTTTAGGTGTCCTTTCATGGAGTCGTCTGGCCTCTCAAAGAAAGCATTTTGTTCCTCAACACAACCATTTTTCATTACATAGTAACAAACAGGTATGTGTCCCATTTGCTCATCCTCCATATATTTTTCTTCGTCTTCGACTTCCATGACCTTATCATAGTCTTTGGGGAGAACCGAAACCACATTACATACAACATCAAAGGACACTTCTGAGTCAGATTCGAAGTCATCGGTCATCTCATCATCTTCTTGAGCTTTATCTTTGGACTTCACTAGTTTAACCTTGCTGCTAGGATTGTTACTGTGGGATGACTCCTTTTTGTTCACTATCTGGATATTGTTACTGGATTATGCTTTTTTTCTATTGACAACATCCTTCTCGACCATTCCTTTTTCGACAGCTTCTCTTCACGCCCTCTTTTGTCTCTGGAATCTCCTCCACTGGGATTTTGACATAGGGTTCTTACCCTTATAATTTTCTGAAGGGTAAGATCTTGGTTTTCATTTCTCAACTTCACTTTTTCCTTCAACTGAAGGGCCCCTCTGAATTTTGAAGCTTATCCATTTCTTTTGTCCATGGGCATCTCTAATTGGCTGAACCTATTTGTCATCAGCAAATTTATTGGTTGGTTTGTAAGAGTCATGGTATCTTTCTCCAACCCTCTGTTGTAGATGGTCACTTTTCCTTGGATCATGCCTTTATGATCTGACAGCTGGGACTATCCCCCGGTTTCCTTTTCTCTTACCTTTTTCTATTTCCTCCAAGTTACTTACCGCCTTTCTGTCGAAAATGGCAATGTAGCGTGGGCATAGCATGACTTCGGCCTTCTTCTTTTGTAATTTCTAGATGAATTCAATTAAATTCTCATCTTCTTTGGGATAAGCCAGCCTTTGGTATTCTTCCTGACGGCGATCCTTATCAGTTTGTGTTTGGTTCTTTTGGTACGCTTCTACCATGTTGACATTGGTGGTCTGTCCATCAACAATACTCAGTTTGTTCATTTTTTCAGTGAGTCCTTCTTCAATTTCATCTTTCCTTTTCGTTGGGTTAAACCCTTTATCTGGGGATAGGTTTCTAGAGACATGTTGGCAACAACATTCGATCAACTTTCTCTTGGGATCCTACATTTTTTTTTGCGTAGGATTCCATATGTAACTAGTTTCACAGGGCCATCAGTAGTCTCTGTCTCAACTTCGGTAACATCTTCATCAACCTTAGTGTTGATGTATTTGAAAACATCACCTATTTCCATTTGGTCAGCATCAGGGCCCTCAATAGCCTGGTTTTTGACAGTGAGGCCCTCATTGGCCTTCTTTTCGACATTAATGCCCTAAATGGCCTCCTTTTTGGCGTTGACAAAACTTCCAGTAGTCTCCTGATTTTTTATAGTATTGAGGCCTTCAATGGCCTTCATTTTTCCTTCGACGGAATCTTCAACAACTTCATCATTGTTTTCTTTGTCAGAACCCTCAGTGGTTTCAACTTTGTTTGGGTTGTCGAGGCCTTCAGCAACCTCCTTGTTGACATAGTCATTTGAATCTCCTTCATCAAAGTGTTCAATACTCCTGATCATCACTGGCTGGCTCACGAAATCTCTGGAGATTTTCTCCATGTCAGGTTGGTTTGTAGGATCATCAGCAATCTCTACCATATTAACGTTAATGTTGAAGCCTTCAGTGGCTAATACCATCTCAAAGTTGTAATCATAAATCTCTTCGACGTCCACCATGTTTACGATAGATGGATCAACATAATAGGCTTCGATAGTCTGCATAGGATTCGAGTCGATCTTCATTTGTTGCTTCGGCTTGTCGCCAAACTTCAATCTTCCGTTACGGATAGCATTTTGTACGAGATCCCTAAAAAGGAAACATTGAGATGTTTTATGACCCAAAAAGTTATGGTACTTACAAAAACCTCTTTTTTTTGTTCCACGGGAGGCACTTTAGTGCCTAGTGGTATTATTATTTGACCATCTTCAACTAATAAGTCAAAAATTTCGTCACATTTGGTGACGTCGAATGTATAAGTTCTTTTAGGAAATTTATCATTCTTTTCAAACTCGACTGGATTCTTTCCGTTCGACAGAACCAGTGCTTTACAGGAGTATGGTGGACCTTGCTTCAATTATGCTAGGTCAATTTCCTGTTCATCGAAAATAACTGATTCATTTTCGTCATTATCATCATCTTGGCATACCCATATATAGGCCACTATTTATTTCTTATTTTTATTTGCTCTAAATTTTTCAGCTTTTAATCTTTCGACTTGTCTCACCCTATCTACTAATTGTGCCATATCTCTTAAATACTTAGTGTCTAATTTCTTTCTTATAGAATAATCTAGGCCCCTGCGACCATTTCGACTAACTCATGTTCGGGCACCTGAGTGAAACATCTTGCCTTTAGCAATCTGAACCTATTTAGGTAATCATATATTGGTTCAGAGAACTTTCTCTTAACACTGGCTAATTATTTCATGCTTATTTTGGTCTCTCCCATATAAAATTGTTCATGGAATAACCTTTCTAATTGAATCCACGTATGTATTGAACTCACGGATAAGGATGTAAACCAAGTGAACGCATTTTTTGTAAAAGAACTTGGAAAATACTTCGTTCTCAAATTCTCGTTGTAGGATATTTCCCCCGCTTCGATTAGATAACGGGCTACATGTTCTATGGTGGATTAACTAGTGTCCCCTGAGAATTTGGTGAACTTAGGAACTTTCCATCTTGGGGGTAATTCCTATTGCAAAATATATACAGATAATAGGGAAGTATAATTAGGCCTTTGCAATCCTACATTTGCCCCATTTTGTGCCATTATCCTTTCGATCATGGCTGCTAAATTATTTTCAGCAGGAAAGTTATTATACCGAATTCGTTGCACCACATTATCAGCGTCTTGGCCTCTCTGGACTAGTATCCTTCTAGGCTCTTATTGGGCAGGGATTTCTACACGAGGTTGTTCGACCATTTCCTCTTGGTTTATAGGGTTTTCCTGGGGAACGTCTAACGGCCTCTGATTTATTATGGGTTCCTCTTCGACATCCACTCTAGGATTCTGAACTACTTGTTCTCTATGTCGAGTTTGAGTGACGTCGAAAAAATCAGCAATGCGCGTCATTTGCGCTGCCAATAATTGGTTTGTTTGGGTGATGTTTTGTATTAAAGGATTAAATACTGCTCCCATTTGTTGTGCCAACATTTGGACAATATCACGATTGCTTTTGTCCATTTGTTGTTTCATTATCTACGCAAAATTATTCGTAATTGTCGGTGTATAAGTTTGGAATCTTGGTGGGGGATGATTCAATCTACCTATGTTTCCGCCAGATACCGTTCCTTGTAATGGTGAAGCCATATTGACCATGGAATCAGAATATAATGATGACGCATTCTGCAAATTCTCCATCATTGATGTTGGCATTCCAAAAGTTGGTTCCCTACTATACGGAGGCATGGTAAAGTTTGTCACAAAAGGACTATGAGTATTCCCTATAGGAGGAGGTGTCCCTATGGCCATTTGGTGTCCCATGGTGGAGAAACTAGGCGCATTTTGAGACACTAAAAACGCTGGTGTTGACCTTGTTTACAAGGGCATAACCTCTGATAGAGAGACTGGCTCTATATTTCCCCTTGTCGAAGGGGTAGGGTTAAGCACCTGAATGGTTTCATTTGGTTTATTTGGCGGATTCTCCATTCTTCTTACTCTTGTTCTTTTAGGTCTTTCTACGTCAGTTACGGCTAATTTACCGCTTCTTAGAATCATACAACAAAGTGAAACCTTTCTTGACTAAGAGTTATTATGTTTCTCTAAATTCGCACTGTCCCACTGGGCGTGCCAATTTGTTCGCTGTTGATTTTGGCGAACAACCGCTGGTTTTCCAATCTTATCAAATTGGTTCACTTGCAGGATCAACCATACAAATCCTAGGATACATGTGCTTTTCGACAAATGTTTTATCTCTAACAATCTTTTGGTCTCACTTTTATTAAGTCCTCTATGTACGAATAATTTGACTAAGGAAAAGAGTAAAAGTTCTGGAGAAAAATAAATAAAATAAACTCGGACAATGCATAAAGTAAATTTTGAAGAAGATATTTGACTTGTAACGTAAAGAAATTGTAAATACTTTGAACTTTATTTAAATTTGATAAAATTAAATGGTGTTGTTTACACGTACATTTCCAGATAAAACTCTTTTCTCAAACGGAGTTACTTCGAGTATTTTTGCAGGAATTTTGTACAACTTTTTCACACACTAATTCTGATAAGAACTACTCTATTTATATACAAATAATATAATTGTCGCTAACAGATAAATCCTAAAACTATGACACTTGGCCTCCAGCATGTTCTCTCTTCACCAGGTGCTTCCACGTGTCTTTCTGCCAAATGTAATAACTCTTGAATTTGAATTTCTTTCTTTGCATCGAAACGACGCGTCTTTTCAAGTCTGTCGAATTTGTCGAAAAACAATAACATTATCTAAATCTGTCGAAAACCTCTTCTAAGTACATTCTTCAATATTTTCTTTCCCAACCGTATATATATCTTCCATCTGTCGAAGTAAATACTATATGTACATTATGATATCAAAGTCAGTATTGATATCGGCTCTTTATATTTCGTTATGATATCAAAGTCAGTGGTGATATTAGTTATTTATCTCTTGTTACGATATCAAATCAGGTGTTGATATCAGATCTTTATTTATTGTTACGATATCAAAGTCAATGTTGAGATTGGTTATTTAACGCTTGATATGATATCAAAGTCGGTGTTGATATCGATTCTTTATCTCTTGTTACAGTCAATGTTGGTATCATTTTCCTTTATCTTTTGTAACAATATCAAAGTCAGTGTTTATATCGGTTCTTTATCTTTTTTCAAAGTTAGTGTTGGTATCGTTTTCCTTTACCTTTTGTTACAATATAATAGTCAATGTTGATATCGGTTCTTTATCGTTTGTTACAATATCAAAGACAATGTTGGTATTGGCTCTTTATCTTTTGTTATGATATCAAAGTCAATGTTTATATTGGCTTATTTCCTCATTTCAGTCCAATCCTTAACACTCAGGTTGATGACAATCCTCTCCTTGTGGAAATGATTATTAAGCCTAAGTGGGATAATGAGAACAAAAAACCTATGAATGGGCAACAACCATTCATATCTCCTGCAAAAGGAAATCTATGAAAATTCACAATATCTTACCTCACTTCATCCCAACTGAGTCTGCTTTCCATTTAATTTTTCCAACAAGATAAATTCTCAATAAGCACATATATAATCATTGCATTGCATTCAATTTCTCTCAAATGATAAAATTTAGATCTTCTATATATTTAAGTACCTTCCAACTGTAGACAGGGATTTTCGATGATGTGAAAATAAAAGGAAAAGAGATATGATTTAACATAGAAAAAAGTCATATAGACCATCTTCGACAGTCCTTTGAGAGGATGAGGAAGTTTGGTTTAAAGATGAATCCCTTAAAGTGTGCTTTCGGTGTGCAAACGAGTCATTTTTTAGGCTTTGTGGTTCACAATAAGGCGTCGAAAATGCTCATCGACAACAAATGATTTTTCTTTAAGAATTAGTCGAAAACTCTTTGTTGGGGGGCAATTTGTAGACAGAGATTTTCGACGATGTGAAAATAAAAGGAAAAGAGATATGATTTGACATAAGGAAAAGAGTTGGAAAATACATTTGAAAGGAGGATTTCGACACGGATAGTGAAAATTGATTTTTTTTTGTACTTTCGACAAGAGACAGGGAAGAAGACGTTGTTTTGGTAATTTGACCAGTCAGTCGAAGGTGGTCATCTTTGATGATTTCGACAGATGTTGAACAAAGGTTTCAGTTCAGCAAAAAAGAAGAAATTCAAAATTTAAGATTGAAACGTTTGACAAAAGTACGCATGGAAGCATCTAATGGAATGAATGCATGCCGAAAGGCCAAGTGTCAAAATGTTAGGATTTGCCCGTTAGTGGCAGTTATTTTAGTTTCTTATATATAGGGTAGTTCTTATCAGATTTAGGTGTGTGAAATTCATTTGTACAAATTCCTGTAAAAAAACTCAAAGTATCCGTGTGAGAGAAAAGAGTGTGATTCTGGAAAAATGTACGTGTAAACACCATCTTTAATTCTTCAAGTTTAATAAATTCCAAGTTTATTTAACATCTTTGCACTTTCACAATTCAGTCAATTTACAAGTCTTTCTATTTCGACAGTCTTTACTTGTTATGATCAATTACTTTATATATTTTTAGAAGTTATTTCCTTTAAGTTTACCAAGTTTATTTTACCCTTGTTCTTAGTTCTTAGTTCTTAGTTATATGAATCACACAAACATATGAGAGAAACTTAACAAAAAGTGAAACCATCAACATTGTTAAAAATCATCACTTTCAACCAAATCAATCCGCACTTATATCCTAGGATTTATATGGTTGATCCTGCAAGTAAAATAATCTAACGTTGAATTAGAAACCAGAGGTTGTTCGTCGGAAAACACCAGCGAACACCAACATGATCATATGAAAAATAACATCCTTCATATTCCTTTGTTCAAGAAAGTTAAATAGGGACAACTATCATACCCTTAATTTTACCTTGAGTTTCTTTTCATCTGCATAAGCATGACATGATCATTCCATTTGATCATACATTCCATCATTATTCAGAGGCCCGAATGGATGAAGAATCAAGAGTACTTAATTTCATTTGTATCTTTGAAAGGTATCATTATCTCTACGTTTGAACACTACATGCAAATGGTATTGTTTACGAAAAATTCTCTATTCATAATTCATTTGTATCATTATCATTCATCAACATATTATGGAATAAAAGTCAAAAGTCAAATGTCAAAATTTAACTTTTGTGACTTTTGTTGCAAGTTCATTTACAATGGTTTAAAGTTCATTTACATTGTTTACATTTTTGCATTTCTATTTTCCTTACCATCTTATATCAAAAGTTAACTGAACCTACATATTTGGTATTTGAATTTGTATTTCAAATATTGAATTTGCATGGTTTTAATTAATATTTAACATAAAAATATAAATAGAACAAAATACATTTTTATTAGTCTTATTTCAAAAAGTCAAAACTTCATTTTTAATCAATGGCCAATATGTTTTTAGTCCAATTATTTGTTTGTTTGTTTTTGTTTAATTTCAAGTTGATTTGTTTTTGTTTTAATTTCAATCATTTTGAAGCCAAATTCATATTTCAAGCCAAGTACATAAAACCACATTTTAATTCCAATTTGCATCACATCCTTTAATTTCACATCGATTTACATATTACAAATAACTTGGCATTTTGCATTTGCATTTGTATTTCAATTTGAAATTGCTACACATTTGCATATACATGATATTTGAATTTACATTTCATTTCTAACAAACTAAAACCAAATGAAATGAAATTTCAAGTAACCACATGAAATGTAATTTCAAATAAACCAAATGAAATTTAATTTAAACAAACACGAATTTCATCAAAGTTTCATTTACACTTCGTAACCATCTATAAATATCATAACTACTTCTAACATCCCCAATCACTCAAACTAACACAATCTCCAACCAACTTGGAGATTCAATCACATCCTCTCTTAAGCCTTTGACAATCCAAAAACCATGAATCACTCAACCCTAACTACTTTCCCTCCATTTCATTTTAATTTAAACTTCACTCACCATCACCATGAAGGGCTAAACACTATTCACAAAAAATCACAAATCACATATTCACCAATTTTCATCTCCTTCAAAATCTACAAATTTCTTCATCCTCCCCAATTCACAAAACCACATTTCTCCAAGTCACTCTCCAAATTTTTCCATAATCACCATTCTTTAGTCTCCATTATCATCACCACCTTCAAGAAAACAAAACAACAACAACATTCAATATTCAGCACCATTAACCATAACAAATCACCCAATCACAAAGCAAGAAACAAAACCAAGGAAAAGAAGCAATAAACTAGCATAGGCATCTCATCGAGCATGTGGTGAGCAAAGCGCGAAACGGCAACAATGGCAACACTACAACCAATTCACAAGCTGCAATTTGAGCATAATCATCACAATAAGCAATGGGAAATCAGCAGCAACAAACCAAAAGCAAAACAGAAGCGAAAAGAGGAATAAAGTCTGTTGAGGCATTTCATCAAATACCTTGCGAGCGAGGACAGAATCCGCATTTCTCTTCATTTTAATCGGTAATCATTCATCCAATTTAGCTTTTTGATATTGTATGCTTGCTGTAACTTTAATTCAAACCAAAATATGTATTAAATTAAATCACAAACAAACTATAGAAGAACCCGTAATTGAGTCGTAAACGTAAAAAGGCAAGAAACGTGAAGCAGAATTGCAAATAGAATCCAAAAGTGAACCATTCTAACACCAATCCAAAACCAGAACTGAAACAGAATGCAAACTCTGAACCAAAACGTGAATCTGAACTGAAACATATACCGAACCAAAATCGAGAGAGATCATGAGCGGATTTAATTGTTGTTGTTGTTGTTGCGTGAAGAGGACATGAACGATTAACTGATCGTCTGAGAGTGAGAGAGATGGAGTGTTAATCGCGTTTGATGACCGTGTTTGAAAAAAATGCTTATTCACAAAAATCGCGTTTGAGAGGGAAATTGATTTGCTACCTTTGATGAATTAGTTAGTAACTTTGTAACTTTAAGAGTAGTTTGAAAATATATGAGTATTATTTGATTAATTTAAACAAGTTTTTAGATGAGAGAGAATGAAAGTTAGGAGAGAGATAGGCAGAGAGAAGCTATCATGCGTTTCTTCTTTCCCAATTGTTTCACGTTAGTGCACTACATTCCTTTCCCATCATGTTTCCCTTACCGATAGTTTCTTTTTATTTATTTATTTCCTTTTCTAATTATTATGATATTAGTTTTATTTAATTTAATAAAATGCCACATGTCCTATTTTGATTAGCCACTGGATTAATTGAAAGAAAATAATCATGTGCATACTCCCTATAAACCATACCATGGTCATGCACAATCAAGTGGACTTATGTATTTTGTTGTTTGGGCCCAAGTAATAGTTTTTCTATGACACACCATTTTGATTTCTCAGACTCACTATATTCTGTTTTTTGTACTTAAAGGAACCCCTGCATCTAGTTGTGGATATTGTTCGTAGAGAAACTATCTCGCTCAGCATCCAAGTATTAATATTAAAATCCTTGTTGCAGAATCACAATGTAATATTATGATTTTGTCAAACTTGTTATCAATCCAAATAGACAAAAAAAAAAAAACTTTGGAGCAAAATGCTTTGTGACAAAAAGGCTCATCCTCGTGACGTACTTGATGCATCGAGGTCTAACATTTACCCGAGCAACAACAAACAAATACTCGAACACAACTCCCTTTCTTCATTGCTTCATCAAAAGATTCTAAAAAGAAATCTGCAAGATCAACAACAAAACTCCTAGATAAAAGTCAAAGGAAAATCCTTAAATACGTTATATTTTAGTCTAAATGGTATCATCATTGTAATAATTTAACAATGCAATAAGTTAATTGAAAATGAGTGAAACTAAGGTAATGACATAGTCCGAACATGATTAAATAATTTGAAAAGACAACTTCAAATGTAACTAACGTCTGACAATATAACATGACCCCTAATTATTTAACAAAATCGAACAATAACTTTATTCATATTCCAAAATCAACTTTCAAAATGGTGAAGGCAACAATTACCCGCAGTTTGGTTCAGTACAACAACTCACAAACAAATATATAGTACTACATGGATGGCGATTGGATGTGATATGACATGTGTGTTGGAAGATCAAAGTCTACCTAAAAGTAAGATTAAATATACTTAAAATATTAGTTTATTATAATGCAGTGCATTGGTAATAGTAGAAAATCATAGTGTTGGAAAATTTAATTAAATCGAATGGATTGTACCGAAGCTAGAATCGTGATTGAAATCACTTTCCTTGAAAGTATTTCAAGTTATCTCCAAAATGTATTAGAGTTGGAACGCATGAATACCCATGATAATTCAGTCTTTAATCGAGTATGCGCAAGACCGACGAAAACTTGATTATGTAGCAAAGAGTGTTTGGAATTTTGCATAAGAGAATATATGATTTGTGTTATGTATTATGAGTTCCATAATGAGGTATTTATAGGCATACATGTGTTGTTTCAAAAGGTTGCGACCCTTGATGAAACAACACCTTTTAACCAAAAGTTATCATGTTTCCAAACAATGTCTACTTTCATTCCGCAGTAACCATTCACGAAATGGTGTTTCTCTTCGAATTCAATTAATATTCACTTTAATATTTTCTTGTCATTTTGGAACATGCACAATATTAATGATTTTTAATAATTTACAAGAATCTCCCACTTGTTCTAATAATGGCAAGATAAATTCCAAAAAAAACAAATAATGTTAATACAGTTAAGTATCTTTCGATTTAAACTTAACTTTAGTAAGAATAACGCAAAGTCTAATTGGACCGTTAGGTAGCTATGCTTTGAATCGTTATCCCATATGATTAGACCAACATTACCTTACACACACTCTAAAATGGTTTTTCGCCTACATCTCTTGCCTAACACTATTTATGGTCATGTGTTTTTCCTGTTTTCATGAATTTTCCATGAGAAAAACTCCAAATCTCACTTTGAGACGGAACCATCTCAAAGCTCACATAGGTGAAGTTCATATTATATATTTTTCCATGAGACACATACTCTCGGTATTGAACTTCATTAAGAGTTTAAATAAAAACTCAACCCTCATTTTAAAAGGTCAACATTATCACGAAATGTTTGACAAATATCCAAATCAACGACTTGTTGTTACCCATTGAATATTGAGGTTAATGTTTTACTAACGTAAGATTGGGTTGTCGTCGTTGTCAGAACTCTTACTCAAGGAGTTTCAACTTCATGCCTCTCGAGATTGTTTTTACTAGGTTTCTAGCTAGTGGCTTAGTAAATGGATCAAAGAAATTATTGCTCGATTGTATATATGTGAATGATTACATCCTTAATCAATTTCCTCATGAAAGAATGTCTAAGTCCTACTTGCCTAGACTTTCTGTTATACACTTTTGTATACTTTTGTTAAAGTGGTTTGACTACTGCAATGTATCAACACCTTTGAAATATTGTCTTTAGCTAATGAAACTTATGACAGAAGGTCACTCAACCATTCAACTTCTTCACTAGCAGAAGCAAGAGCCTAAAAATCTTATTCTATGGTTGAGAGAGCGATTCATATTTGTTTCTTACTCTTCCAAGAAATTACACTCCCGACTAGTGTAAATATCCATCCAAATGTAGATTTATGATATTGAATACTCAATATCCAACTCGCATCGGTATATCCTTTTAATATGACAATAAATATACCATAATGTAGGCCATAGTTTTTTATTTTCATAAGATAGTCGGAAATCCTAATTATGACCTGTCATACCCTAAATTTGTCCCACCTTTTTCAAATTTTCTTCCTAAAAGATCATTTGGCCTTTGACCATGATATTTTGAGAATTAAGTCTTATTTATGTTCATTGCGAACTAACGAGTCTTGTAGGGACGTTGAATTCAAGAAGAGATAAAAATGATGGTTCTCATTCCTATGGACAAACAGTCAAGGCATACCATTAATTTTCAGTGGATTTTTAGGCATGATTAATTTGGTGTTTGGTACCCTTCTAAGATAACTTTGGATCATACTTTAGGGATATTGGAAAAGTTGTTAGTTTTCCTCAAATTTGTTCTTGGGCCATTCTAAGGAGTATTGTTGGATCATTTTTTTAAGACACCTTAAAATGTGTTTTCAAAATTGATGTCAATTTTTGGACTTTACTACCTCCTTCTTCAAAATTTTAGTGCAAATGATTTTTTTTTGCCATAAGTATTGTTTGCTCTTGAAGGTATTTTTATGTGTTGGTATAAGAACACGGAACCAAATTGCTCAAAATACGGTCAATTGAGTCAATATGACCTCAAGCCTTATTCATGTTGGATTTATCTTACTCACATTCCAAATTTGTGAGCTATTATCATTTATGACAGACCACGTTTCAAGTTGTGCTTAGCCATTGATTTTAGATATTCTTGAGTCAAGAGGTAAAGGACGTAATTAACAGATTTTTAAATACCCAATTTCAAGTCAAATCATAATAAAGGGTACAAGACTGTTATTACATTGGTGATGTGAAAAATACAGGATATACATAATCCTACGACAATGAGTTTTGAGTTACAAAGTTTAAGTCCTAAAATTACACAACCTAGGCCTAAAGTTGCTACATATCCTTAGTTTTGCTATGGTAACGCCAAACCAACTTAGACCTTACTGGACTTAACATCATCCTCACTTTCATACAAGTCTTCACCCATGCTCTCTCACCCAAAAACCTACGCTTCATGTAACAACATCCAACACAAAGTTATGTGTCTATCCATTTGGTCTCCTTCTTCTTGGAGTGGCATTATTCACCTTGGGGTTTCACCTGAAACATGACAAAGAAAGTTAAGGATCGCTTAAAAAAAGGAGCTGGACAAAATCGCTTGTGTCAGTAGCAATCAGCAAGGTCCAAGCAATACCAAATCAAGGTAAAAGTGAAAGTTGTGACTTCAAACAAGAAAAGCATTATGCAGCAGACTCATTCCTTACAAAGGTATAAGATCAAATGTGTAAAAATCAAGAAAAGTTATAAGTCAAGAACATCCCTTCAAAAACAACATTACGTACATAACGCAAATAGTAGTATGATTTCAGTGAAAATATAAAAAGAAATAGCAAAGTTTTGCAGCATTAGAAAACAAGTTGATTTTCATGGACCACAAGCTGAATAACAAAAGTTTGTAGCAGTAGAAAACGAGTTACCATAATTCATAGCAGTAGAAATCAAACATTGAAAAAAATCAGATTTTCATGGACCACACATCCTTTCTCACAACCTGTCACTATCCTCAAAATGGTCTCCACAAATTTCATCAAAATTCCCTCTAACGGATTTGATTCGCACTCACACAAAACCACAACTCATCTCACACGGATTAGAGGATATTCCTCTGAAAATTCCCTCAATCCTACACGTACCAGATCCCTATTTGTTCCTATAAAAATCCATTCAATCATTGGCACAAAATCAACACAGAAAACCCTAGCTACCAATATACAGAAAAGCTACATAACAAAAATTCATCAACGCCCATCACAAAAGCTCACTCCATCACAATTTCAACTCTGAATTTCACATTGAAATTCAGAGTCTGAAGAGCTTAGCCTAAATTGTAACGCATTTCTTTACTCACATCATCAACACAACGAAACTTCGGCAAGTAAAGATAGACAAAAAGGAATAGAAAACAAGGAGACGAAGGCTATGTTTGAATAATTTAAAACTAACGGAACGGAGCGGAACAAAATAAAACGGAATGGAGCGGAGTGGAACAGAACATAAATTTCATTCCACTGTTTGGATATTTTACAACGGAATGGAACTAATATCTCATTCCACTGTTTGGAAATTGGACGGAGCGGAAAGACATTATAATTTTTCATTCTATTTTTACCCTTAAACACTTAACACTTATAAGATAAAGAATACTGAAATATTGATGGATCTAACATTCAAACAATAAAATAATATATATAATCATACAAAAATATCAACTTAACATTTGAAATTTCATAAATGGAATATGATTATTATAACTTGAAATTGCAAAGTTCAAATGCATAAGTTTTTCTCAACAATATAGTTGATAATCATGGTAATTAATAAATAAAATCAAGTCTTGCTAAAATTAAAAGATAAATATAGGTCTATTGAAGACAGTGATATCAAGTCTTGCTGGAACAAAAGACAAATATAGATTCATTATAGATAATGACTCTATTCTTTAAGTATTCCATAGGACCTGTAAAAATACATAAAATAAAGGCTAAATACCCATATTGGTCCCTTAACTCCATCACTGGGTCCAATATGGTCCCTTATCTCTAAAAAGTGACAAAAAGATCCTTTAATTTGTTAAATTGTACCACGTTTGTCCTTCCGTCAGCAACCGTTAGTCAAAGTCAACTTAGCATACACATGTGGAGGTTAGATTGGGTGACTCAGCTGCCATGATTGGGTGACTCAGCTGCCATGTATGATGTGTTTGCATAAGGAAGGGAAATGCTACCAAGGACTGTCATTACGAATGTTGGTGAAAATTAGTAAGAAGAACCCTAGCGCAGCCATTGAAGCATGAAGCATTGAAGCAGAAGCCATTCGTGAAGCAGAAGCCATTCGTGAAGCATAATCCACCAGGTATTCTATTTTACTATGTTATTTGATTTCCGTTACTGTTTAATTTAGGGTTTTTCGTAATAGTTTAGGGTTTTTCGTAATAGTTATTCGATTGCAATTTGATATGTTTTAGGGTTTTTCGTAATAGTTACTGATTTAGGGTTAATTGACTATTTAGGGTTATTTGACTTCAGTTGAGATGAGTGAGTTCTTGAGTCTTACTATTCACCACAGTGGTGCATTTGTGGATGACGAGCTGAGTGTATACGAAGGGGGAGAGATTGCAGAATTGAAAGTAGATGTTGATAGATGGAGCTATTTTGAACTTCTAGGTTGTTTTAAGGATCTAGGTTACACATGTATTGGGAAAATTTACTATAAGGATCCACAATTTGGGATGAGCACCTTGGTTGATGACAAAGGAGCTTTAGAGATTGCTGATTTGTTTAGGGTTCACCTCAGGGTTGACATATACATCACACACATTTTGTCACAACCTGCTTTTTATGATGGTCCAATTGATGAAGTGGAAGCAGATGTGATGGAAGAGGATGACACTGAAAAAGTGCTTGCTGCAATGATTGAGGAAGTTAATGCTGAGCTGAATAATACAGATCCTTTGAATGATACAACTCCAAGGATGGAAGGGGATAACATTGATCCTGTGAATAATTCTGAAACTGGTCCTGTGAATAATGCTGAGGTTAATAGCTCTGGTCCTGTGAATAATGCTGAGGTTAATAGCTCTGATCCTGTGAATCCGAGGATGGAAGAGGAAGTTTTGAATCAGAATGAAGGGGATAATACTGATGTCAGTGATGATGATAGTGATGATGAAAACTTCAATTATGACAGTGCAATGGAAGTTGGTTTTGATGATGAATCAGATGAGTTTTATGATGAGGAGGGTGATGTGATGGAATCTGTAAATGATCAAGAGGGGAAGATGAATAAGGGTAAAGAAAAGTGTGATGATAAAGTTAGTGATAATGAAAGTGATGATTTACAAAGTGGGTGTGAAAGTGATGATACTAGTGATGTTGTTAGGAAAAAGTACCCTATTTTTAGATTACAGAAAGACATGTCCAAATTCAAATGGGAGATTGGGATGTATTTCACAACCAAGGATGATTTTAAAGAAGCTATAGCATCATATGCTGTGCAATCTGGCAGAGGTCTTAGGTACATTAAGAATGACAAGGTAAGGGTGAGGGTTAGATGCAAGGAAGGATGTGATTGGGAAGCCTACTGTGCAAAGTTACCTAATGAGGATTCTTGGCAACTAAGGAAGATCATAGACAACCATAGTTGTAGTAGAGAGTACAATGTAAAGCTGATGAGTACAAAATGGTTAAGTAAGAGGCTACAGAATTCACTGAAATCCAATCCAAGATTGAAGCTTAGGGACATAAAGGAAAAGGCACAAAAAAAATGGAATGTAGGTGTTAGCAAGCAAAAGGCCATAAGAGCAAGATTTGCTGCTAGAGACATGGTAGATGGTTCTTTTCTTGGGGACTATACAAGGATCTATGACTATTGTCATGAACTTTTGAGATCTAACCCAGGTTCTACTGTGAAAGTCAATGTGCATCCTGTACTAGAGGGTTCAGCTGATCAGAGACCATATTTTAAGAGGTTGTACATTTGCTTGGCTGCTTGTAAGGAGAGTTTTAAATTATGTAGACATTTCATTGGGCTAGATGGCTGTTTTTTGAAAGGGTTGTGTGGAGGGCAAATCTTGGCAGCAATTGGTAGAGATCCAAATGACCAAATGCTACCAATAGCATTTGCTGTGGTTGAAAGTGAAAATAAAGATAGCTGGACTTGGTTCTTGGAGCTTCTTATTGATGATCTAGGTGGGAGAGAAAGGTGTCTCACATACACCTATATATCTGATCAACAAAAGGTAAATATGGTACTTATGTAATTTTGTAGTTATGTTCACTTATAGGCCCTTATGTTATTTGTACTAACTTATGTAATTTTTGTTGCACTAAGGGTTTATTACCTGCCATGGATGAGTTGCTGCCAGGAGTGGAGCAAAGATTTTGTGTCAGACATCTTTATAATAATTTCAGAAAAAAATATCCAGGCAAGAAACTCAAGGAAATAATCTGGAAAGCTGCAAAGTCCACATATTACCAAGCTTGGGAAAGAGAGATGAAAGTGATGAAGGATATCAATGTGGAAGCATACAAGCACATGATCAGCACTCCACCAAGATATTGGAGCAGATCATATTTCAAGACTCATAACAAATGTGATGCAGTCCTCAACAATATGTCTGAGGCATTCAATAGTGTTATTCTGGATTCAAGAGCTAAACCACTAATTACTATGGTGGAAGAAATAAGGATATATATGATGGAAAGATGGGCAAACAATAGGATGAGGTATCAGAATCTGGCTGATGGGGAAGTGCTACCAAACATAAGAAAGAAAGTTGAAAAAACAAGCTCTTACACCAACCTTTGGATTGTCAGGTATATGAATTCTGAATTCTGTTGCTTATTAGTGATTGGTAAATGAAGTCTGAATTCTGTTTTGTTGCATATAGTTGCTTATAGTGGATTGGCAGGTTTATGATTCTGTTTTGTTGCATATAGTTGCATATAGTGGATTGGCAGGTATATGATTTATGATTTGTTGCATATAGTGGATTAGCAGGTATATGATTCATGATTTGTTGCATATAGTGGATTGGCAGGTATATGATTCATGATTTGTTGCATATAGTGGATTGGCAGGTATCTGAATTATGATTTGTTGCATATTTCTGTAGTTGCTTATAGTTGCTTATAGTGGTATATGATTTCTGAATTCTGTTGCTTATAGTGGCATGGCTTCTGAACATATTTCTGTAGTTGCTTATAGTTGCTTCTGAACATATTTCTGTTTTGTGCTTATAGGATGGCATCTGAACATATTTTTGAGGTGAGGCATCTAGAAAACCAAGCAGATAAATTCAGTATAGACCTTAAGGAGCAAAGTTGTTCATGTAGAAGATGGGAGCTGACAGGGCTACCTTGTGTGCATGCCTTATCAGCTATGAAGAGTAGAAACTACAACATTGCTGACTACATTCCAAAATATTATAGAAAGGAGAGATACATGGAGGTCTATAACTTTGTGATATTTCCAGTTAATGGTTCTAATTTGTGGGCCAGAACTGAATATCCAGATGTGCAGCCTCCTAAGTATAGGAAGATGCCTGGAAGGCCAAAGAAAAGAAGAAATTTAGAGCAAGGTGAGATTGATGGTTCTGACAAGAAGATGAGAAGGACAGGGTTTAATGTTAGGTGTAGCAGGTGCAAAAAAGCAGGTCATAATAAACTGACCTGCAAGGACCACACCAGTCAGCAGGTATCACAAGGCCAGCCATCTGAAGCATCTGTTCAGCAACCATCACAGCAACCAGCACAGTCACAAGGCCAGCCATCACAGCAACCAACACAGTCACAAGGCCAGCCATCACAGCAACCAACACAGTCACAAGGCCAGCCATCATAGCAACCAACACAGTCACAAGGCCAGCCATCAAAGCAACCAACACAGTCACAAGGCCAGCCATCAAAGCAACCAACACAGTCACAAGGCCAGCCATCACAGGAACCAACACAGTCTCAGCCAAGCAAAACCAAGCAAGCTCAAGGAAGGCCAAACAAGCTGTCTTACAGAAGGCCAGCTAAGCCTTTCATGCCCCCAGGCCCAACCACCAGGATGAGTGCAGCCAAGACTGCTGTAGGCCCAACAACAAGGAGAAGTACACCAACAAAGAGATCAACCAAGACTTGGAAACCTTAGGATCAATGTTAAGACAATTCTGTCAATGTTAAGTTTAGTTAAGACAATTGTGTCAATGTTTTTTCAATGTTAAGACAATTGTGTCAATGTTAAAATTCTGTTTTGTCAATGTTTTGTCAATGTAAGACATATGGTTTTGTCAATGTTAGAATTCTGTTTTGTCAATGATGGAGACATATGCTTTTGTAAATTCTGTTTTGTCAACTATTGTTCTGTGGCAATTATCTCAATTATTTCAATTAGTTCTATCAATGTAACTAATCTGTAGCAATTAACATTTCTGTTGTGTAAAATGCTAACATTATGGTACTGTCAACATAACAATAGTAACTACCATTGATCACAAATAATCCATTACATTTGACAACAACAACAACAATTTGACAACAAATTGCCTTAATTCAACATCAATTCCCTAAATCATTCTAAAAACAGTGAGACCAAAATGATTCAACAACATCCTAAAGGATTCTAAAAACAACTACAACAAGGCCTATGAACCAAATCAATTTCCAGAATTTTATCAACTTCATGAGCTTCTTCATGTCATTTTCCATTTTGCTTATTTGTTTCCCATGTTCTTCAATAGTCACTTGAGCCTTTGCCAATGACTTTGAGAGCTTCTCAATTCTATCCATCAAATATTGCTCCTTCTCATCTCTGACCTCTTCAAAATACCATCCAAAGTACCCACAACCGGCATTGCTTGATCCCTGCAAAATAGCATCTTCAACATCAACCATTTTAAAACACAAATACAGCTACAGATTTTAAACACATACATATGACATACCTTAAAATTAGGGCATCCCCAAAAATGTTTCCCATAGTTCTTGAATGTTGTGGCCATACGAAGAACAGCTAAATCCCCACAGTGACATATAGGTTTCCAAGTTGTGCTTGTGTTAACATTCGATTCTTCCTTCGAAGAACACCCACCATAACCGTGTTTTGCTTTCGAAGAACACCCACTGGATTTCATCTTCGTCACTCTATGATTTTCTTGGTTCTTGAATCAATTTGGGAATGGATGAAGAGAAATTTTCGCATAAACCCTAGAAATGGAGGAAGATGAAGATTCTCAGTTTAAAGGAAGAAGATGATGCCATGTCAGCTGCCACCTATACCATAGTTAACGTCTGTTAGGGGGTGATGGACGGAAAGGATCTATTTGGTACAATTTAACAAATTAAAGGATCTTTTTGTCACTTTTTAGAGATAAGGGACCATATTGGACCCAGTGATTGAGTTAAAGGACTATTTTGGGTATTTTGCCTAAAATAAATTACGCTAAATTTCATTCGTTAAAGAAGAAAAAAGATTGCATAAAATTGATAAATAATCATGTTACCATTAACAAAAAGGGATAGTCTGGAACAATGAGATGTAACATTTCCTTGCGCTTATCGATCGGAATTCCATTGAATGCTTTCAATGCGTCAACATTCTTAACAAGGTACATGTATACAAGAGGCAAAGAACTTTGTTCGACGCCAATCTCGACCAATTCAGCCCAAATATCTCCACCATTAGCATTCTTACTCTGTTTGACCAACTCCACCGTGTTCATTTCAAACACATCAACCATTTTTTGAAAGTTTTAGAAATTTCAATCATGCTTGTATCATCTTCAATAACCTTCTTTACTCGCTTCTTATTCCTAGACGATGATGCATCTTGAGAATTGATAACAGAAGGTGTTATAGGAGAATTGTTAGAATGGTGTTCATCATCATCAAATCCCTCCAAAATAACTTCATTGGTTTCAACTAGGTGGTTTATTTCTTCGATGGTTGTGCCACAAGTTTTTTCAACATTTGCAGCTTTTTTTGCTCTCATTTCAGCTGCTGTATCTTCATTCTCTCCTATTGCTCGATCTTTTCCAAAAAGTTTGGCCAATTTATCATAAAATAATATTGGTTTGTTTTTCCATTCAGCAGCTTCGGGTTTTGCCTACACCATAATAAACAAAACAAGGCATCACTAAAAAAAAATTTATGAGTGAAATCAAATAAAAATAATCTGGTAAAGCAATTATAGTAAATAATACCTCAATTAACTTGTTCCAAACTTCATCTTCAGCAATCCACATATTTGTCGTTGAATCCCATCCAAACCCACTCAAGACATTCTTGAAAAGGTCGTAACAAGAATTGAATTTTGTTTTGATGTGTTTGATGTGATCTTTTATCTTTTCTTTGGAAATTGGTTTATCTAGAAAGTGAATCTTCAATTCTTTAAGAATGCTATCCATGGCACTTGTTGTCATACTATTACCATTTTTATTTCCCAAAGTTTGTTGATGCAAATATGCATCAATCAAAACTTCATACATAGCAATTGTCCAATTGCATGTTTCTAGACTTTTGAGTTTCCTTGGCCTCTTTAAATTTGCTTCCATGTCTATTACTAAAGATTCAAAACACTAAAATTCAAAACACAGTGAAAAATATAACATTTTATGTGCAAGTTCAAAAGTAAAGATTCAAAACACTAAAATTCAATCTGCAAATTTCAAATAAAAAATTTCACCCACAAATTACAAATACAAAATTCAATCCAAATAAAATTATTCAACTCATCGTTCATAAGAGTAACAATTCATTAAGAATAATTTTAATAATCTAGCCACATATAACCAGCAACATTATCTCTAATTGGCTCTCCACTAATCATATCATCATTTTCTTCTCTTTGATCTTGATGACCCTCTTGAAAACCTCTTTCATTTGCAAGCTCGTCTTGTACCTCATCTATTAGAGTTTGATTGGGGTCTTCACCCATCAAATAGTTGTGTAAAATGCAACAAGCAATGATGATTTTATTTTGAGTTTTAATACCAAATGTAGGCTCTGTTGCAGTTTGTAAAATTGGAAATCTTTTCTTCAACACTCCAAATGCACATTCTTGTAAGTGGTATCTTTCTCCCCTATACGGTGTGATGAGGCATGCTTTTAAAGGAAATTTTGCATCACCTAAATAATATTTTCCTAAAAAAAATTATTAGTTTATTAGTTTATTTTAATATAAATACTTATACAAATATTTTTTATTATTTTTTATTACCTTGTGGAACTTTAAGAGGGTATGCACGTGTCAATGCACTCTTAACTATTCTTGGGTCAGATGTCGTTCCTTCCCATCCAACCAAGACATATGTAAATTTCAAGTCAAATGTGCATGCAACCAATATATTTTGTGTCGGATAATATTTTCTACCACGATATCTAGGTGCGAGTTCTATTGGAACTTTAACACGCACATGTGTGCAGTCAATTGCTCCAATACAATCCTGACATTCAATTTATATATTAAAAATATATAACAAAACTAATCAATATTTGTATAAGACACAATTTTTTTTACCATAAAATACGGGTAGAATCTATGACTGTTAAGTATCTGTGGAGGCACTTGTGTTCCATCAGGTTGTTTTAAAAAAATTCCCTCCACCTCTATCAAAGCATCTAACACTCTATGAAAATGACGACTAACAGTTTCACCAGAGCGTCTAAAAAAGAAGGACATCACACGGTTTCTAACATTATGTCCTACTATGTGAAGAAATTTTGCTACTTGTTCCTCGATAGACGCCATTCGTGTATGTGTAAGTTAACCTTGATCTTGTAATAAGGTGCACGAGTTTAAGAAAGCTTTGGGACCCATACGAATGATGTCATAACATCGTTCACTTCCTACAATATGTTTCATCAAATTATTTCTAACTTTCTCTCTTTGCTCTGTGATTCTATAAGGTATTTATGATCGTTTACGCTTGTTTTTTAGCGAACATATTAGAACAATAATGATAGATACTTGAAGAATCATCATTTGAACCAATTTCATATACTTGATTCTTATGTCTTCGATAGTCATCTATAACAAATTAAACAATAAAGTTTACTTTAATTATAAATCTATATATATAAATAAATCAAATTAAAATATTTATAACAAATCAAACACATCATATAAAAATCAGAACATATCAATTAATTTTTTTTATAACAAATCAAATACATAATTTCAAATCTAAATCAAATCAATTAAAAGTTTTTATAACAAATCAACAATTTATTAGCCTATTTTTTATAATATAGTAACTAATTTTAGCCTATTTTTATATTAACCTATTTTTGTATTATCATTGTAAACTAGAGAGATCCAATTTAGCTCCAGTATGCAATTTTTCATATGAAAATGTAGAAGTGAATACACCCTAAACAGTTTTATTCCATTAGAAATGAATAACATGGTAATACTAAAAAAAAAAGTCATCATTTTCCATGCTCATAAAAGCATTATTATATATAAACATAAACATTATTACTCAATCGATTTTATCAAAATTAGATTTTACAGTAGTTCTAGCTCATTCTTATAAATTAGAATCATAAAATGATGGTGTCTTTTTTATTTTCAAACTTTAAGACTTTTATATTTCTTACGTACATAGGATTTGAATTTTCTTTTCAAGAAAACATTTAATTTCATGTTGAAGAAAACGTGTTATAAAATTGGCCATAATAGAACAAAATCGTCATACCACACTAATGATAATCTCATGGTAGTTGCGGAACTCTGAGTTTAGACCCACTTATCTAATTTCAACAACTAATATTATAACTATTAGAATAGTTTGTTTTGTGATACCTAATTTAGGTTTATAATAGAATACCTAATTTCTAAAAATTGAAATACTCATAAACTTATAAATAAATCAATAGAATACAAATAAATAGGTGAAAAAAATAAGAAGAAATATAACATACCTTGTTAAGATAGAAGATGGAGGTTGGGAAGGAGAAGAGTTTCAATGAGTAAATAGAAAAATATCACGTGAAATAGAACGGTTAATAAAATTGAAATTTTGGAGGATAAAATTGTAAATGTGTTATTAATTTATTTCATTCCATTAGATACACTCCAATTTGGGGGGAATGAAAAATGGATTAAAATAGTGGTATTGGATGGAATTGGTTTCATCATATTCCATTCCATTCCATTCATTTTTTGCAAAACCAAACAATGGAATATAACTTCATTCCATTCCACTCCATCCCATTCCATCCCTTTCCATTAATCCAAACATACCCGAAGAGCAAAACAGAAACAAGCAGAAAGAAGAAGGTGAAAGGAATGGGCTTGAAGAAGAAGAGGACAAGTGAACATTACCTGGGCGACGCCGAAAACCACTTGGCGGACTAGCTCCGGTCAGGTAACCTTCAATGATTCATCTTGTTGATCGTTGATATTTTCGTGTTCCTCATGTAAATCTGAGTTATTTTCCTTAGTTATTTTCTTATGTTGGTGAGTAAAGATTTTTGGAGTTTAAGACTTAGGTTTTTTTTGTTTTAAAACAACTTCGATCTGGGTGTGTGAGGATGTATTTGCGAAAACAAACTTCGGATTTGTGTAGAGGGTAAAAAAGTAGTGGGGTTTGTGTTTAAAGTTCTTTTGTTTGAGGGTTTCTCGCAGGAGAAGACGGCGGCGGCCACCGTGTGCCACCGCCTTCTCCGGTGACTTTTAGGGTTCCGATCGATTTACAAGTTACAGAAGGTGAGAGAGAGAGAGAGAGAGAGAGAGAGAGAGAAGATTTGAGAGAGTGAGACTGAGGTTTCGTAAAGAATGTGTTTTAAAAAAAAAAAGATTTTATTTTATGACCGTTGGCTGACATTTAGCGATGGTGACAGGTGTCTCTCCTTAGACACTTGTCACCAATAGATAGACCCAGGTGATTCTCCAGCTTTATTTCGTGCGTTCTATCCCCTGAGCCCTACTATACACATCGTTTTTTAACCCTAGATCAGTAGTCTTTGTTGACTTCATCACTTATCAACGGACCAGATCTTCTGCTCATATTTTTATTTAATTTGATTAATTAATCTT
Organism: Lathyrus aphaca; assembly: GCA_963966055.1. Classification (NCBI taxonomy): domain Eukaryota; kingdom Viridiplantae; phylum Streptophyta; class Magnoliopsida; order Fabales; family Fabaceae; genus Lathyrus; species Lathyrus aphaca. The sequence goes on along the minus strand of OZ014519.1, from coordinate 574,373,767 downwards.
TCTCCTTTGTTCAATTTTATATGTGTGATGAATGTTTGTGTATGCTTTCCCACCTTCATTTGGTTGTATGCTTGTATGTGATATGCTTACTTGTGTGATTTACTTTTGCATTTCGACTATAATTATCAAGTAAAAATGAATGTGAATCACACTAAGATAAATCGTTTCAAAGATAACTAAATTTCTTGATCTAACACCAAGTAAATACTTTCTTCACTTCACTTCATACACACACGTAAGTTGATTGTTCTACGATCGCCATCAAGCACTATCTCTACACTTCACATTTTCTCAAATTTTTTAACTTAAATGAATCAATGCATCGCGCTTGTTTTCCATAGCTAGTCTTTAGCTTACTTGATCCACATATCAAGTTACATAAAACTCTTTCAAAGTCGAATGCATCGTGCCTCGCAATTGATTCTTAAAGTTGAGCGCATCGTGCCTCGCCATTTACCTTAACCTAGTCTATTAGGTTCTTCGACATCAAACCTTTAAAACTTTTAATACACGAATTCAAACCTCGATCCAACGTCGAGTTATTTTCAAAGGTGTAAAAGAGAAATGTGGAATCTTCTATGCTTCTCCTCAACTGTTTGAATATGAGGCATTTGTCTCGTAGGCGAGCACTTGACACCTCTTAACTTCAAAACACTTAACCTTAATTGAACACATCTTTTCTCAAAGGTATAAAAAAGAGTTGTCGGATCTCTGATGCTTTTCCTTAATTGTTTTCGTGTGAGGCATCAGTCACGCACATGAGCAGTTAACGCCTCTAAAACAAACCAACAAACGATCAACCATTTTCCTTAATTCAAAAATTAAGACACTTAACGACATCAAAAATTATTTTTCAATGGTGTAAAAGAAAGTTGTTGGATATCCGATGTCTTTCCTTAATTTTTTTCTGTGTGAGACATCTATCATGCACGTGAGCAGTTGACGCCTCTAAAACAAACAACCAACCAAACTTAGTACCATGAACTATGAAGCTCTGACTTTCCCATTGCACGAGGGAATACATAGGCACGAGGATCTCAATCCTTTCCGAGCACCCTAGGATCAAAACTACCCATTAACCACACTCGTTTACCCTTAAGAAGAAGACATTAGCATAGGTTATCACTCAATCGCAAACTAGACTAAGAGGTTCATGTTGGGTACAATGGACGTAAGAGGTGTTAATACCTTCCTCTTGCATAACTGACTCCCGAACCTAGAATTTGGTTCCAATGACCAAGTTATTTCCATTTAGGTTTTATCTATATCTTCTTTTTCTTTTGTTAGAATAAATAAAATTAGGTGGTGACTTTGTTGTTTGTTTTTACACGTCCTTCGCGAGGATCGTATTTTTCGAGGCACGACAGTTGGTAACTCTGCTGGGGATTTGCCTCATGCATAAGAGAGTCGAGCCTAACTTATATAGTTTGCTCTTGTGTGTTAGCTTTGCTTGCTTGTCTTCTTGTTTGATTATGTGCTTTATCTTATTCGTTTTGATTGCATGCTTTCTATTATTTATTTATTCTCTTATCCTTATTATCCATATTTTTATTGTCTATGTGGGGATTCTTTGATCATTGGTAATGAGTGAGATAGGCTCACTACCAAATCCTGAGAAAAACCTAAGATTTAGTTCAATGGATGTGTAGTGGAGGACTATGGGGAATCTTCCTCATAGGACGAATCGAAACCCATCACTCGGAGTAGATTCTCTTGGAGATATTGGAATGCGATGAATCTTCGTCGTAGGACAATATTTTCAGGTTGAGTTGCTGACTCTGGGGACCTTCAAACCAATCCATAGTGGTTAGTAGTGTTAACTTACGAGATCTTTGTAACTCAATGGGTTAATGTGAAAACCACAATTAGACTAGATCCCTTGAACGTATTACTACTTGAGATTAATATTTTCAACCTCGATCGACAATGTCTGAGAATCCTATTTTAAAACCTGGGATCGATGGTTGTGTAGTAAAAGCCTATAAGGAATTTTCTTTGTAGGCTGATACGAAGACCTCACCTAGAAGCGATCGTTTTTAAAGATATTATCATCTGATGGATCTCCATCATGGCAACAATGTCTTTGATAAGGATTTGTGCTTCTGGGCTCCCACCCGTTTAGAGCCTATCTATGAGGTTTCGTTAATCAGAGATACCCATTGTTTGACTCTATCTTCAGAATCTGCTGAACCTGTGATCCTGAGCTTTACATTGCATTGCATTCATTCGCATTTGCATTACATATCATTTTCCTTAAAGAACTCATTTCAACCTTTGACCATAACCTGCAGTTGATTTCTCGACACTTGTATCAAATTTGAAGTAGCCTTGGGGACCATGGATCCGTTAGAACAAAGTCAGGTTGTGTTAAGAGGAGATGCGGATGCAATGAAGAACCAGTTGGACCAACTTGTGGAGGCCATGATAGCCTTGTTAAAAAGAGAGGATAATATTCAGAGGACGGAGAATGTCATCCCTGTCAGGAATTCTGTTGCCCAAAAACATCACATTTCCCAAGATGGGAATTCTTCATCCATTGATGTTGTAGAATATCATAGCTTCGCATTCTTTGTGCCTAATTCCAAAGGGTCAAACTTGGTGGTGAATACGGAAGGACCTCAAGATCCTGAGTTTGCTGAAAGATGTTTTGTGGTGGAAAAGAATTTTGAAGCCATAAAAAGACATAATGTTTTTGGTCTGAATGCTTTTGACTTATGCTTAGTGGCTGACATGGTAATCCCTACAAATTTTAAAGTGCCAAAGTTTGAGAAGTATGGAGGAGATAGTTGTCTGAAAAATCATTTGGTGATGTTTTGCAGAAAGATGACCATTCATACTAAGAATGATAAACTGATGATTCACTGTTTTTAAGACAGTTTAAGTGGAGCATCATTGGATTGGTACATGCAACTAAAGAGTAGCCACATTTAGTCATGGTTGGACTTGTCCAGTGCTTTTATAAAGAACTGTGACTACAATCTCAACATGGGTCCCGATCGCATGTAGTTGCAAGGGTTATCTCAAGAAAATGACGAATCATTCAGAGAGTATGCCCAAACATGGAGAGAGTTAGTTGCACGTGTTCAACCACCAATCTTAGAGAAAGAATTGGTTGGATTGTTCATGGATACCTTGCAAAGCTTGTACATCGAAAGGATGATAGGAAGTTCATTTCCTGACTTTTCACAGCTGGTGTTAGTGGGAGAACGCATCGAGAGCCTACTCAAAAGTAGAAAAGTACAAGGCACCTCAGACGTCCAGAATAGTGAGAGTGAATCAGTTATCAGTTCCCAAAAGGAAGAAGAAGAGGATGCAATTAATGCAGTCTGGGAAATTCCACAGGCTCCGTCTCCAGTGCCTTATCAATAGTACCCATACAGGTTAATTGTTCAGAGCCAGCAAGCTTCAGGATCTCCATATCAGGTGCACAACCCTTCATATGGTCAATATCCTCCGGCAAACTGAGGATCTCCTCAATATATAAAGCGATCATACAAACGTTATAACGCTCCCGTCAACACTCTCGACAAAGGCCAAGAAAGCCAAAAGGGAATTTCACTTTGCTTCTAGTTTCATATAGTCAAATACTTCCATGTTTGATCGAAAGTGGATTGATAGTGCCAAAGGAATTGGATCCAATGATTCCTCATTATCCACTAGATTTTTACGCTAACGCCCAATGTGATTACCACACGGGAGAACTGGGGCACTCAACTGAAGGTTGTAATGTACTCTAGAGCAAGGTTCAGACTCTTCTTGACTCCAAGAGGTTCTCATTCACACCAAGCTATGATTGGCGCAACATTATGAGTTCAAAGGAAGTTGTTTTGAAGGGTGCTCGATGGAGAGTTGGAAACGGTAGGAATATATATGTTTTGAATGACAGGTGGATTCCCTCGGCTAGCGACTTTAAAGTGTCTTTACCACCTCGTTGTCTCGGTCCCGAGGAAAAGGTTAGCCATCTGATTGATCAAGAAAATAAGTGTTGGAATTCGGGTATTCTGAATGAGAATTTTGAGGCCATGGATGTTCTTCGTATCAGCAACATTCCTTTTTCCTTCCACTTGCCGAACGACAAGCTGATTTGGAATTTTGCTGAGGATGGTGACTTTTCGGCGAAGTCAGCGTATCATTGCATTGCTGAGAATCGTCGTGCAAAGCAATCTGGCTCTTCCTCTTTTAGAGACTTGGCTTTTTGGAAGCAAATGTGGAAGGTTGATGTTAATCCTCGAATCCAGAACTTTATTTGGCGACTATCCAAGAATATTCTTCCATTGAAAGCCAACTTGAGGCAGAAAGGTATGTACATTGATGACTTATGTGCTTTTTGTTTTGAACATTCTGAAACTTCCCATCACCTTTTCCTCCAATGTGATTTTGTGAAGCATATCTTCTTTTCGTCTCCGTTAGGAATTCGAACTCCTGCTGCGGGTTCTGTTGTTGACTGGTTGAGTTTTGTTTTTAAAGATAAGGAAGGCAAGCTTGGCAAGTTTCTTAGTATTTCTTTTTGGAAAATTTGGAAAGTCCGTAACTCAGTGGTTTTCAACAAATCCAAACCTGTTCCGTTTCTAGTTGTGCAGGAGATCTTTGAAGCTTTTGGGGAAAACTCTTTTAAGAACAGTGGGGCGTCTTCGGGGAGTGTTGCGGTATCATGTATGACAGCGCCGAATAATTGTTGGTTACTCCAATCAGATGCGGGGTGTTTTGATGATGGGACGGTTTCGTTGGGGTGTATTCTTAGGGATCTCACCAACAACATCTTCATGGCAGGGTGTCAAAGAATATCAAATGTGGTCGATCCTCTCACGGTAGAAATTATGGGCATTCGAAGCGCTTTGAATGCAGCGGCTGAATTAAAGATCAAGCACGTGATTCTGCAGACGGACGCGAAGCAAGTTGTTGATTGTATTAATGGTTGCCTTGATATTGCTAATATTTCACATATTGTAGTTGATTGTATTTCTTTGTTAGGAAAACTTAATCTTATTATTGTTATGTTTATCCCTAGGAACTATAATGAGGAATCTCACAATATGGTGGGTGTTGGGAAAGCCATAGGAACTAGAACATGGTTTGGTCACATTCCCAACTCAGCTTCTTCTGTTTGTAATTCTGGTTCTGTTTTTTGTAATTATTCTTCTGTTTTTTGTAATTCTGGTTCCATAAATAAAAAAAGCATTGTTGAACCTGGGCTCATTTTTGGCTGGCCAAATTGGATGTATAATGTAAATCAAGGAAGCGTTTGCGCTATCTATCTTGAAGCTTGGGGTGCTACCCCAGAGAGACCATCCTAAAAATATCATTCGTGCATGAATTACGATTGAAAAAATTTATAAATTTTTTGTCTAAAAATTAAAGTTGAAAGGGTTTGTAATTTTTTTCCGTACAAAAATTATAGTTGAGACCATTTGTAAATTTTTTGTCCAAAAATTACGATTGAGAAGGTTTGTAATTTTCTACTTGTAAAAATCACAATTTTGTGAGAGTCATTAATTATATTCTAGTAAAAATTAACGTTGAGTAATAAATATTCAGAGATCAGAAAATATTGTAGAGACGAAAGTGTTGAAGCACAATATTTTTTTAATTTTTATTCTTTTTTCTCTTTTTTTGTTGCTTTTGCGTAGATTTGTTTTTTCTTCTTTCTATTTTACAGCCATTATTGCCTGATCATATCAAAATTTTGTCCTAAACACTTTTATTTAAGAAAAACACTCATCAAAACATATGTTATCAATGCGACGCAACGCAACGATTTTTTTTTAAAAATAATCATATTTTTCAGAAGAAATTTCAAAATAACCATATTTTCAAAAAATATATATCAAAATAATCATATTTTCAAGAAAACAAATTGCATACAAGAGAAGTAACCAAATAATTTGGCGCATACGTTCAAAATTGTGCACATATACGTCAAATGATATGATACATGTTTATAATGACGGACAAAATCGTAAATAAAAATCAATTGACGGTAGAAATAGTCAAAAATACATATACCTATGGCACTTTTCCGTAGGTACAACTTACTTTATATGTTCAAAAATAGACTTTTACCTACGGTGATATATCCTATGTATAAGTATTTCAGGTTATTGCTACAATTAATTGACTTTTACCTACGTCCATCACTATAATCATGCACCATATCATTTGATGCATATGTGCAAAATTTTAAATGCATGCACTAAATTATTTGGCTACTCCTTCTGTGTGTGTTTTTATTTTTGAAAACATGATTACTTTTATATTTTTTTAAATATATGGTTATTTTGGAATTTAAAAAAAAATATGATTACTTTAAATAAAACCAATGCAACCATCACCAAAAAGAAAACGCAAATGTCGATATTTCAATTACAAAGACACATACATTCAATTCTAAAAAACACATAATCATTAAAAACTAAAATAAAATAATCAAAATTCATTAAGTATTCATATTTAAAAATAAAAAATTAAGTCTCTAGCAAAACAGAATTTCAAATGTCAATAAAATAACTTTGTTATGCTTAAAAATTTAAAGATAATACCATATAAGACTATGACTAATCGGTCGGAGCGGCCACGTCAGAAAAATGTCGTTTCAAATCCATTGAGTCACCCATATATAAAAGAATGACATGATCTAACAATTTTCTTGAGTTTGTTGTTCCGTGTCGAGGTAACAATCACTACGGATGAGTTTAATAACATAGGCCAAAACATGTTGGATTTTAGACCGATGGTGTTCATACTAGTAAAACACGACTAATGTTAATATCTAGAATTGTGTTATTAAGATCAACCAAAGTTTGTCAAATTCAAAGTTTACATTATATATTTCGTCTCTCAATATACAATATTGTAACCTCCATTATTAGATTTTGAAAGCCACAAAAAAAAAGTATGAGACAACCTCTATAATTGAATGCAAACTCAATCCAACAACTCTGATAGACTACTAGACTTTTTTAGGTCAATACTACATACATTAGACATTTTGGTTCCTGAAATCAGATTTCTACTTGAATTTGTCAAATATTTTCTTTGTTGTAATATTAAGTGATTAGATATCTGACTCAAACAGAAGAAGAAAAATATTAAGTGTTAAAGGTATTGGATTATTTAATCGTGCTCTGGTATCTAAATGGTGTTGGAAAGTTATATCGGATTCAAAGGCGGTTTGGAGAAAGCTATTAGAAGCTAAGTATGGTAACTTGCCTCTCTGTTTATTGTATCGTGATGCGAATATTGGGATTAGAAAACAATCTCTTTGGTGGCAGGACCTATTAGTGATTGCTCTTAAAGTGGATGATGAAAACTTTGCGAAATTTATTGTGTTTCGGCTTGGTAAAGGCAATAAGAACCCTTTTTGGGTTGCTGCTTGGTGCAAAACGAACTGTTTGTGGTATTCTTTCCTGGCTTATTTGCAGCGGTCAATAAAAAATGTGTTGTAATTTTGGATTATACTCGCCGCACGGAATTAGGCTGGCAGTGGAACTTCATGGCCACTAATTTTGAACCTTACCACAATTTTACAGCAGATTTAGACGCTCTTTTTCATATGTTACAGCCTTGGAAAATTCTTGAAAATGACTCTATCAGTTTTCTGTTGGTTCATGAAATGGAAGGATTGTTTAGTGTCAATTCTTGCTACCAAAACCTTATCATTTGCCTTGGATGTTCAGCCTATTGTGGGAGAGCTCAAAATTTTCATAGGGCATACTTGGGCTTCAAAAGTTCGTTTGAAAGTTAAGGTGTTCGCTTGGCGATTATTTTTAGATGGACTTTCGATGCATGGAATTCTTTGCCATAGAGGGATTATTTCGAATGAACATGACAAGGTTTGAGACTTCTGTTTTAACTCGGTTGAATATTCTCTTCATCTCTTCTTCTCTCGTCACAAAATCATGTTGGTTTGGAGATTGTTGGCGGATCTCTTCTTCTCTTATCACAAAATCATGTTGGTTTGGAGATTGTTGGCGGATTGGTTGGGGATTCTGGTTCCTAGAGAGAACCTCAGTTATGTTCATATTATGGACTGATTATCTTCCTTTAGTGGTTCTAAATCTAATCGAAAAATGAATGTTGCTCTGATTTGGTTGGTAGCCTATGAACTGGTTATCTTTCTTTAGTGGTTCTAAACAAAAAACGAACTCGACTCTGATTTGGTTGGTAGCCTATTGGTGCTTTTGGTTTTATAGGAATTGTATTGTGTACAAGGATGCGATTTTTGATCTGGGAACCATTTTTGATAGAATTGTTTTATTTTTTGATTATGACTATCAAAGTTGAGTAAACATTTTTCAATTTTCAATATGCTCTTATTTAGATTGACTAAATCATCCTAGAAGTATTTTGTAATCTATTCTCTTAGGTTTGGTTGGGGTTGATTTATCACCTCTGTGGATTTTGTTTAACTGGTTGAAGTATCCTAGTACTAAAAAAAAAATCAAAGACGCTACTCTAGGAGTAAGCTAGTTGTGTGGGTACAAGTATTTCTTTTAAGAACTTCTCGGTTGTTATTCCCTCAATGTTTTAGCAAAAAGGTAACTATTAGTTATAAGTTTCCTTCAAACTCTTGATCTCCTAAATAGTAAACATGGAACAAACAGAATTCGGTTTACCAGAAGATATTACACTCCATTTTCCAATTTAGAGAACTAAAGAAGATAATTATGATGTGAAGATTTAATCCCATTTTAGTGTCCAACACATCTTTTAATACAATGTCATTTTCCTATGCAATTATAAATATATTTCAAACATTGCAGAAAATAGTTCCGTACTGTACCATAACCATAGTTGTTACAGATTCACAAATCATTAAAAAAAAAATTATAAATTAATAAAAAAGTTGGGAAAATAATAAAGTTAAGACAACCACAAACAAAATCATACAAATTGCAGTGATTCTGCTACTATTGCAACTAACAATCATTTGGATGATGCTTTTACTCTGGCACTAAATATTTTGCAGTACCATAGCAACATCCAAAAGGTTGGAAATTGTGAGTAAAGGTAGCAGCAATCTTATTCTAAAATCTGATGGTTTAAGTATCAATCAATCATATTGAAAACAACAACCACATGTTTAAAACAAATGGGCAGAAAGTGAGACATAACATATATGATATAATAAGGCTGCGCAAGAGAAACAAGAAACACAAGAGAATAAAATATCAAAAGGGACCAACAAACAAACATGGACAATAATAATGTGACTAAACTTGACCTTTCATAGTCAAACAAACAGAATCATCATCATCAGTACTTATCTAAAATCTAAAAAAAGTAATTCATGGGTCAAATCTAAAATTGGTGCAACACAACAACAAAATAAAATGAACAGTCATTTTCTCCACTCTGAAAAATCAGATCTGATACTGCCTACCCGCTTTACAAATCTGCCACCTCATCATGTGTTTTACTGTTAAACACACTTGTACAAAGATGTTCATAATCAAATTGAAAGACCATGATAAAATATTCCTAGCTTCAAGATCAATTAACAGCCAGCCCCATTGTAATTTGTCCTAGCTGAGGTTGATTCCTAAGGATGATACTGGTATTGTGACTGCTGTTACTGTGTACGAAACGGGGGATATTGTGCAAATACCTGAGGCTGTGCCACCGATTGTTGTGGCTGTTCTTGTGCTGCCACGTTCAGCTGCGATGGAAGTGGTTCTTCCTTTAATGGTTCATCAAGATCCATGGCTCCGAGAATTTCTAACTCTTGAATTGCCGCAAGTGCAGTGACTGGACTTTCATGGTCAAAATGTGGTTTGATAACCGAGAGAGATTCTTTGATTTTTCCTTGCTGGAAATTAATGTATAGATGATAATAAAGATGATAACTTAAAAAATAAATAAATAAATAAATAGAAATAAATGATAATTGAAACCAAATTTCAGCTTACAAAGTGTTCAAGTTTCCTTCTGAGATCAACTTCATTAGCAGCATTTTGTGACGCACTGGCAGTAGCAGGTGCTGGTCCCTGATGCAATAGAAGATGCAAATAAGAAAGGTTTATAAATGTTTAGGAAGAAATTAGAATATTCTAACCATAAACTATTTCACTTCAAACTCAATTTAGCAAAGACAATTTCACAGAAACTTGCACTTTCAAAAATCATGATTGATAAATGCACAAACACACTACATGACAGTCATTTCCAACAGTATTTAGAAAACAAAAAACTGTGTTAGAAACTTACAGTAGAATTGTAACCAAAAAAAGATACAGTAGAAATAAAATGACAGTTAAATTTCCAACTTTTATTATACCTAAGGGTTTAAATGAGTGTTAGAATGAAGGACCAAAAATATAAAAACTATAACAAGAAGGAAAATTAAAATCAATAAAGTAATTCAAGACAATATAAACTCAAACAAAAGTAGAAGTTGTATATAATCCCACCAAAAATGAAGGATAAACTACTGATATAGACTATAAAATAATATAACTTTCTGTAAATTTAGAAAGCAAAACAGAAGATAGGACATCTAACAATAATCAAGTATTCAAATATTTCTTAATTTTTTTATGTTAATTTTAAATTACACAAAAGGTTTGATATCAAATTTGCAAATGCTTCTCTATAAACAACAAAGTTCATTTCATACAAATATTGTAATCTTAGTAGTTGTTCATCACCCGCTAAAAATAAGAATATTCAGATTAGAATAATAAACTCTAAGAAAGAAAATATTGTAATTTTAGAAGTTGTTTATCACCCGCTAAAAATAAGAATATTCTGATTAGAATAATAAACACTAGGAAAGAAAAACAAACAAACAAACAAACAAGCAAACAAACAAACAAAAAGGACATTTGACATTAACAGTAATTCAAATTCAAATTTCAAAACATTGAAAAACACAACACACCCAAAAATAGCAAATCTGAAAGCATCTAGAGTCCAAGCCCAGTCAATAAAGTTCATTTGTCAGATTCAGACTGCATCATTTTATCATGTTAAATATATGTCATTAATCCTACAAATTCAACTAACAGTTCAAACATAAAATCACAGCTTTTTCACAGATATTACTACAAAATAATTTAAAAATTAGTATTAACAGTACTATAACATTTGAACCAAAATTTATAAAAGATAAAAAACTAAGTTTTGTAAAGAACTATCAGTGCATAAGGCTTAACTGTTTTTCATTCATATGATATGATATGATATACTGGCAATGCAGTGAGAAATGTTAAAGCGGTCCTAAATATTAAATAAGAAATATTTTATATAAATTAAAGACCTGAAATAATATTTTCATACAAGATAATCTAACCATTAAAGATTCGCCTTAATTCAATCAGAAATAATAATAACTTTATATAATATAATAGGATTAAAGGTTAAATCATGCAAATATTTTTAAATAATCCAGGAAAAAAAAAAACACTATCTTTTTTGACAGAAATCCTTTTTCTCACTGAAGAATTCACTATGTTAAATTCTGCAATAATAGTTCTTCTACAAAGTAAACTTTCAATTTGAAGATTAAAATGCACAGCAATTTAAAATACAATTACAATATTATTTATAAAAAACATAAAAAAATCTTCAGCCTACTTAAGTTAAACATGTTAAGTTCTGCATTTCAAAATAGTTTTACAGAACGTATTGGTAGTCTAATAGTAAAAATCTTAGTTTTCCAACTGCAAATCATTCAATTGTAACTAATTATTATCACCGCCAGACACAAAGTTCACCAAAAAAATTGAATCAGTGAAAATACATTACACTAAGTTGCAATGGTTTTTTTTACAAGATTAAGCAACAATGTTCTGATTATATTTCCACAGGTTATGGCAAAGAGCAGTACATTATTTTCAAAGTAGTTAATTAAATACTTAAATACTTAAACAGACACATACACACATAAAATAAACTTTTATATCATAATATATTGTGATTTCATTTCAAAGTTAGTAAAATCCAAATATATGTTTGAATATAACTCAAAATATGGCAACAATGCATAGATATACCACACAAACAATTTTAAAAATCAAAGTACCCTAGAAACATGATTTAAATCATACAATATTTTCAAACACAAATTGTACATATTCTATATAATCCGGAAAAATCTACTTTCTTTTGTGACAAAAAAACAATTTCAAACTGCCTAATTCACCCATGATAAGCTCTACATGACATAACAGTCCTACCAAGTAAATTATCAGTTTGAAGGTAAAATTCACAGCTTTAAAAAAAAATAACGACAGTACTATAAAAATCCCCACTTCGGATTACATAAATACATATTTAATTATGCATTTCAAAATAGTTCAACAAAGTGAATTTGTAGTTTAAATATAAAATGATCAATTTTCAAACTGAAAATCAATCAATTATTAACCAATTATTATCACCATTCATCAGTAAAACTAAAATTCACCAAAAAAAATCAAATTGAAAAACCCTGGTTCATTAAGCTGTAATGTTATTCATACATACATAGATAATAGCATTGAGCAGTATATAATTTAGAACAAGTTAAATTAAACACTTATAAACATAAACAGACAGAAAAACACAGATTAAATACCATTCTTTTATAGGATTAACAACTTATTTCATTTCAAAATTAATAAAATCCAAATACATGTTCATGCATACATATGTAATATCATTGAGCAGTATCATATTTAAAATTAAGTTAAATTGAACACCAATATACATAAACAGGCAGAGTAATACACATAAAGTAACCTTTTTTTAGTAGGAATAATAATTTTTTTTCATTTCAAAGTTAATAAAATCCAAAATATGGCAACAATGCATAGATATACCTAAAAAGACCTGAAATTACCATTTGCATCTCCAGTTAATATCCCACCAACAAGAAGGAAAATCTTAATAAAAGTCAAAAAGTACAGACTTCGTATTAAATTCTACCAAAACAATCTATCAAACATAGATTTAAGAGAACCCAATTTTGAAAAGATAACTCAACACAACAAAAATGAATTTCATGAACCTTGTATATCCAAAAACCACTAATTAAACACACAACGTAATAGCAAAGTTATAATTTCAACACAAAATCAGAAAAAAAACACAGCAAAATAGCAAAATTATCAATTTCATGTTTCAACAGAAAATTTAAAAAACTAAAACACTAAAATATGTCACCTTTGGACGACCCACAGGCCTTTTTCCTGGAGCCCTCAGAGTAATCCCTCCAAATGCATGTCCTATACGGCCACGGCCACCGCGTCCTCTTCCCCCACGACCTCGCCCGCGGCCGCGTCCTCGTCCTCTGCCTCCACCAGCAACCACAGCAACCGGAACAGCAGCAACAGCAGGATTCTTCCTTGGTCGTCCTCTAGATCTCGGAGTCAAAACAGCCACACCATCCACCGCAGCAGAAACAGCCACTTGAGGAACTGCAACTTGAGGCTGAGGCACTTCAGTTTCAGGACCGGTAGGAGCAAACGGTATCGGAGTCGGATTCTGTTGCTGATTCTTCGGTGGACGCCCAGGCCGTCTCTTAGTACCATCAGAAGCAACAGCTGGAGTTGGAGTATCAGGATTTACCTTCGGAGGACGTCCGGGTTTCCTCTTTGATTTAGAGCCCGGAGGACGTCCTCTTCCGCGAGAGGATGGCGTTGGCGGAACCTGCCCTTCAATTGGTGTAGGGTTTTGGCTAGGGCTTGGGGCCGTTGCATTCTTCAACGACGTAGATACATTCTTTGAACCCGGCGGACGGCCCGGACGTCTTTTACTCCCCTCAGGAGTAGCAGCAGCAGAAGCTTGAACATCGATCGCATCATCAGAAAGCCCAAGCGCAGCCCAGACAGGCTCAGCATTCTGCAACGGGGTGTTGTTGTTGTTGTTGTTATTAGCAACGACAAGAGGAAGCGGCTGAGGGATAAAGTTATTTTGAGGCTGGGCTTGAGCTGGGCTTGGGGTTACGGATTTTCTTGGTCGGCCACGGGGTTTTGAAGGCTGAGAAGGTGAAGCGGTTGACGGCGGTTCAGTTGCAGGAGGTGGAGGAGTAGATCTAGGGATAATATAGGAATTTTTTATAGTTTGAAGAAATCCATCGGATTTCAAACGCTTCAAATGATGAGTCAACAAGTTGGAGTGTGATTCCGGCGGTGGAAGCTGGTGACTGTAAACTTGTTCTATGTATTTCGATATTGCTCTTTTGCTTGAACCATTTTTGTCCTTCAAAGCTTCAATTGCTGTGTAAATCATCTACATAACAACAAAAATAATTCTTAATAATCGTCAAGAAAGGTATAGAGAGAGAGAGAGAGGGTTTAGAGAGAGAAAGATGATTGTTACCTCAGCATAGGGAGGGTGGTTTGAAGACGGAGATGGAAGGTGGTTGTTTGGTTCGACGGCGAACGGGACGGCGTTGGTAGCCGGAGCAGAAGGTGAAGAGATCGAGGATGGGTCCATGAGGAGAGAGAGAAAGAGGGGGGTAGATTCGAAATTTGGGAAATGAAAAATGAAGATTTTAGGGTATTTTAGAAGAGAGTTATTGAAATATTTATTTATAAGGAAAATTGGAGAGAAAGATAAGAATGAAGAAATAGGGTTAGGTAGTTTTGTAAAATGGTGTGGTGGAAATTGGAATCTAAAGTTGAAATGAGACTAGGGGTGTTCATGGGTGCGGGTCGACCCGCAAACCCGCCTACCCAAACCGAACCAACCCACTAATTACCCGGACCCATTCATTTACGGGTATACCCGACCCAACCCGTAACAACCCGTATAGATTTGGTTCGGGTATTGGGTTTTAGTTTCTAAACCCATGAACCCGTTGACCCAACCCGTTGACGTGGCATAATTAATTATTATTATTATTATTATATTATTATTTATAAATTTTAAAGTTGTTATAACTTTGTAAATTGTAACGTACACAAAGATCTTTTGTTTCCAATCACACATTAAATTATTATTATTATTATAATTAAACATTATTATTAATATTAATCATGCTTGCTTGACTTATGCACTTCTAGTTTACACTTTACTGCCTTTTTATTTTTTTAATGAATCTTTATTAACTAATAATAATTAAGTATATATTAGAAACTTACTAAACTAAAGACAATACCACTTAACCTAACCCTATTTTTTTACTACGGCAAATCTCAAACGTCACCACTCCTCTTTCTCTCACGATTTTTTTTTTCATTTTACTCTCTCACATTCCAATTCCATCTTGCTTTCGAAAATCCACAGTCTATACTTCGACTCTCTCATAGTTTCGTCTCCATATTGAATAAGGTTTTATACTTTTTATAGTTCTACAATATATTTATTTCAATGCAATATATTGTTTTTACAGTATGTACTTCAATAGTTTTATATCAATGCAAAATATGATGATAGGTTCAATGTAATGTACTATTTTGTTTCATATGATGCAAAGTACTATTTTGTTTCATATGATGAAAATATATTTTGATGCAAAGTCCTGTTCTGTTTCATATTATTAATTTAAATATATTTTGTTTAATGTTGTTTTAATAATAATTTATATTAAAAATTGTTTTTTTTATAGAAAATGGAAGTGGAACAATCACAAATTGTCAGTGAAGATGTTGCTCATCCACTTGAACAAGAGCAAGAAGTTCAACAAATACAAGGAGAAGGCTTGTCATCATTGCCACCAAGTGCACTAATAGAGGTAAGCAAAAGAAAACCCTCTAGAAAACCTTCTACAGTTTGGAAAGATTTTAAAAGGGTTAATGATAAGGCTATATGTAAGTATTGTGGGAAACAATATGCTGCAAATAGTGGTAGTCATGGCACTACTAACATGCATAAACATTTGAAAGTGTGCCTGAAAAATCCAAATAGGGTAGTTGATAAGAAACAAAAAACTATAGCTATTGGAAAAGAAAGTGAGGATGATCCTAATAGTGTTAGCTTGAAACTTGTTGATTTTAATCAAGAGAGGACTAGATTAACACTTGCAAAGATGATAATCATTGATGAGCTCCCTTTTAAATATGTTGAAAATGAAGGATTTAATATGTTCATGAAAGAGGCTCAACCAAGATTCAAAATTCCATCTCGTGTCACTGTTGCCAGAGATTGTTTATGCTTGTACTTCGATGAGAAAGAAAAATTGAAATCTATGTTGTCTGCTAATAAACAAATGGTGTCTCTTACCACTGATACTTGGACATCGATTCAGAATATGAATTATATGTGTGTTACAGCTCACTATATTGATGACGAGTGGAATTTAAAGAAGAGTATATTAAGCTTTGGTATAATTGCTGACCATAAAGGTGAAACTATAGGGATAACATTAGAGAATTGCATGAAGGAATGGGGTATCAAGTCTATATGTTGTGTGACTGTTGATAATGCAAGTGCTAACAATTTAGCAATTGATTATTTAAATCGAGGCATGAGTTTTTGGAATGGTCGTACTTTGTTTAATGGGGAGTACTTGCATATGAGATGTAGTGCTCACATATTAAACTTGATTGTCAAAGAAGGAATAAAGGATATTGATGAATCTGTTAAAAGAATTAGGGCTGCATGTAAGTTTGTCAAGGCTTCTCCTAGTAGGTTGGCTACTTTCAAGAAGTGTGCAGAAGCTGTTGGTGTATGTTCTAAAGCATTGGTAACACTAGATGTAGAAACCAGGTGGAACTCTACTTATTTAATGTTGAACATCGCTGAAAAGTATGAACATGCATTTTACCGCTTAGAACATGCTGATGTTGCATTTTTAACTAATCTACGTATTGAGTCGAAAGGATGTCCTAATCGAGCTGATTGGGAACGAGCTCGTATTTTTGTGAAGTTTTTGAAAACTTTTTATGATGCCACACTTTCTTTTTCTGGGTCATTGCATGTTACTGCTAACTCTTTTTTCAAACAGTTGATGGATATTCAAAAAACGTTGAATAAATGGAGGCACAATGTTAGTGATCCAATTTTGAAAACCATGACAGCAAATATGCAATTGAAGTACAACAAGTATTGGGAAAGCAATACAATAAATTATCTTCTCTTTGTTGCTATTTATCTTGATCCTCGTTATAAGCTTGACTATATTGAATTTTGTTTTACTCGGATGTATGGTGAAAAATTGTCAGAGGATATGTTAAAGAAATTGAAATCTCTCATTGCTAAATTGTTTGAGCACTATTTATTTTTGTATCCTGTTTCTCATGATGGTGGTTCCAATGCCTCATCTTCAAACATTGCCTCTCATTCTAGAATTGAAAATGGTGAAGATGATGAAGATTGGGACAATTTGTTTAGAATGAATATGAAGAAAAAACAATGTGAAGTGCAAAAAAATGAGTTGGAAAGGTATTTGGAGGATGGTGTTGAAGATGATTCTCCTACATTTAATATTCTCACTTGGTGGAATGGAAAAACAAATAAATATCATGTGCTTTCCCGCATAGCTAGAGATATATTGGCTATCCCTGTATCCACTGTATCTTCTGAATCCGCTTTTAGTACAGGAGGTCGTGTCCTTGATTCATTTCGTAGTTCCTTGAATCCCTCTACCGTTGAAGCTTTGATTTGTACTCAAAATTGGATCAAATCTCCTAAGGTCATTGATTTAGAAAAAGAGTTGGTTGAATTGGAAAAGGTTGAGTCAGGTATGAATTATATGTTTGAATTTTAAAATCTATTTTATTTTAGTATTACATTACATTATTCTTATTAGTTGTTTGTGTTTACATATATAGAGTTAGCTGGATTAGTTTCTATTGATGTTGGCATTACTGCGGTTGAGCTCAATACAACTGTTACTACTAGATTTTAAGGTATTTTCTAGTGTGTTTTTTTTTTCTTCTTTTGACTATTGTTGCTTAAACTTTTAACTGTTGTTGCTGGATTTTATGTTGTTGCTAAACGTTTCATTGTTGTTGCTGGAATCTTTTACAGCTACTGTTGCTGGATTTTCTGTTGTTGCTAAACCTTTCACTGCTGGTGCTGGAATCTTTTATAGTTGCTGTTAGATTTTGGTGCTATTAGACCAATATTGGACCAATACATCTATGTCATTTTAAGACTAAGTGATGTTTATTTGCTTTTGAATTATTTATAATTTATGAATTTTATGGAAATGATATTTTATGGAATTTTATATATTATTAAGTGTTAATATATATGATAGTTTACGGACCTACTTTTGAGCATGTGCTAGAAAAGGTAACATTTGAGTATCAAAACAACTAATATATACTGTATATTATTATATATTTGTTTTACATATGTTGATATATATTTGTAATGGATAACATTTGAGTATCAAAATAACTAATAAATTTTTATAAATTAAGGTATATTAATGAAAATATATAAATAATTAATGGTGTATATGTATCTTAATATTTTTTATGACAAAGAAAATACATTTCAAAATTTTAATTGTTATATTTTTAATTATTCTATTTTATATGTAGGATTTGTCTCCACTACGTAAATAATTTAATTGTTTGAAATATGCAAAATTATATTGAATTGTGTTATAGATTTTTTAAATTGAAAATAATAATTATTATATACACAACCCGTGGACCCAACCCTACCCAACCCGTAAATATCCGGGTTGATTCGGGTCGGTTTTTAAAGTAGAATTACGGGTTTGATGATAAACCCAACCCATTGAAAGTTGAACGGGTTGGGTAACGGGTTAAGGCGAACCCGGTCCAACCCAACCCGCGTACACCCCTACATATACACCATTAATTATTTATATATTTTCATTAATATACCTTAATTTATAAAAATTTATTAGTTATTTTGATACTCAAATGTTATCCATTACAAATATATATCAACATATGTAAAACAAATATATAATAATATACAGTATATATTAGTTGTTTTGATACTCAAATGTTACCTTTTCTAGCACATGCTCAAAAGTAGGTCCGTAAACTATCATATATATTAACACTTAATAATATATAAAATTCCATAAAATATCATTTCCATAAAATTCATAAATTATAAATAATTCAAAAGCAAATAAACATCACTTAGTCTTAAAATGACATAGATGTATTGGTCCAATATTGGTCTAATAGCACCAAAATCTAACAGCAACTATAAAAGATTCCAGCACCAGCAGTGAAAGGTTTAGCAACAACAGAAAATCCAGCAACAGTAGCTGTAAAAGATTCCAGCAACAACAATGAAACGTTTAGCAACAACATAAAATCCAGCAACAACAGTTAAAAGTTTAAGCAACAATAGTCAAAAGAAGAAAAAAAAAACACACTAGAAAATACCTTAAAATCTAGTAGTAACAGTTGTATTGAGCTCAACCGCAGTAATGCCAACATCAATAGAAACTAATCCAGCTAACTCTATATATGTAAACACAAACAACTAATAAGAATAATGTAATGTAATACTAAAATAAAATAGATTTTAAAATTCAAACATATAATTCATACCTGACTCAACCTTTTCCAATTCAACCAACTCTTTTTCTAAATCAATGACCTTAGGAGATTTGATCCAATTTTGAGTACAAATCAAAGCTTCAACGGTAGAGGGATTCAAGGAACTACGAAATGAATCAAGGACACGACCTCCTGTACTAAAAGCGGATTCAGAAGATACAGTGGATACAGGGATAGCCAATATATCTCTAGCTATGCGGGAAAGCACATGATATTTATTTGTTTTTCCTTTCCACCAAGTGAGAATATTAAATGTAGGAGAATCATCTTCAACACCATCCTCCAAATACCTTTCCAACTCATTTTTTTGCACTTCACATTGTTTTTTCTTCATATTCATTCTAAACAAATTGTCCCAATCTTCATCATCTTCACCATTTTCAATTCTAGAATGAGAGGCAATGTTTGAAGATGAGGCATTGGAACCACCATCATGAGAAACAGGATACAAAAATAAATAGTGCTCAAACAATTTAGCAATGAGAGATTTCAATTTCTTTAACATATCCTCTGACAATTTTTCACCATACATCCGAGTAAAACAAAATTCAATATAGTCAAGCTTATAACGAGGATCAAGATAAATAGCAACAAAGAGAAGATAATTTATTGTATTGCTTTCCCAATACTTGTTGTACTTCAATTGCATATTTGCTGTCATGGTTTTCAAAATTGGATCACTAACATTGTGCCTCCATTTATTCAACGTTTTTTGAATATCCATCAACTGTTTGAAAAAAGAGTTAGCAGTAACATGCAATGACCCAGAAAAAGAAAGTGTGGCATCATAAAAAGTTTTCAAAAACTTCACAAAAATACGAGCTCGTTCCCAATCAGCTCGATTAGGACATCCTTTCGACTCAATACGTAGATTAGTTAAAAATGCAACATCAGCATGTTCTAAGCGGTAAAATGCATGTTCATACTTTTCAGCGATGTTCAACATTAAATAAGTAGAGTTCCACCTGGTTTCTACATCTAGTGTTACCAATGCTTTAGAACATACACCAACAGCTTCTGCACACTTCTTGAAAGTAGCCAACCTACTAGGAGAAGCCTTGACAAACTTACATGCAGCCCTAATTCTTTTAACAGATTCATCAATATCCTTTATTCCTTCTTTGACAATCAAGTTTAATATGTGAGCACTACATCTCATATGCAAGTACTCCCCATTAAACAAAGTACGACCATTCCAAAAACTCATGCCTCGATTTAAATAATCAATTGCTAAATTGTTAGCACTTGCATTATCAACAGTCACACAACATATAGACTTGATACCCCATTCCTTCATGCAATTCTCTAATGTTATCCCTATAGTTTCACCTTTATGGTCAGCAATTATACCAAAGCTTAATATACTCTTCTTTAAATTCCACTCGTCATCAATATAGTGAGCTGTAACACACATATAATTCATATTCTGAATCGATGTCCAAGTATCAGTGGTAAGAGACACCATTTGTTTATTAGCAGACAACATAGATTTCAATTTTTCTTTCTCATCGAAGTACAAGCATAAACAATCTCTGGCAACAGTGACACGAGATGGAATTTTGAATCTTGGTTGAGCCTCTTTCATGAACATATTAAATCCTTCATTTTCAACATATTTAAAAGGGAGCTCATCAATGATTATCATCTTTGCAAGTGTTAATCTAGTCCTCTCTTGATTAAAATCAACAAGTTTCAAGCTAACACTATTAGGATCATCCTCACTTTCTTTTCCAATAGCTATAGTTTTTTGTTTCTTATCAACTACCCTATTTGGATTTTTCAGGCACACTTTCAAATGTTTATGCATGTTAGTAGTGCCATGACTACCACTATTTGCAGCATATTGTTTCCCACAATACTTACATATAGCCTTATCATTAACCCTTTTAAAATCTTTCCAAACTGTAGAAGGTTTTCTAGAGGGTTTTCTTTTGCTTACCTCTATTAGTGCACTTGGTGGCAATGATGACAAGCCTTCTCCTTGTATTTGTTGAACTTCTTGCTCTTGTTCAAGTGGATGAGCAACATCTTCACTGACAATTTGTGATTGTTCCACTTCCATTTTCTATAAAAAAAACAATTTTTAATATAAATTATTATTAAAACAACATTAAACAAAATATATTTAAATTAATAATATGAAACAGAACAGGACTTTGCATCAAAATATATTTTCATCATATGAAACAAAATAGTACTTTGCATCATATGAAACAAAATAGTACATTACATTGAACCTATCATCATATTTTGCATTGATATAAAACTATTGAAGTACATACTGTAAAAACAATATATTGCATTGAAATAAATATATTGTAGAACTATAAAAAGTATAAAACCTTATTCAATATGGAGACGAAACTATGAGAGAGTCGAAGTATAGACTGTGGATTTTCGAAAGCAAGATGGAATTGGAATGTGAGAGAGTAAAATGAAAAAAAAAATCGTGAGAGAAAGAGGAGTGGTGACGTTTGAGATTTGCCGTAGTAAAAAAATAGGGTTAGGTTAAGTGGTATTGTCTTTAGTTTAGTAAGTTTCTAATATATACTTAATTATTATTAGTTAATAAAGATTCATTAAAAAAATAAAAAGGCAGTAAAGTGTAAACTAGAAGTGCATAAGTCAAGCAAGCATGATTAATATTAATAATAATGTTTAATTATAATAATAATAATAATTTAATGTGTGATTGGAAACAAAAGATCTTTGTGTACGTTACAATTTACAAAGTTATAACAACTTTAAAATTTATAAATAATAATATAATAATAATAATAATAATTAATTATGCCACGTCAACGGGTTGGGTCAACGGGTTCATGGGTTTAGAAACTAAAACCCAATACCCGAACCAAATCTATACGGGTTGTTACGGGTTGTTACGGGTTGGGTCGGGTATACCCGTAAATGAATGGGTCCGGGTAATTAGTGGGTTGGTTCGGTTTGGGTAGGCGGGTTTGCGGGTCGACCCGCACCCATGAACACCCCTATGTATATGTATCTTAATATTTTTTATGACAAAGAAAATACATTTCAAAATTTTAATTGTTATATTTTTAATTATTCTATTTTATATGTAGGATTTGTCTCCACTACGTAAATAATTTAATTGTTTGAAATATGCAAAATTATATTGAATTGTGTTATAGATTTTTTAAATTGAAAATAATAATTATTATATACACAACCCGTGGACCCAACCCTACCCAACCCGTAAATATCCGGGTTGATTCGGGTCGGTTTTTAAAGTAGAATTACGGGTTTGATGATAAACCCAACCCATTGAAAGTTGAACGGGTTGGGTAACGGGTTAAGGCGAACCCGGTCCAACCCAACCCGCGTACACCCCTAAATGAGACAATATAAGCAATTAATCAAGAAACGCTTTTTTGAGGATTCTAGCCTTACTTTATGGCCTTTTTTTTCCTTGCTTCATGTTTGGATTTAAGAATTGTGACATAATATGATTATTTTTAATTAAAAAAACTACATATTTTAAAGTTGGGTCAAATATATCATTTAATTTATTTAAAACCAATCGATTTTATTTTAATTTTATTAAATTTTATTTTAAGTTTATTAAATTTTAATTCAAATTTAAATATTATAGTAAAAAAAAAGTTCCAAATTTAAAAATTATATACTAAAAATGACCCAATAAAATAAAATAAAATATATATATATATATATATATATATATATATATATATATATATATATATATATATATATATATATATATATATATATATATATATATATATATATATATATATATATATATATATATATATATATATATATATATATAGTTTTTAAAGAAAAATATTTGTGACATAAAGTGATTTTAATTTTTTTTTAAATAACATATTTAAAAGTTGGGTCAAACATAATATTTAATTCATTTCAGATAATTGAGTTTTAAATTCAGATTTTATTAAATTTGTATTCTGATTTAATATAATAGTTAATAAAAATTGATTTTTTAATCTTTAAAAATGTCCCTATAAAATGAAAGTTAAATGAATAAATAGTTTTTAATGACTAATAATTGTAACATAATATATTATTTTTTATAAAAAATTACATACATAAAGTTGGTCAAATATATCATTTAATTCATTAAAAACCAATAAGTTTAATTTTGTATTTTTATTATATTTTAATACAAAATTAAATATTATAGTTAATAAAAAAAGTTCATAATTTAAAAAATATATAATAAAAATGAGCCAATAAAATAAAATAAAAATATTTATAAATAGTTTTTAAAGACTAATATTTGTCACATAATGTGATTATTTATTAAAAAAAACTACATATTTTTAAGTTTGGTCAAATATATCATTTAATCCATTTAAAACAAATAAGTTTTATATTTAGTTTTAATTAAATTTTAATTCAAATATAAATATTGCAGTTCATAAAAATAGTTCCTAATTTAAAAAATATATCATGAAAAATGATATTTAAATCCTTATAAATGAACCTATACTATAAAAATATATGAATAAAAACTTTTGATTAAGTTTTTATTAAAATTTAAATATTGTAGTTGATAAAAAATATTAATTTAATAAAAAGTGATATTTTAATGTTTAATAATGTCCCTATAAAATAAAAATAATATGTATAAATAGTTTTTAAAGACTATAACTGTGACATAATATAATAACTTTTATAAGAAAAAAAAATTACGTATTTTTAAGTTGAGTCAAAAGTATCATTTAATTCATTTAAAACCATTAAATTTTAAATCTAACTTTAAATAAATTTTAATTCAAATTAATTATTAAAGTTAATAAAAACATTTCCTAATTCAAAATATATATCATAATGAAATGATATTTTAATCTTTAAAAATGACCCTATAAAATGAAATTAATATGAATGAATATTTTCTAAAGACAAACTTTATAAGTTTATTATTTTTATAAACACTATATATATCCTATAAAATAAAATTAATATGAATGAATATTTTCTAAAGACAAACTTTATTATTTTTATAAACAATATATATATATATATATATATATATATATATATATATATATCAAAAAAATAGTATATTTATGTTGACTTGAAATTTCAGAATAAATACATGTTTGTTTATCTAAATAAAAAATATGTATCACTTTTTGTAAGTAAAAAATTTATAAATTTTTTATTTATTTGTTACAGTTAAAAAAAAATCAGTAACAGTTAATAAAAATAGTTACTGATTTAAAAATACATGTTGATACTTAAATCTATAAAAATATCCCTATAATATTAAAAAAAAAAAAAAAAAATATATATATATATATATATATATATTATTTAAAGACCAACTTAATGGATATTTTAAAGTAGAGTAAAAATTATTATTTAATTCATCTAAATATGCTGTTAATAACAAAATTCCTAATTTAATAAAAAAGATATTTAATCTTTTAAAATGTCCCAATAAAATAAAATGAATAAATAGTTTTGAAAGACTAATAAATGTGACATAATACGATACTTTTATTTTAAAAAAAAACACATTTTTTTAATCAATAACATAAATATATTAAAGAAAAAATAGTTACAGGGGGAGACTTAAACCCTAACCCTTGAAGAAGATTAACAAAATCTAAAATATGATAAGTCTAAACGGTTACGATCAAAATCCGGTAAAATCGAATCTGGAATTGAATTCCACCAGTGGAATCCCTCAATGGAAAGGCCTGAGTTTGTCATCTTGTCTGCACAATGATTTCCTTCGTGATAAATATGAGATACCCTGAATGTTAAGTTGAAAACAATCTTGAGAAAATTTAACAACTTGTTTCTTAACTTCCAGGGAACCATATTGGTGTTTAAGAAAGCTTGACAAATCAGTTTCCAACCAGAGATGCGACAACCATTTTGATAAGCAATTTCAATAGCATGCTCGCATTGGTCAATTCAACATGTAAAGAGAAGGAATTACCAATATTAACGACAAAGGCACCAAGAAAGATAGAGTTGTGATTTCGAAAAAGGCATCCACTTGCAGCAGGGCCAGGGGCACCATGAGCAACTCCACCACAATTACATTTGATCCAGGGATTTGTGGGTGTATTCCAAAAGACTTCAATAATCTTTGGAGCTTTAGGAGTGAAATTTTGGTTATGCAGATACTCAAATGTTCTATCTTGATGTTAAGAGAATGATTATTGCACTTTAGGAAACAATGATGAATACACAACTGATGTTTTTGAATTGGTGCATCACAAATACCAACAGATGTTGCGACATCATGTTGGGACATCTCAGTCAATAACATATAACATAAAATTGTAAATTGCAGAATAATAAGAACACTGAATATATTGACCCAGATCGGTGTTAACATACCTACATCTGGGGATATCAATCCAGGATGAAGATTCTATTATGTCGTAGTATTATCACAAAGCTATAACTCTCTCATTTACAACTTTGTCTCATAATCACTACCCTATACATCTTTACCAAAGTTAAACTCCACCGTTTATAACTCTGATAAGAGAACCTACCCACATCCTTCACAACCTCTGTTGCATCTATCTTCTGCCATCACAGAATCTGCCATGGTTTCTTGACCTGCAAGTTATCTTGGACATACGTAAAAGCTTCGTCCAAGAACAATACATCAACCATTACCTAGAGGGTTTTGGTAGTGTACATGCACCTATAATGTCCTCCCTGCATCTCATATTGCAGAGAGGAACTACAACCCTAAGTGCCAACGAATCTCAAAACATAAAGCCTTATTTTACAAAGAAGATCTAGGTTACAATTGTTACATAAGGCATATTTAACCCTAGGTCTAAGTCTTCATTTATATAGTCTTATGTCTTGGGCTTTCTATCTTTGTCTTTATCTAGTACTTAAATCCACAACAAATCTCGGACATATTTGTTTTTAATTTAAATCCTGCAATACAATCCAGGATGTCTCATCTTGCTGTTAGGACATATTTTTGACATCTTTATTCTGCACAGATTCTTTATCTTCAATCTTCTTGTGTTTTGCCAAAATTTCGTCAAACCTCTTGTCATGCTCCAAAGGAATAAAGGTTTCCTCCAACATATTGTTTTCAGTTGCGTCAAAAAAATCAGATTCACCAGTGTTATTATCCAGTTGGATTTGTTGAATTTGATGAAGTGATATATCATCCACCAATCCAACTGCAGATAGGGGATTAGTAGGAATAATGATGCAATCATCATTATTATTGTCCACTTGAGGTTCCACCTGAACATAACCTCTTGTTTCTTCCTTGTCAATCTCTTTTTTTTTAATTGGTGCATGTAACACCCCGATTTCGAGTTTAATTATTTATTTAATTAATTTAACGTGAGTATATGAGTTATATGAGTCAATATGAAATACTTGGGTTCAGTGATGATTTGATGACGATTATGTGACGATTTTAAAGAATTTTTTGTTTATAGAATTATCGAGTATTTTTTAGTAATTGGAATTATTTTCGAGAATTATATTATTTATGAAAATATGATAATATATGAGATAAAGAATATAAGGATATTGTGGTAATGTGCAAGGGATAAGTGCAGGTATTACTGAGAAAACATAATTAATATGTGTAACACGGTGGGAGAACTGACTTTAGTTATGTTGCGGATAGCAAGAGTCGCCACCGACTTTTATTTTATCCAAAGGAAAGGCATAAAAGAACAGGAAAGACCTTTTAAAAGATTTTTGGGTCCGGGGGTAGGTTATGTAAAGGGAAGGTGTTAGCACCCTTTACATCCATGGTTATCCATGGGCTCTTAGTTACTTAGCTCACTTTAAAATGTTTTTGAAATGTGAAGTGTGTGAATAGAAATTTTCTTAAGAGTTTGATAATGATCCATGTACGGATGCGTAAAAAACCTTTGTTTTGAAAATTGTTTAAAGTATGTGAAGTGTTTGAAATGTTTTTGAAAAGTGAGCAAGTATCTAAGAGGAACCTACCCTAAGTTTAAGTCTTTTCTGTTCTTGAATCCTTTGAATGGTAAGACTATCCCTATTATTAAGGAATAGGTAGTCATTACCTTGGATGTGAGGGACATATGAAGAGACATTTATTATTTAGGCAACTGTGGGGTGTATAAGCAATTCGAAGGGACTTATCATCTTTATTCGAAAGGGACAAGATCATTACGAAGGCAACATTCGAAAGGGACTTGATCTTTTATTTGTTAAGGGACTAGATGATGTGGAATTGAGGGACTTTGCTTTATACACCCTACCTGACCTTTTGTTTTAGGCAACATGAGAGGTATCCTTAAGGAAGTGAGATGGCGATCAAAGATCGACTTACGTGTGTGAGTGTACAATTTTAATATTTATCTTTTAATTAAATGACCTAATTCCAATTTTTAAATACAAACATGTTTTTGCACTCCCTATTTACTAACCATGGCATAAAATAAATAATTTAAACATTATAAAAATATTACATCCAGGAGCAATTACATAATAATAATAAAAGCAATTTAAGCAAAATAAATAAATAAGCAAAATAAATAAATAAACAAAGCAAAATAAATAAATAATTATAATAGGGTTAGTAGAAAATAATAATAATAATTTAAAAATAAATGGGGTTAGTAATAATCATGATTAATAATAATAATAATAATAAGCAAAAAATATTATAATAAACAAAGTTTTTAATGGTTAACAAGAAAGTATAAACAATTATATTAATTATTATAAAATTTAAAATTATATGTAAATTATAAAATTAAATCAATTATGAACATATTATGAAAAAAATAAATTATAATTAAATTAGCAATTTTTAAACATATGATAGAAATTATTTACATGCAAAGATTGAATTATAAACAATTAGAGAATATTTTCATATTATAAAAGTAAATTAAGCATTTTAATTTTTAAACATATTTATGTAGAAAAATTTAAATTATGAGTAATTTATGGATTTAATAAAAATTGAATTAAATATAGATAATAATATTAGACAAAAAATAGAAGAAAAAGAAATTAAGGTTTTAGAAATTACTATGATTAATTAGGGTTTGAAGAAAAAATATATTTTTAGGGTTTATAAAAATAAATTAAGTTTTATATACAAAAAAAAAATTCTAAATATCAAATATTAATTCAATTATAGACTATATACATACATATTAATAATTTACAAAATAAAAGTATCAAGACAAAATATAGATATATAATTTATTTTATAGAAAACATAATTATTAATTAAAAATTTAAAAAGAATAATATAAGAAAAAGGAAAATGTAAAGAAAATAACTTGGCTTAAAAAAAATTGGGAGGCCTGGATTTGAACCCAGGACCTCCCTAGAACCTGGATGAAGAGTTATCAGTGGGCCAGCCTGTGCGCAGGTGAAGAAATAATGGGTCTAATTGTTTTTATGCCTTAAACCTGAAAAATCAAAAAAAAAAGAAAGAACAAGCAAAAGGCCTGGGGGAATCGAACCCAGGACCTTCACAATATCACACAAACACATTACCATTCCAGCTGGGAGAGCGCACCTGCTGAAGTAATAACTTTAATTCATTATATTTTAAGACTGATGACTATATAGAAAAAATAAGAAAAAAAGGTGGTGAAACCAGGATTCGATCCCTGGACATAGACATCACATGCGCATCCCTTGCCAACTGAGCTAACCAACGTTTGTGAAATAAAACAGAAGACAATTCATAATATTTTAAAACAAAAGTTCAAATTTGAAATTCGCGCGCAGGGATCTTCATCTTCTTCCTCTGGCCATACGAATTTTGCTGCGAAGACTATTACGAATTTTCCTGCGATTTTCAAACTGCAGCAATCCCTACGAAATTCAAACACCAACGAAACAGCAAAATTTCATGAAATTGAAAACATCATTGAGTTCCTGACAACATTTACAACCGTCCTGTGTCTTTAGAATTTATTTATGTTTGTCAAATGCTAAAACCCCAAATGGGGGCCGAAACCCTAATAATGGTGAAATTCATCTCAGGCATCCAAACTTCAATCAATTTGTCCAGACACAATCTAAAGCTCATCACAAACCAATAAATAACATCAAAATTCATTAGTATTGCTTAAATATGAGAAATCGAAAACAAAAATATTAAGAACAAAATGCATTCGGTTTATGCCATATGAATAGTTTTGGATGCAAATGAGGGCTGTGATTGGTTTCTGGATGTCCAAAGAATCATTCTATGTCCTTGAATTACCTTCAAATGCACTGGAAGAGAGAAACCGAAATTGAAATTTGGTGTGGTTTTTGAAAATTTGGAACTTACACTTTTGAGCTGGAAATCGTGTCCTCTTGCTAGGGTTATGTAACATACTTATAGTATGATCAATTAGGTCAGAAAAGTTGGATACTTGTGTGATAAGTTTGATCCAAAAAGATTCAAAAAGATAAGCCTTGAAAAATCAAATATTTTTGCATAAACACTTGCTATTTTAGGCCAATCATCATGATCTTCTTTCCACTTTAATTCCAATCATATTTATGAATTTCTAGAAGCTTGATCTTTTTTAAATCTTAGACTTTTATATTTTATTTTAATTTAAAATGATTTTTAATGAATTAAATCAAAATAAATAAAAATAAAATGATAAAAAATCTGATTTTTGTTGACTTGGGTCGTGCATGAGGTCATAGTATGGATTGGGTCATCATATGGCAAGCCCATTTAGAAAAAATTGGTTCTAGACCTCCATTTTCTTCATAAACCAACCAAAAATTTCCCAACTTTGCAAGGGCACACATCCTTCAATTTTAATGGTATGAGGGTGTTCTTGGACATTTTAGAAATCTTGAAGTGTCCTCTAACCAACCCCACTAGTTTCATGTCCATATCATTTACCAATCTCAAGTTATGCCCTTTAGAAGTTGTTGACTTTTTGTTGACTTTCAAAAGGACCTATAATGTCTTAGCTCATACCTTCCAAATGAAGCATTTTTGGGCTTGGCTTGTGAGACACAAAGTTGTAGAGAATTCAATTTCCTTCAAAATGAGCTTTGGATGGAGACTTGGTGATGAAGCATGTGAAAGTTATGGCTGGTCAAAGTTTAGTTGACTTTTACTGAGGAAACCCTAATTTAGAAACCTCTGATTCTTGATGATCTGAGATATCCTTGATGAATCATGATCAACCCTTGATAAAATGATGAATTTTACTTCATATAATTGATGTTAGCAAAAAAATCATGAAGTTTGACTTTGGTTTGACTACAGTTGACTTCAATTTGACTTTTTAACTGCTTTGACTGATTTTGACTTATCTGATCATCTGACTGAGCAAACTTTTGAGAAAAGTCTTGAAACTTGTCATGGGGGTTCTTGCACCCATATAAGATGTTATGAAGCTCACTTGAAGTCTTGGAAGTTCATTTAGCCTGATTAAAGTCAAAACCCTAGTTTTGGATGCACTGCTTAGGAGGTGCATTGTATGAGGGAATTGTCAACTCTTTTGACCAATAGTGAACTTTGTGAACCATCATAAAATGTCTTGTGAACCTCATGGGAGGTATTGTGAACCTTGTGGACCTCATAAAGTGGCTTGTAGACTTCATGAACCTCATGAAAGGTCTTGTAAGTATTGTGAATCTTGTGAACCTTGTGAACCTCATGAAGTGGCTTGTAGACTTCATGAACCTCATGAAAGGTCTTGTAAGTATTGTGAATCTTGTGAACCTTGTGAACCTTCTTAGCACACAAAGTCTTGTATTGTGAGGGCAAATTTTGGGGTGCAACAGCTGCCCCTGTTCAATTTTCTGAAACCTGAGGGGTTAGATTGGTATATTTTCCAGTTGTGACCTGGAAGGTTGAAGGGGATTGAACACAAAAGCCCAAAAATTTGCACTCACCAGTGTGTAGAGTGATAATGATGTTTGGGTTGTATATGCTTGATTGGGCTTAAAGATGCCACTTGGAGAAAAGTTCTTCACATACATTTCTTGGAGGATAAAACAGTCCAAAATATGAAGATATAATGATAGCTTTCAAGAGGATAAAGCAATCATGAGGTAGTAATATGCTTTCAGGAGGATAAAGCAGTCCTGAGGTAATAATATGCTTTCAGGAGGATAAAGCAGTCCTGAGGTAATAATATGCTTTCAGAAAGATGAACAACGTTCTGAGGTATGAATATGCTTTCAGGAGGATAAAGCAGTCATGAGGTAGGGGTGATAGTTTTCAGGAAGATAAACAACGTCCCGAGGAGATAATATGCTTTCAGAAGGATAACAACGTCCTGAGGAAATGATGATAGCTTTCAGGAAGATAAACAACGTCCTGAGGAGATAATATGTTTTCAGGAGGATAACAACGTCCTGAGGTATAAGAAGCTTTCAGGAGGATAAAGCAGTCCTGAGGGATTGATAACTTTCAGGAGGATAAAGCAGTCCTGATGGTCACAAATCTGTTTGCTGGAGAATTAACCTGAAAATGAGGCAGCATGCTATATAGTAATATTAGTTTATGCATTATGTATGCATGTATAATATGATGCACTTAAGTAATGTATTATGTATCTATGTATATGTATGGTATGATGTAAATGATGTATGTATGATATGATACTGCCTGAAGCGTCTGGATATCTTCGTATAACAGCTGCTGGCCAGGGAAAATAACTCCCGGTTTGTTGCTGAAGAATATGAGGAACTTGTTCCCATCTTGTTTGATAATATATTATACATAACCTCTCGTTTGCTGGGGATAGTAAAGTATATATAACCTCCCGTCTGCTGGGGATAGTAAAGTATATATAACCTCCCGTCTTCGTTTGATATTAGGGTATATATAACCTCCCGTCTTCGTTTGATAGTAGGGTATACATAACCTCCCGTCTTCGTTCGTCGTACTCGTATTGGAAAGTAAATTCTCGAATATCCGTATGAGGATAAAAGAGATGGATATAAATTCCAGGGGAGATGTGACTTGAAGTACTTTATGAAAATGGACTTGCCCTACTGAGGGATTTGTAACTGTCTTGTAAGAGTGATCCTGGTGAAGCTTCGTTGGAATCCTTCCCTCGTTCGTCCTTAGTAAATACTATTACTGCATTTTCATGCATTTCTGGTAAACATCAATCATATTAAACATACATGCATTTCTGGTAAACATCAATCATATTCAAAATCATAATACATTCAAACACAACCAATGGACATTTCGCTTATGTAAATAGGGTAAAAGTAAATCTGGATCCGAAAATGGAATTTTATTTATATCAGAGGGTGACCCATACATGGGTAAGTTTGTACAAGGAGACATAAACCCTAGTAAGAGGATTTTGTCATAAAGTTTTTACAAAACAAGGAGAATCAACTATGTGGGAAATAATCCTATTGAGTTTCAATTCTACTATTGCCATTATCTTCAAGTATCTCATCTTCTGCTGTTGAGACGGAAACGATTGAATTGAGCTTTATCTGTTCAAACTTGAGTAAGTAGCACAATTGGTTGCAGTTTCATGGGTGATCCAAGCGAGACATAGTCATACGCTTTAATCCCTAACTTTTGCCTGGATTGCCCTTTCAGGTTTTCAATCTACCGGGATACCCTTTTTTGCCCAAGCCGCCTTTTCAGGTTTTCGACTTGCCGGGTGTACATCTTTTTATATATATCCCTAATTTTTGCCCAAACCCTTTTGGTTTGACGGGATGCCCTTATTTTTGCCTAGGCCTGTCAACCTAGCGGGTCTCTTTTTTATGCGTAGTATTTTTTAACTATGTCTGCGTTTACAGGCTGTGGGAAATCTTCACCATCCATAGTAGTAAGGATCATGGCACCTCCTGAGAATACTGCTTTGACTACAAATGGTCCTTCATATGTAGGAGTCCACTTGCCCCTAGGATCACCCTGTGGTAATATGATACGCTTGATTACCAAGTCACCAGCCTGATATACCTTTGGCTTAACCTTCTTGTTAAAAGCTTTGATCATTCGTTTCTGGTACATCTGGCCATGACAAACTGCTGCTAACCTCTTCTCATCAATCAAATTTATCTGGTCCAGTCGAGTCTGAATCCACTCATCTTCATCCAAGCCTGCATCCTTCATAATTCTTAAGGAGGGAATCTGGACTTCAACAGGCAGAACAGCTTCCATACCATAAACTAAGGAAAATGGGGTTGCCCCTATTGAAGTACGTATTGTAGTACGATAACCATGAAGAGCAAATGGTAACATCTCATGCCAATCCTTGTAAGTAACAGTCATCTTCTGTACAATCTTTTTGATGTTCTTATTAGCAGCTCCAACTGCCCCATTCATCTTTGGACGATACGGAGAAGAGTTGTGATGCTTAATCTTGAATTGCGTGCAGAGATCAGTAATCATAGTGTTGTTCAGATTAGAGCCATTGTCAGTAATAATCCTTTCAGGGATGCCATACCTACATATGAGATTATTCTTAATGAATCGAGCCACAACATTCTTAGTAACAGATGCAAATGAAGCTGCCTCTACCCACTTCGTGAAGTAATCAATAGCAACCAGGATGAAACGATGCCCATTAGAAGCAGTAGGCTTGATCTCACCAATCATATCAATGCCCCACATGGCAAAAGGCCAAGGAGCAGTCAACACATTCAAGGGTGATGGAGGTATATGTACTTTATCAGCATAAATTTGACACTTGTGACATGTTCTGGAGTGTTGATAGCAATCAGCTTCCATAGTAGACCAATAGTAACCTGCTCTCAATATCTTCTTTGCCATGGTATGTCCACTAGAGTGAGTGCCAAAGATCCCATCATGCATATCTTCCATAATCTCAATTGCTTCCTTCTTATCCACACAACGAAGCATAGTTGAATCATGATTGCGCTTGTACAAAATCCCATTACTCAAAAAGAACTTAGCAGAAAACCTTCTCAGAAATTTCCTATCTTTGACAGATGCCCCTTCAGGGATCTCCTGAGCTTCAAGATATCTTTTTACTTCATAGAACCAAGGCTTCTCCTCCGCCCCTTCTGTGTCAATCTCATTGCAGTATGTAGGCTTCTCAAATCTATCAATAGTAATCTTGGGAGCTTCATCATCCCAGCTGATCTCAAACATGGATGCCATGGTGGCTAATGCATCTGCCAGCTGATTCTCTCTCTGTGGGATATGTCCAAAGGTAATCTCTTTGAAGTGTGGGATCAGAGACAACACATGCTCTCTGTAAGGAACGAGGTTGTCATGCTTGGTATCCCAATCTCCTTTAATATGACTTACTACCAGGGCTGAATCTCCATACACATCAAGGAACTGAATCTTCATATCAATAGCAGCTTTAATACCCAGGATACATGCCTCATACTCAGCCATATTATTGGTACAATAGAAACAAAGTCTGGAAGTAATCGGGGTATGACAACCTTCAGGGGAACTAATCACAACACCAACACCATTACCAAGTGCATTGGATGCACCATCAAAAACCATAGTCCATCGGGATCCTTGTTCAGGTCCGTCATATTGTCCAGGTTCTTTGGTAATAATCATAATGTCTTCATCGGGGAACTCAAAACTCATTGACTGGTAATCATCCACTGCTTGATGAGCCAAATGATCAGCAACAACACTTCCTTTGATGGCCTTCTGAGTAGTATACTGTATATCATATTCTGTCAAGATCATTTTCCATCTTGCAATTCTTCCGGAGAGAGCAGGTTTCTCGAATATGTACTTGATTGGATTCATCTTTGAAATCAATAAGGTAGTATGGGTCAACATATACTGTCTTAGTCGGCGAGCAGCCCATGCCAAAGCGCAACAAGTTTTCTCGAGCAGTGAGTATCTTGTTTCACAGTCGGTAAACTTTTTGCTAAGGTAGTATATTGCCTGCTCTTTTCGACCAGACTCGTCATGTTGCCCCAAAACACACCCCATTGAGTTGTCTAACACTGTTAAGTACATAATTAAGGGTCTTCCATCAACTGGTGGCATCAAAATTGGAGGTTCTAGCAGATATCTCTTGATTTCATCGAAGGCAGTCTGGCGCTCATCATTCCATTCCATCACCTGATCTTTCTTCAACAACTTGAAGATTGGCTCACAGATGGCAGTTAACTGGGAAATAAATCTTGCAATGTAATTCAAACGTCCCAAGAAACCTCTAACTTCCTTCTCAGTACGGGGAGCTGGCATCTCTCGTATAGCTTTTACTTTTGCAGGATCCACTTCAATGCCTTTTCCACTGACTATGAAACCCAGGAGCTTTCTAGACCTAACTCCGAAAGTACACTTGTTTGGGTTCAATCTCAACTTGTATTTCTTTAACCTCTCAAACAATTTGTGTAGGTGATCAAGATGTTGTTCTTCATTCTGGGATCTGGCTATCATATCATCCACATATACCTCTATCTCATGATGTATCATATCATGAAACAAAGCCACCATATCACGCTGATATGTTGCCCCTGCATTCTTCAAACCAAATGGCATCACCTTATAACAAAAAGTGCCCCCACTGTGTAACAAAGTTTGTCTTCTCCATATCTTCAGGTGCCATCTTGATCTGATTGTAACCAGAGAAACCATCCATAAAAGAGAATACCTTATGTTGAGCAGTGTCTACTAGAACATCAATATGAGGAAGTGGAAAGTCATCTTTGGGGCTGACCTTGTTCAAATCTCTATAGTCCACACACATACGTACCTTACCATCTTTCTTAGGAACTGGTACCACATTTGCAACCCACTGAGGATAAGAAGTCACAGCTAAGAACCCTGCATTGAATTGTTTCATTACCTCTGCTTTGATCTTCTCTGACATTTCAGGACGCATACGACGAACCTTCTGCTTCTTTGGACGACAATCTTCTTTCACTGGTAAACGGTGAACCACAATGTTTGTATCCAACCCTGGCATATCTTCGTAGGACCAGGCAAAGATCTCCACATAGTCACGTAACATCCGAATCAGTCTGCTCTTGACACTATCCTCTAATTCAGCCCCTATCTTGACTTCTTTCCTGTTTTCTTCAGTTCCCAGATTCACAACTTCGACTGGCTCTTCATGTGGCTGTATAGCTTTCTCTTCTTGTTGTAACAACCTAGCAAGCTCTACAGGTACTTCACAATCGTCCTCATTTCCGTCTTCAGTTTGATAGATCGGATTCTCGAAATTATAATTGGCAATAGTAGAACTGTTATCAACAGGATCCAGAGTGGATGAGGATCTGCATTTTAGTGATGTGGGTGTGTGTAAGAACACATAGCTGATAAAAAAAAGAAAAGAAAAGAAAGACAAGGAACACAATATTTATGAAAACGAAACGTCCACTGATTTTTATTGAATGAAGTATGCAAATGAAATGACAGCCCGTAACAAGCACACCATTGTGCCCCGGGTAAGGCACAAGGCTTGAGAGTTCAATTGTTCAAGAAATTACAAACTTAAAAGCAACAACACAATAATAGTATTTACTCCTGACTAAAGGAGATAGGGATAACATCTTCAGCTTTCCAATTATTGAGTCCAGCACCCACAGTAGGAAAAATCCAAGCATCCAAGTTGTAGTCTTCATCATAGTCTCCCACAACATTGATCTGATCTTTCATAACCCCTTGATTGGTGATACGAACAACACGAGCACGACGAATAACCTTCTGGGACTCTGCAGTGAAACCCAAACCAAACCATTCAGACTTGTATGGGATATCAGGAAGCTGACCCCAAATAGTACAACCACCTTCATCCACCACAGCTCTAGCATCTTTGAGGGAGGCCATTGTTGGAGGTACCCTGGTGACCACAGGATCTTTCTTGACGACATGAGGAGCTACATAATCATTAACAATCCAAGGAACCACTTCAAACGTTTGACACGGAGTTTCAACATATTCACCTTCCACTTCCAGATACTTGAAGGTGTTCACATGGCTGACAAAATATTCTTCCTCTCCATAGACAGTAACAACCTTTCCTTCTACCGGATATCTCAACTTCTGATGTAATGTAGAGGTTACAGCACCTTCCCCATGGATCCAAGGACGACTAAGCAAACAAGAGTACGAAGGACGAATATCCATCACATAAAATGTAGCATTGAAAACCTGAGACCCAACTTTGATTGGGAGATCAATTTCCCCATGCACTACTCTTCTAGAACCATCAAAAGCCTTTACCACTATACTACTGGGCTTCAGCACAGCATCTTCGGGACTCAGCTTATTCAGGACTTCTTTGGGCAACACATTCAGAGAAGAACCATTGTCTATCAATACATGTGACAGGGTAGTGCCCCTGCATTCAATTGAGATATGCAGAGCCCTGTTCTGATCCCTCTTGGCAGGGGTTAAATCAGCATCAGAAAATCCTAACCCATTATCATAGGTCAGGTGGGCAACACAATTCTCAAACTGGTCAACAGAAATTGCATTGGGTACATGAGCAGTCTTCAGAAATTTAATCAAGGCCTTGGCATGAGCCTCAGAACACAACAACAAGGACAGCATAGAAATCTTGGAAGGAGTATGCCCCAACTGATCAACAATGTCATAATCACTCTTGCGAATGATTTTCAATACTTCTTCCATCTGCTTAGCCATATCATCAGCAGCTGGCACATCAGTAGGTATAGGTTCAATAACAGGACCTTTGCCCCGAGCATCAGTAGTGGAGGTAACAGCAGGAGTAACTGCATTCTTGGAAGTAACTGGAGGAGAAAAGACTCTTCCACTTCGTGTGATCTTACTAGATCCAGAAATATTATCAACATCAACAGGCACATCAGCTAAGGGTTCCTGCTTAACACCATGGATATAAACATCAGACCCATAATGCCAAGGCACATCTTTGTCAGACGTATACGGAATAGGACCAGGAGTGGTAATGACCATAGGAGCCACTCTGGCTTCAGCAACAACCTTCACAGGGCCTTCAGCAGTAATCTTAATTGGACCCTTATGAGTGATTTTAACAGGTCCCTTTGAAGTGATCCTTACCGACACTTTGTCAACCATATCAACCTCTTCAGTCTTCCTTCTTTGAGTAATATGATCCACCATACTTTCTACAGACGATGGAGTCCTCTCAAACACTATGGTATATTTATCCATGAGACGCTGAATTCCATCTCTCAATCTCCAACAACTATCTGGCTTATAGGTACAATACAAACAGTCTTCACGAAAACCTGGAAAGAACCCAGCTTGCACTAACTTCTTCTTGATAACAGACAATGGTGTGGTCAACTCCGCAACTGAATAGATATGTAAATCTTCATCAATGGCATTGACAGTCTTCTCGTGATTTGGCATGGGAGCAGTAATCACATTTGGAGTACCCGGAGGGTCAAACTCAATCTCTCCAGCCTCAATCATATCTTGAATTTTGTTCTTCAAGACCCAGCAACTATTAGTATCATGTCCCTGACAGTTTGAATGATATGCACATCATGCATTGGGATTGTACCTGGGAGAGGTAACATTGGGATTCTGAGGAGCCTCTTTCAGAGTAATAAGTTCAACCTTCAACAAGTGTTGCAATGCCTGGGCCATTGACATGTTGATCTTTGTGAACTGCCTTCTAGCCCTCTGTTGGTTGCCCTGTGGCTGTTCTGTTGTTGCAGGAGTTGGATTTGAAATATGAACTGCACTCACAGACTGATGCCTTCTATTACGATCAGGTTGACCATAAACAGCATTGGATTCTTTCTTCCCAGTGGGAGGCTTTTTTGCAGCACCTGATGAAGAAGTACTCACTTGAATCTTGCCACTCTTTATACCATTTTCCACGCGCTCTCCTGTCATTATCAACTCAGTGAAGCCAGATGATGAGCTTCCAATGAGATGACTGTAGAAAGGACCATTCAATGTACACATGAACATATCAACCAACTCCCTATCAGTTAAAGGGGGTTGTACTCTTCCAGCTAAGTCTCTCCACTTCTGAGCATACTCCTTGAAACTTTCTTTGGCACCCATAGACATGCTTTGCAGTTGCATGCGAGTGGGAGCTAAATCAGCATTGTATTGATACTGCTTATAGAAAGCTTCAGCAAGATCATTCCAATCCCCGATGTTGACACTCTCCAACTGATAATACCACTCCAGTTGAGCTCCAGATAAGCTCTCTTGGAAGAAATGGATCCACAACTTCTTATCAGCAGTGTGAGGTTGGATTCTTCTGACATAAGACCTCAGATGCAGCTTAGGACAAGAGACCCCATCATAAACAACAAAGGTAGGAACCTTGAAACCAATGGGTATGACCACCCCAGATATCAGACTCAAATCTTCAAAATCCAGCCCAGAAGACTTTTGCAACTCCATAGCATCCATTCTATCCACCAGCATCTTGAATTTGTCTTCATTAGGCTCATGGTAATAATTAGCCTCAGAATCAGAGTCCCCCATAGTGTTGTGGAGACTGCCTCCCTCTTTTTCAGACTCTTCAGACTCATAGTCTTCAACTGGTTCTTTGGTCTTGGCAAGACCTTTGAACCTTCTTCCCATGTTGATCAGGCCACCTGACCTTCTAGTTTTTTTAGTCTTCTTGGCCAGCAGTGTCTTCAATTCATCCTGCCCCTTGGACAGGTTTAGGATCAGCTCCTGGAACTGTGCATTTTGTGCCTGGAGATCCTTAACTGTTTGTTCAAGAGCCATTGCTGAAATAAACAGCGAGAAGGTGAGAAACCTGTGCACAATTATAAACCTGAGATGCAATGAGATGATATGTGAATGCATATGCAATGTTTTCAAGGACCGCAGGATTTAAATTTGCTTAAACAATCAAGAAAGTAAACTTTTATTAGTAGTAAAT
Organism: Lathyrus aphaca; assembly: GCA_963966055.1. Classification (NCBI taxonomy): domain Eukaryota; kingdom Viridiplantae; phylum Streptophyta; class Magnoliopsida; order Fabales; family Fabaceae; genus Lathyrus; species Lathyrus aphaca. Next base: position 574,333,581 of record OZ014519.1, on the reverse strand, counting down.
TTGTTTTGCCTCTTGGGCTTACAAAAATGAAGTGCAATAAATACAAGAGATGGGGTTTTAAGTCTCCCATAGACGTTTCCTCTTTGTGTTGAGGTATGAGTTGAGATTCCGCTCCTCGTGAAGTTGCTTTGTTAGTTCCAGGATTCTTTCTTGGCTTGCTTTGTAATGAGCCTCGAAAGTATCCCTTTGCTCCTTCAATTGGATCCAAGATCTCTTCAAGTCTTCCATGTCAGTAGGCATGTCTGGGTGAAGGATGGTATAAGCAGTATCTCCTTCAGGAACAGGTTCCATGGTAACTGGCAGGATAGCAGGATATGGCATCATGAGAGTCTGAGCACGAGATCGCACCCATCTGAGATAAGCCTCCATAGGAATAGTGTACTTAGGCTCCAGAGTCTTGCTGTCAACCCTGTTTACTTTTCCCCATGCTCGTATGAATCTCTGACGGTAACCTTGAAGATCGTTGTCGTAATCAAACACAATGCCCTGAATCAACATGTCATGTGGACCATCACTCCGAGCGTAACCAAACTGTCGTAAAGCTAAAGAAGGGTTGTAAGTAATGCCTCCTCTTATGCCTAGAAGTGGCACATTAGGGAATTCCCCACAACGGTTAATGATAGTGATATTCTCCATAGATCTGGAGCACCAATGAATATCTGAATGCGAGAGTGACATGATCCTCTTGGACCACCTGAACCCTTGTTCATTCTTCATTACTGAGCGAGGAAGGTGAGAAATAAACCACCTAGAAAGCAAAGGTATGCAGCACATCAAAGTTCCTCTTGCCCTGGTAGTACGAGTATGAAGAGAATGTAGGATGTCTCCAAGCAATGTAGGCACTGGATTGTGACTCAGAAATATATTGATGGCATGAACGTCTATGAACTGATCTGGATTGGGGAACAATACTAAGCCATATATCAGCAAGGCTAAGATCTCCTCAAAAGCATCATGACTCATAGCATTCAAGAACATTTGAGCCTTCTCTATCAGCACCTTAGCAAGAATACCCTTAACTCCGCTTCTCGTTTCTAGAACAATATCAGACTTCTTCAGATGTAGAGCTGCAGCAATAACCTCAGGTTTAGGTTCTTTCTCCAAGCCCGTGAATGGTTTCTGATCAAGAACAGGTATACCCAGAAGTTTAGAGAACTCCTCCATGGTTGGAACCAGCTGATAGTCGGGGAATGTGAAGCAATGGTGTTTAGGATCAAAGAACTGAAACAGGACACTCATCATGTCTTCATTGAACCCTGAAGTGACTAGATCCAGTAGGTGACCATGTCTCTTGATGAACTGGGAGTGTTCAGACACTTGAGAAACCAACTCTTTAAGCTTAGCATGTATGCCTACAAAGTTGATTCTGATGGTGTTTCTACGAGCTGAAGCCATGACCTGCAACAGAGAACAAAGATAAATCCCTTGGTCCTTGAAATGGTTAGTGAAAATGCTATGCTTATGATGCATGATGATGTCATGATGTTATGCTCAATCAAAAACATGTGGCACACACAAGCAAGTCACACAATAGCCCTAGGTTTAAAGGCTTGCATGAGGTTCAAAGGTAAGTACCCTCCCCTGAAGTTAGATGGTTCATCCTGTCCTACAAAAGTAACCAGGTTCTAAGGGATCTCAATATCATTGATCCTTCACAAGGGTGGTTGTTCAGTAGGCAACTTACTTGCCAACCAAAACCCTCCAAGTTTAGAATCTCAATGAGCGTAGTATCGAGTATCAACCAACTTCAGTCTGCACCAAAGCCGGTTATCTCACTACTTTCTAAAGGCCAAGATGAGTTAACTAGGGTTCTAAAAGTTAGTTAGTGTATTGACAACATACGGCAGCCTCATATTATCCTCAACTTGACTTAAGGAACATAAGCACCAACCAAGAAGTCACACTAACTATGGCCACCAGATCAACCATATCGGTATACGCCGTACAGTTTCCTTGGTCTATTGCCATTTACCTAAGGTACACTAGATCCGGGTTAGGATCTTTCACACATAAGAGCCCAACAAGTAAGTATAAAGCAAACAAGGCAAACAATTTAAATGATCTAATTCCTAAGGGTACCCCTCTTTAATTAAGTCCCCAGCAGAGTCGCCAGTTCTGTAACACGGTGGGAGAACTGACTTTAGTTATGTTGCGGATAGCAAGAGTCGCCACCGACTTTTATTTTATCCAAAGGAAAGGCATAAAAGAACAGGAAAGACCTTTTAAAAGATTTTTGGGTCCGGGGGGTAGATTATGTAAAGGGAAGGTGTTAGCACCCTTTACATCCATGGTTATCCATGGGCTCTTAGTTACTTAGCTCACTTTAAAATGTTTTTGAAATGTGAAGTGTGTGAATAGAAATTTTCTTAAGAGTTTGATAATGATCCATGTACGGATGCGTAAAAAACCTTTGTTTTGAAAATTGTTTAAAGTATGTGAAGTGTTTGAAATGTTTTTGAAAAGTGAGCAAGTATCTAAGAGGAACCTACCCTAAGTTTAAGTCTTTTCTGTTCTTGAATCCTTTGAATGGTAAGACTATCCCTATTATTAAGGAATACGTAGTCATTACCTTGGATGTGAGGGACATATGAAGGGACATCTGTTATTTAGGCAACTGTGGGGTGTATAAGCAATTCGAAGGGACTTATCATCTTTATTCGAAAGGGACAAGATCATTACGAAGGCAACATTCGAAAGGGACTTGATCTTTTATTTGTTAAGGGACTAGATGATGTGGAATTGAGGGACTTTGCTTTATACACCCTACCTGACCTTTTGTTTTAGGCAACATGAGAGGTATCCTTAAGGAAGTGAGATGGCGATCAAAGATCGACTTACGTGTGTGAGTGTACAATTTTAATATTTATCTTTTAATTAAATGACCTAATTCCAATTTTTAAATACAAACATGTTTTTGCACTCCCTATTTACTAACCATGGCATAAAATAAATAATTTAAACATTATAAAAATATTACATCCAGGAGCAATTACATAATAATAATAAAAGCAATTTAAGCAAAATAAATAAATAAGCAAAATAAATAAATAAACAAAGCAAAATAAATAAATAATTATAATAGGGTTAGTAGAAAATAATAATAATAATTTAAAAATAAATGGGGTTAGTAATAATCATGATTAATAATAATAATAATAATAAGCAAAAAATATTATAATAAACAAAGTTTTTAATGGTTAACAAGAAAGTATAAACAATTATATTAATTATTATAAAATTTAAAATTATATGTAAATTATAAAATTAAATCAATTATGAACATATTATGAAAAAAATAAATTATAATTAAATTAGCAATTTTTAAACATATGATAGAAATTATTTACATGCAAAGATTGAATTATAAACAATTAGAGAATATTTTCATATTATAAAAGTAAATTAAGCATTTTAATTTTTAAACATATTTATGTACAAAAATTTAAATTATGAGTAATTTATGGATTTAATAAAAATTGGATTAAATATAGATAATAATATTAGACAAAAAATAGAAGAAAAAGAAATTAAGGTTTTAGAAATTACTATGATTAATTAGGGTTTGAAGAAAAAATATATTTTTAGGGTTTATAAAAATAAATTAAGTTTTATATACAAAAAAAAATAATTCTAAATATCAAATATTAATTCAATTATAGACTATATACATACATATTAATAATTTACAAAATAAAAGTATCAAGACAAAATATAGATATATAATTTATTTTATAGAAAACATAATTATTAATTAAAAATTTAAAAAGAATAATATAAGAAAAAGGAAAATGTAAAGAAAATAACTTGGCTTAAAAAAAATTGGGAGGCCTGGATTTGAACCCAGGACCTCCCTAGAACCTGGATGAAGAGTTACCACTGGGCCAGCCTGTGCGCAGGTGAAGAAATAATGGGTCTAATTGTTTTTATGCCTTAAACCTGAAAAATCAAAAAAAAAGAAAGAACAAGCAAAAGGCCTGGGGGAATCGAACCCAGGACCTTCACAATATCACACAAACACATTACCATTCCAGCTGGGAGAGCGCACCTGCTGAAGTAATAACTTTAATTCATTATATTTTAAGACTGATGACTATATAGAAAAAATAAGAAAAAAAGGTGGTGAAACCAGGATTCGATCCCTGGACATAGACATCACATGCGCATCCCTTGCCAACTGAGCTAACCAACGTTTGTGAAATAAAACAGAAGACAATTCATAATATTTTAAAACAAAAGTTCAAATTTGAAATTCGCGCGCAGGGATCTTCATCTTCTTCCTCTGGCCATACGAATTTTGCTGCGAAGACTATTACGAATTTTCCTGCGATTTTCAAACTGCAGCAATCCCTACGAAATTCAAACACCAACGAAACAGCAAAATTTCATGAAATTGAAAACATCATTGAGTTCCTGACAACATTTGCAACCGTCCTGTGTCTTTAGAATTTATTTATGTTTGTCAAATGCTAAAACCCCAAATGGGGGCCGAAACCCTAATAATGGTGAAATTCATCTCAGGCATCCAAACTTCAATCAATTTGTCCAGACACAATCTAAAGCTCATCACAAACCAATAAATAACATCAAAATTCATTAGTATTGCTTAAATATGAGAAATCGAAAACAAAAATATTAAGAACAAAATGCATTCGGTTTATGCCATATGAATAGTTTTGGATGCAAATGAGGGCTGGGATTGGTTTCTGGATGTCCAAAGAATCATTCTATGTCCTTGAATTACCTTCAAATGCACTGGAAGAGAGAAACCGAAATTGAAATTTGGTGTGGTTTTTGAAAATTTGGAACTTACACTTTTGAGCTGGAAATCGTGTCCTCTTGCTAGGGTTATGTAACATACTTATAGTATGATCAATTAGGTCAGAAAAGTTGGATACTTGTGTGATAAGTTTGATCCAAAAAGATTCAAAAAGATAAGCCTTAAAAAATCAAATATTTTTGCATAAACACTTGCTATTTTAGGCCAATCATCATGATCTTCTTTCCACTTTAATTCCAATCATATTTATGAATTTCTAGAAGCTTGATCTTTTTTAAATCTTAGACTTTTATATTTTATTTTAATTTAAAATGATTTTTAATGAATTAAATCAAAATAAATAAAAATAAAATGATAAAAAATCTGATTTTTGTTGACTTGGGTCGTGCATGAGGTCATAGTATGGATTGGGTCATCATATGGCAAGCCCATTTAGAAAAAAATTGGTTCTAGACCTCCATTTTCTTCATAAACCAACCAAAAATTTCCCAACTTTGCAAGGGCACACATCCTTCAATTTTAATGGTATGGGGGTGTTCTTGGACATTTTAGAAAGCTTGAAGAGTCCTCTAACCAACCCCACTAGTTTCATGTCCATATCATTTACCAATCTCAAGTTATGTCCTTTTGAAGTTGTTGACTTTTTGTTGACTTTCAAAAGGACCTATAATGTCTTAGCTCATACCTTCCAAATGAAGCATTTTTGGGCTTGGCTTGTGAGACACAAAGTTGTAGAGAATTCAATTTCCTTCAAAATGAGCTTTGGATGGAGACTTGGTGACGAAGCATGTGAAAGTTATGGCTGGTCAAAGTTCAGTTGACTTTTACTAAGGAAACCCTAATTTAGAAACCTCTGATTCTTGATGATCTGAGATATCCTTGATGAATCATGATCAACCCTTGATAAAATGATGAATTTTACTTCATATACTTGATGTTAGCAAAAAAAATCATGAAGTTTGACTTTGGTTTGACTACAGTTGACTTCAATTTGACTTTTTAACTGCTTTGACTGATTTTGACTTATCTGATCATCTGACTGAGCAAACTTTTGAGAAAAGTCTTGAAACTTGTCATGGGGGTTCTTGCACCCATATAAGATGTTATGAAGCTCACTTGAAGTCTTGGAAGTTCATTTATCCTGATTAAAGTCAAAACCCTAGTTTTGGATGCACTGCTTAGGAGGTGCATTGTATGAGGGAATTGTCAACTCTTTTGACCAATAGTGAACTTTGTGAACCATCATAAAATGTCTTGTGAACCTCATGGGAGGTCTTGTGAACCTCATAAAGTGGCTTGTAGACTTCATGAACCTCATGAAAGGTCTTGTAAGTATTGTGAATCTTGTGAACCTTGTGAACCTCATGAAGTGGCTTGTAAACTTCATGAACCTCATGAAAGGTCTTGTAAGTATTGTGAATCTTGTGAACCTTCTTAGCACACAAAGTCTTGTATTGTGAGGGCAAATTTTGGGGTGCAACAATATGTGAGGGGTTACATAAACAAGTGGGAAGTTGAAAAATACATCTGGTACGTGGGAGTTAGAAAAAGGCAGAAAGAAAGAAGAACAAGGGTTATCACTTTGTGAGGAGACCGGAAGAGGGATCATAAGAACTCGAAGAAGATTTGTATAACTGGCGATAATCAAAGGTAAGAAGTTTGTAATTGTGATTATTATATTTAATTTAGGTATATTTGATCGGTGACAATTATAAGAGGAATTGTGATGGGTTTTGATGAAAAATAGATGGAGTATAGAAACTGTAATTGTATAACAGAATAATTGGTGATCAAGGGATGAAAAGTTATGCAATGGGGGAGGTCGTCTGAACTGGGAATTGGGGATTAGGGATGGAACCCCTTTATAGGGAGGGTGGCGAGTGCCACCATGTACCTAAGATTTGAGGTGGAGCCTGCCACCATAGAAGAATGTGGCACAAGCAAAATGAACATCAACAGGAGGTGGCGCAAGCCACCAAGGGGGTATTGTAAAGGATGTGGTGCAAGCCACGTTACTAGAGTAGCGCAAGCCATCATGATGTGTGGCTCATGCCACTATTTTTTTTATATATATAAAAGATATTTTGTGGCACCTGTCTATAATTAAAATAAAAGGAAATTAAGGTGGCACCTGCCACTAAAATGTGGCACTCGCCACATACATCAGTATTGAGCCTTCTCTATTTTAATGATCACAAACAAGAAACTATAACTTTGTTTTAGATGTCGATTGAAGCGTATGAAAGGTGTTGCAATGATTTATGTTGTGGTAAAATAATAAGAAACATAAGTTGTATTTATCCAGTAACTGCATCTGAATTAAGAGAGGAGTCTTGGTACAAAAATTAGTGTACGAGTGTTTTACTGCATGAAATTTTCTGGTATTTTAATCATTGATGTATGCTATGAATGTGTTTCTGTGTGAAAAATCATGAATGTATATTGAAGTGAATCGTTTGATGTATGTTGTAATATTGATGTTATATTGGATGTGATCCATATGTGATTTATATGTATGATATTATGTGATATATGTGAGTGTAATTTTTGGAATCGTAAACCGGATTTTCATTCCAAATGAAGTATAGGTGTTTTAAAGTATAAATTGATAAGACGATGACCTAAAATGAATTGTTAGTGTTTATTACGATGAAATGATGATGTGTTAACCATGATGTATGTGTATGATATTATATGAAGTGAATATGATGATTTTTTATGAATGATGATGCATTTTGACTAGACGTGGTCATATTTTATATGTTGTACGCATCATGCATTCATAACATATGTTAGGACGAAATGGTTAGTGATATTTTGCAGGATGAAAATCCAGTGACGAATTATAGGAAGTTCAGGTCCAGTAATGGCCTTAATCCCATTGTGCGGATTAAGTGCAAATATTGATGTAACAATGACTAAGTCATCAGTGAAGTTTTAGTACCACATGTATTGAGTCCAAGGAAGTTGCATTTCATGATTTATGGCATTGCATGATGTTTGTGTTAAGTGAAATATATGTGATGTTTTGAAAAGAAAGACATTTTGACATGAAATTTTTGTAGTTGTTGTTGTTTATGTTGAAGTATATGATGATAGCTTGTATGTATTTGTGTTTTATACGATGTCTATTCCTTATCTCTTTTATAATAATCATGATCACCAACTCCTTCTGCTTGGAAATGTTGCCTCGAATGTGGGTAACTTACAGGTAGCTCTAGATTAGATAAGGAAGTCTAGAAGTTGCTCCAAAGTGTGTTATTCATCTCGTATGAATGATGAGAGTCTTGCTCTGATACGTAACACTAGGGTTTTAGGTCATTCTATTAAGAATCTTTTTATACTTTGATGTTCCGAAGATTGTATAAACTTTTATAAAGTGGTTTTAAGTTAATTTTTCATGATATAATTGTAACGTCCAAATATTGAATTAATTGTTTTATTAAATATTTAATTAATTATTTGTGTTTAGTCGGTATATTTTTATGTTGTGGTTGATTACGTTGATAAGCCGGAAAAATAAGTCGAAAGTCGTAGAAATATTATTAGAGTTAATATTATAGTTGTTGTGATAGTTGAGTTGGTGGGTTTAAAATCGCGTACGAATTCGTAAATAGGGGGTACTATAGTTAGGCCCATTAGAAATTATAAAGATCTAGTTTAATTTAATAAAAAAGAAAATAAAGTAGTAGAAATAAGTTATATCACTAGAAGAGGAAAACTGAATATTCTGCACGATCGTGAGAGAAAGAGGAAAAAAGGAACAACATTCGGAATTCGATTCTAGGGCTACCTTCAATCCAAACCTAAGGTAGGAGTGGGTTTGATTCTTATAATCGGGTATGAAATTCAATACTATGATGGGGTAGTTTAGGTTGTTATGTATTTTTGTTGAATTTGTTACTGTTATGAATAATCTGTATTTGATCGTTGTAATGGTTGTTTGAGTAAAATTGGTTGTTCGATTATTGATTTCCGTTGATTAAAAGTTGTTTTTGATTATGTTGATTTATCGTTGATAATTTTTTATTGAAAATATTCTGGAAAAATTGTGATTAGGGACGATGAAGTGAAATTACAGAGACCGGTAGTGTGGGGGTAGAATACCCCAAGTGGCGCAAGCCACTTCACTAGGTGGCGGGTGCCACATGAAACACTAGCCATGAAATCACTTTAAGAATGAATTATTCTACACTTAATATAATGCATTAATTAATTTAATTTAAATCAATTTAGTAAATTTATGAAACTAATATTATTTCATGAATTCTTGTTGTATTAAAAATCAGAGATACATATGTAGTATAACAGTAGCAGGTGAGTATTAACAAATGACTAAGTGATTTTACTTGTAATACGACTGTGATAGAATTTTGACACAAAATGATAGAACTATGAATCCTAACAGAACCAGTAGTAGGTGGGTGTCTATGACAGAAAATATTTATCAGAACACAGAATTTTCGATATTTGTAATAAATTCGTGATAAGTCGCAGAATGTTTAAAATTGTGTCGGTTTAGCCGAATTAGGCGAAAAACGTAGTTGCCTGAAATTTAACGAAATTAATTGGGGTAAGTCGGGTAGATTAATAGTTGATTTTTGTTACGTTGTTTTGTCAAAATATGTTTTATAGTCGATTTGCAGGTACAATTAAGTTGTTGTATATTTATGGTTTACAAAATAACTTTAAAGTTGTATGTTGGAGGCTTTTATGCCAAAGTTGAATATAAGTTGATTATATCTTAAAAGTTGTTGTGTTGGTCGTGTTGCTATGTTGTTTGCGTTGTAAAGTCGTGTATGTCATGTAGATCATATGCATTTTGTCAGAGTCGTTGCTCACACCATGTTGGCCTGGATTGACAATTTAATTTGAATGTTGAAGGCTTATACCTTTATGCCTCGATAACCTGGCAATGATTTAAGTTGAGAGTTTTACTCCGAAATGGTACCACATGCATAATTAGTAGAGTCGCATTAAATTTACATTATTTTTGAGTTGTTGTTGTGTTGTTGTGCTAGGTGACGTTGTGAATCGGTGAATAATTTGAAATCCTTATCTGTGTATTGCTTTTCATATACTGCTTATAATTATCGTAACTCACCCCTTTTGTTTGAATGTTGTCCTTATGTTGGCAACGTGCAGGTAATCAAGAGGAGTAGACGGTTACCTTTAGTCGAGTCGGTGGTCTGTCGTTCTGATACATAGCACTCGGGGGAATGACACATGTTTATTTTTGTTTAATTGTTGCATGCTGAATTTTATTTTAATTGAAGAACTTAGAATGTTTATTGGTTATTTTGAAGTTGTTTTTACGTTGGATAAAGATGCTACAAGTTTTTTTATGAATTCGCTGCATGATGTTTTATGAAGTTAAATTATTTAAGTAATATGATATTTTTTTATGTTGATTTATGAAAAGTGCTATGTATTAAGCATGTTATACTTTAAGTTGGAATTTTGTTTAAAGTTGAAAATGTGATATCCCGTTTATGTGGAAGTTTTTGTAAACTATAATTTTAATTATATTCAAGGGTAGAAAATAGGGTGTTACATTAGTGGTATCAGAGCAGGTCGGTCTATTCGGCCAAGTGTCGAGTCTTGGTTATCTAATAATCGAGTATTATTATTGTTCTAACTTTTGGTTGTGTTGTAGTGATAAGTTGAGATGGCTGGAAGAAACCACACTATGATGGCTGTTGTAATGCAAGCGATGGCACAAGCTGTGCAGAACTTGCCAAATGCTGGTGAAGATGATGGATGACGTAGCTTGACAACTTTTCAAAGAGAGAATCCACCAGTGTTCAAAGGAAATCATAATCCAGATGCAACATTAGGATGGTTGAAGGAGATTGAGAGGATATTCCGTGTTATGGACTGCACTATGGCACAGAAGGTTAGGTACGAAGCTCACATGCTGGCAGTCAAAGCTGATGACTGGTGGCTAGAAACTCGTGAGAGGTTGGGTACTGCAGGCGAAGTAATTACTTGGGATGTATTCTGTGGGGAATTCATGAGAAAGTATTATCCAAAGGATGCCCGTGGCAAGAAGGAAATTGAGTTCCTTGAGCTTAAGCAAGGAAACATGTATGTCACCGACTATGCTGCTAAATTTGTTGAATTGTCCAAGTTTTATCCTCACTATACTGGTGCTAGTGCTGAATTTTCAAAGTGTATCAAGTTTAAAAATGGGTTGCACTCTGAAATCAAGAAGGTTATTGGGTATCAGAAGATACAAATCTTTTCCGAGTTGGTTGATTGTTGCAGGATATTTGAGGAAGACAGTAATGCTCATTACAAGGTTGTCAGTGATCAAGGAGGCAAGCAACAACATAATCGTGGCAAGTCGTATGATGCTCCAGCTAGAAAAGGGAAACAAAAAGTTGCTCCGACTCAAAGAACTAGTGGGGGAGGTGCTCTTGCTGGTATAGTTTGCTTCAAGTGTGGTCAGGCTAGTCATAAAAGTAATGTATGCACTGTTGAGGTAAAGAGATGTTTTCGCTGTGGTAAGACTGGGCATGCAATAGCTGATTGCAAGCACAAGGAAATGATATATTTTAATTATGGCGAAGAAGGGAATATTGATAGCCATTGTCAAAATCCAAATAAAGCTCAGACTGGAAAAGTGTTTGCGTTGACCGAAACTCAGACAATTAACGAGGACAGACTTATCAGAAGTACATGCTTCATCAATAATACTCCTTTAATTACTATTATTTATACTGGTGCTACGCACTGTTTTATTGTTGTTGTCCGTGTTCAAAGATTGGGTTTAAATTTGTCTGCTATGAATGCTGAATTGATTATTGAGATTCCAGCTAAGGGATCAACATCTACTTCTCTTGTGTGTTTGAAGTGTCCTTTGTCGATCTTCGATAAAGACTTCTATGTTGATTTAGTGTGCTTACTATTGACCACAATAGATATGATTCTTAGTATGAACTGGTTAGAGTATAATTACGTTCATATAAATTGTTATCGCAAGTCAGTGAGGTTTTCTACTCCTGAAGAGGTGGGAGTTGATTTGGTATATTTCAGAGAGTTACATCAATTGATGAGAGAAGAAGCTTAGATGTTTTCTTTAATGGCAACATTTTCAGTTGAGAGTAAAGCTAAGATTGAGGAATTGTTGATAGTTAAGGAATTTTTTGAAGTTTTCCCTGATGAGATTCATGATGTGCCGCCAGAGAGAGAAGTTGAATTTGCTATTGATCTGGTACCTGGTACTAGGCTTGTTTCGATGGCACTATACAGAATTTCGGCATCCGAGTTGTCTGGATTAAAGAAGCAGTTGGGAGATTTACTTGAGAAAAAGTTTGTAAGACCGAGTGTGTCGCCGTGGGGAGCTCCAGTGTTACTAGTAAAGAAGAAAGATAGTAGTATATGACTTTGTGTTGATTATAAATAACTAAATAAAGTGACAATCAAGAATAAGTATCCGCTTCCGAGAATAGATAATTTGATGGACCAGTTGGTGGGTGCTTGTGTGTTCAGTAGGATTAATTTTAGATCGGGTTACCATCAGATTAAAGTTAAAGATGTGGATATTCAGAAGACGGTGTTCAGAACACGGTATAGACATTATGAGTATTTTGTGATGCCCTTCGGTGTGACTAATGCGTCGGGAGTATTTATGGAATACATGAACCGTATTTTTCATACTTATTTGGACCGTTTTGTAGTTGTATTCATTGATGATATTCTAATTTACTCTAAGTCAGAAGAGGAACATAAGGAACATTTGAGATCAGTGCTAGAAGTTTTGAAAGATAAGAAATTATATGCAAAGTTGTCCAAGTGCGAGTTTTGATTAAAAGAAGTCAGTTTTCTTGGCCATGTAATTTCAGGAAATGGTATTGATGTGGATCCTTCAGAGTTAGAAGTTGTGTTGCAATGGGAAACTCCAAAGTCGGCTACTGAGATTAGAAGCTTTTTGGGGTTAGCTAGATATTATAGAAGGTTTATTGAAGGATTTTCTAAGTTGGCACTTCCGTTAACTATATTAACTTGTAAAAGTAAAGCTTTTGTGTGTGATGTTCGGTGTGAAGAGAGTTTTACTGAATTGAAGAAGAGATTGACGTCGACGCCGGTTTTAACTTTACCAAATCCAGAAGAACCATTTGTAGTTTACTGTGATGCTTCATTGATGGGTTTAGGAGGTGTGCTTATGCAGAATAATAAAGTAATTGCTTATGCATAGTGACACTTGAGAATCCATGAGAAAAACTATCCTATGCATGATCTAGAACTTGTTGTTGTTGTGTTTGTGTTGAAGATTTGGAGGCATTACCTCTATGGTTCTAGATTCGAAGTTTATAGTGATCATAAGAGTCTTAAGTATTTGTTTGATCAGAAAGAGTTGAATATGAGACAACGTAGATGGTTGGAATTGCTGAAGGATTATGATTTCAGTTTGAATTATCATTCAGGCAAAGGGAATGTTGTGGCTGATGCTTTAAGCCGAAAGACCTTGCATATGTCAGCAATGATGATTAAGGAGTTGGAATTTATTGAGCAGTTTCGAGATATGAGTTTGGTTTGCGAAGTGACACCGCAGAGTGTGATGTTAGGCATGTTGAAGATTAATAATGACTTTATGGATAGTATTTGAGAGGCTCAGATGTTGGATGTGAAATTAGTAGATATCAAACAATTGTGGTCAATCAGAGAAGGGCGACTTTAAGATCGATGCGAGGGGTGTGTTGAGACTGCATGAACAAATTTGTATTCTCGATGATGCAGATATGAAAATGAGGATTCCTGAGAAGGGCCATAGGAGTAATCCGAGTATTCATCTGGGAGCTACTAAAATGTATCAAGATTTAAAGAAAATATTTTGGTGGTCCAGAATGAAAGAAGATGTGGCACATTTTGTGTATGGGTGTTTGACTTGTCAGAAGTCGAAGATTGAGCATCAAAAGCCTGCTAGATTGATGCAACCGTTGGAAGTTCTAGAATGGAAATGGGATAACATTTCTATGGACTTTGTGATAGGGTTGCCTGTTACTTTAAGAGGGCACAATTCAATTTGGGTGATTGTTGATAGGCTTACGAAGTCAGCTCATTTTATACCTATTAACATCACATATCTAATTACGAAATTGGCAGAGATTTATATCCGAGTAATTGTGAAGTTGCATGGTGTTCCTCTTTGTATTGTGTCGGATAGAGATCTGAGGTTTATGTTGGAGTTTTGGAAGATTCTGCAAGAGGCGTTGGGTTCTAAGTTGAGATTGAGTTCGGCATATCATCCTCAGACTGATGGCCAAACTGAGAGAACTATTCAGTCGTTAGAGGACTTGTTGAGAGCTTGTGTTTTTGAGATGGGAGGTTTGTGGGACACTTATTTTCTGTTGATAGAGTTCACATATAATAATAGTTACCATTCTAGTATCAGAAAGACACATTTCGAAGCGTTGTATGGTCGGAGGTGTAGAACTCTGTTGTGTTGGCATGAATCTAGTGAAAATGTAGTACTTGGATCAAAATTAATTTGAGAAACTACCGAGAAAGTAAAGTTAATCCGAGAGAAGATGAAGGCTTCTCAGAGTAGGCAGAAGAGTTACCATGACAAGCAAAAGAAAGATTTGGAATTTCAAGATGGTGACCATGTGTTTTTGAGAGTCACGCATGTGACCGGTGCTGGGAGGGCTTTGAAGTCCAAGAAGCTCACTCCTCGTTTTATAGGTCCATGTCAAATTTTTGAGAGAGTTGGGAAAATTGCTTATCGGATGGCGTTACCGCCAAATATTTCGAATTTGCACGATGTGTTCCATGTGTCGTAACTTCGGAAGTATATTCCTGATACGTCTCATGTGGTTAGTATGGACGATATGCAAGTGCAGGATAATCTCACTGTGGAGACGAAGCCTGTACGAGTTGAGGATCGTGAAACAAAGACTCTTCGAGGAAAAGAGATCGTGTTGGTAAAAGTTGTTTGGTTGGGAGCTACTAGAGAAAGCATGACCTGGGAATTGGAGAGCAAGATGCGAGACTCTTATTCCGAGTTGTTTGAATCAGGTAAATTTTCGAGGACAGAAATATTCTAAGTGGGGGAGAGATGTAACGCCCAAATATTTAATTAATGGTTTTATTAAATATTTAATTAATTATTTGTGTTTAGTCGGTATATTTTTATGTTGTGGTTGATTAAGTCGATAAGCCAGAAAAATAAGTCGAAAACTGTAGAAATATTATTAGAGTTAATATTATAGTTGCTGTGATAGTTAGGTTGGTGGGCTTAAAATCGCGTACGAATTAGTAAAATAGGGGGTGCCATAGTTAGGCCCATTAGAAATTATAAATATTTATTTTAATTTAATAAAAAGAAAATAAAGTAGTGGACGTAAGTTATATCAGTATAAGAGGAAAACTGAATATTCTGCACGATCGTGAGAGAAAAAGGAAAAGAGGAACGGCGGTCGGAATCCGATTCTAGGGCTACCTTCGATCCAAACATAAGGTAAGGGTGAGTTTGATTCTTATAATAGGGTATGAAATTCAATCCTATGATGGGGTAGTTTAGGTTGTTATGTATTTTTGTTGAATTTGTTACTGTTATGAATAATTTGTATCTGATTGTTACAATGATTGTTTGAGTAAAATTGGTTGTTCGATTATTGTTTTCCGTTGATTAAAAGTTTTTGATTATGTTGATTTATTGTTGATAATTTTACGTTGATAATATTCTGGAAAAAATGTGATTGGGGAGGATGAAGTGAAATTACAGAGACCGGTAGTGTGGGGTAGAATACCCCAAGTGGCGCAAGCAACTTCACTAGGTGGCGGGTGCCACCAAATTTGTGAGGGTGGGGGCTACTAAGAAGTGGCGCAAGCCACTTTTATGAGTGGCAGGACCCACATGAAACACTAGCCATGAAATCACTTTAAGAATGAATACACTTAATATAATGGATTAATTAATTTAAGTTAAATCAATTTAGTAAAAAACCTAAAAAACACTTAATAATGGTTGAAATGGTCTTCGCCAGCGAAGGTTGTTCATGGCGGAATAACACGTTGTATAAAACTATCTTTCATGGTACTTGTGTTGATATTATAAAAGAGTGTGAAACTTAAGTGTCTGCTGTAAAGTTTTATGATGATTTAGTTTTTGATGTTGAATGCACTGTTTGATTATAATTGATATTGCAACCTGTGTTACGGAGCAAGACATAATGTGGTAAGATGTTTAAGAAGATGTGAATCTCATGTTTGTGACTAATGATTTATTAAATTACTTGAAATATAGTGTGAATATTTGTGGGGTTTAGTTGGGTGTTACATTAGTGGTATTAGGGCAGGTCGGTTTGTCTGTCCAGGTTGTCTATGTTCTTTATTCCTTGGTACGTGGCATGTGTGTGAAACACGGTGGGTACTTGTTTGTTTTCTAACCGTTTATCTATAGGTGTTGGTTTGAAATAAGTGGGGAGAAGTTTGCTTCCAGAAGATGTCACTGGTGTGAGGAGTTGATTCAAGGTGATATCAATGGTAAGAGTACAAATGTTATTAGCGTTGTATTGTCGCGAACCGATGAGATTACGAATTCACGAATTCTTAGATGTCGGTCGAGTTTGAGATGACTTGAAGGAGAAAAATTCGGTATGATTGATGTTACTTCTCGTAGAATAGAGAGCAATGTGACGAGTAATTATATGCAAACGAAGTATAATTCTTGATGTCTCTTTAAGATAATTGCGACTTGCCTCTAGAGTGTAGATTGGAATTGGAGACAGTTGAGAAATGGTGTTTTTATCGGATAAACAAGTAAGATGACTCTTAGAAAGTGAAACTTATATGAGTGTATGTGTATGATGATGGTTATATAAGATGTGTGTGGATTAATGACACCAGATTAAGGAGATGATTGAGAATAAGGATCCACTTAAAAGAGATTGTCGATTTGATGGATCAACTGATAAACTAGTATATCTTGAGTATAATTGAATTGAAATCAGATTATTTTCAGAGTTGGATGAAAAACGAGGATAGTTGGAGGATCTTGAGAGAGAGAGAGAGAGAGAGAGAGAGAGCTCATGTTCATAGATTTCAAATTTTCCAGTTTTGCAATTATGGAACAAGCTTCAGTAAAGGGGACATAACTTTTCACTCATAACTCCGATTGAAGTGGTTCTAGACTTTTTGGAAAGCTTACGAAATACCCTATAGTTTGCATATGAACTTTGTCTACTGAATATTTTTGAATAGAGAGAAAAACGCATTTGAATATATAGGTCTGGTGCTGATTTTTAGTGGAAGTTTGTATACGAGATTTCTTGACTTGACTCTGTCGTAAGAACGATAACTTTTTACTCGTAAATCAGATTTAAGCAAATCTCGAACTTCTTGAATCTATATGAAATTCTCTTCATTTGAAATATAATTTTTGTGTTTGTGAGATTGATATTGAAATATATAACAGAAAACTATATAACAAAAAGCTAATTTTGTTCTCGTGATATAAAAATAAAATGAATGAATATTTTGTAAGGACTAACTTTAAAATTTTGTGATTTTTATAAAAACTATAATTATTACACCTTAAAATAATATAACTAAAAATATGTTTACATTTTGAACTTTAAATTTTAGAACAAATGTGTTCTGGACGTGCCTAACATGTGCCCTACGCCAAATTGAGGCCCAATCCAGTATTCAAAAGGGCATAAGCCCATTAAGAGATTAGCAAGGATATGACCGTTGCAGAAAAAGAACCGTTGGCATATAGTCGTTGGGGATCTCCCCCTCTCACGCCATAACGCCTTCCACGCGGCCAACTGTCCTCCAAATTTACAGGAGGCAATTATGCTCATTCAAAGGCTACGCGCCCGCAACCTTCGGGCTTGTGCCCTTATAAAAAAACTTCCACCTTTGGAGGGTCAGATATTCAATTCTAATCTCCACTTTCTTACGCTATAGTTTGTCTCATGTTGAAACTTACTTGAGTGTCGGAGTACCTTGCAGGTACACCACTCCTTCTACTCACAATCCCAGTTGAAGTCCGCGAAGACATGTCCGGATCCTTTTTGTACAAAATGCATGTTAGTTTTTAATTATATATATATATATATATATATATATATATATATATATATATATATATATATATATATATATATATATATATATAACTTTTGTAAATAAAAACATTAATAAATATTATTTAATTGTTGCAATTACCAAAATAAATATCTAAAACTTGTTACAATAAAATAAAAACACTTATTTTATCTTTATAACTCCTTTTTGATAAATGAATTAATATAAAATTTGTTCATTATTATTATAATATACATAAGCATAACTAAATTGGTTATTCTTTTCTTTTTAATTCATCAAAATCAATTAATTTTATTATGACAACATTTTTTTCACAAGTTTATAATATATTTTATCAGTAAAACAATTATGCGTGTTATAAATAGATTAAGTATATTCTTTATTCATCTAAATTCATGAATTTTCAAATTTAGATGAATTTTTTTTACCAGACATATTTTAATTTATAATATATAACATTAATATACATATATAATATATAATATATAATATTAATAGACAATATATTAATAAGAATAGGCTTTCATTCTCATGGTGATTGCAATGTTATCCCCTTGATTGAGGGTTCTTCCTATTTAAGATTGTATTTAATTTGACCCTTAACATTTTGTAAAATTTATTAATTAAACATGTCATAATTAAGTTATTCAACATAGTTTTGATGCTCTGGAAATTCCTATAATAACCTTGATGCATTTGGTCTAATAAAAATATTTATTTTGTGTTACACGATAAATATTCATCTTTTCTTCGCAATAATGGGGATTAACATTACTAATTAATTTTTTGTACAACTATTAATTATTTTATTTATTTTCAATGTAATCTTTTAATTTCCAATGTAATTTTTTTAATTCCCAATGTAATCTTTTAATTCCCAATCCCTCAGTCTTTCCTTTCCTATTCTTCTTCCCAATGTTTCATCATTTTCTTCTTCTTCTCACCGTCTGGTTCAGAGGTCAGTTCTGACATCTCCTTTCCTATTCTTCTTTTTAATTCCCAATGTAATCTTTTAATTCCCAATCCCTCAGTCTTTCCTTTCCTATTCTTCTTCCCAATGTTTCATCATTTTCTTCTTCTTCTTTCTCACCGTCCGGTTCGGAGGTCAGTTCTGACATCTCCTTTCCTATTCTTCTTCCCAATGTTTCATCATTTTCTTCTTCTTCTCACCGTCCGGTTCGGAGGTCAGTTCTGACATCCAGTGATGAAGGTTCTGGCATCCAGTGATGAGGGAAATCCTCATCCGTCCCTACCGTCCGGTTCGGAGGTCAGTTCTGACATCCAGTGATGAAGGTTCTGGCATCCAGTGATGAGGGAAATCCTCATCCGTCCGAACAGGGAGGTCAGTTCTGGCATCCGGTTCGGAGGGAAATCCTCATCCGTCCGGTTTGGAGGTCAGTTCTGGTATCCAATGACGAGGGAAATCTCATCCAAGGTGATTGCTTTGCTTTAATCTTCTATGTAACATTAATCTTCTATGTAACATCCCCTGGTGTTTGGAGGTCAGTGGAGCCTTTGCTTTAGTCTTCTATTCATCCATGTGACATGTTTGAGTTTGAGTGGTTGAGCTTGCTGAAACTCATGTAATTTCAAGTAATTTGCCTATACAAGGTAGGATTAATAGTTATACTTTCTCATATTAATAAATATAGATTAATAGTTATACTTTCTCATATTAATAAATATTAATAGTTATACTTTCTCATATTAATAAATATACAAGGATTAATAGTTATACTTTCTCATATTAATAAATATACAAGGTAGGATTAATAGTTATACTTTCTCATATTAACTCCTTAATCCTACTCTAATATGGTTGCATTCTGTTCAACTCATTGGATTTTATTCCCATGGAATACTTAAATAATATTATCAAAATAATTTTATTGTGACAATTTTAAATATTTTAAAAAGAAAATATTAGAGACTAATTTAATAATTGCAATAATATTAAATTAATTAGTTTGAGTTCTATTTTTGTGTTTTTGGAGTTTTTTTAATATTTAGTTTTGAGTTTTTGCTCACGAGATTCTTTTTTCAAAAAGAAAATATAATTTTTTATATAAATTTAATAAATATCGATATGTTATAATTATTTTACAATTTAAATTTATAATATTCCTTGATCTGATAAGATATTTATTTTGAAAATATAGTGAGTACTTCTTAAATATTTAATATATTAACATTTAGTGAGTACATCAAATTTATATTAAAATCATTTTTATATTATTATATTTTAAATTAACCAGACATTAAATTATTGTATTTGTCTTTTTCTATAGAATATTTATTTTTAATTATTTGAAATATTTATTTACTTTAATCAAACTAACTAGACATTAAAATAATAAATTCTATACTAATCACTAATAGACAATATTATTTATAAATATAGTTAAATATGAGATATATATATATTTATAAATATTGAATAAATAAAGTTGAGATAATACAGTAAATATTTAGTTTTTTATTCTAAGAACATAAGAATAAAAAATATTTCGTAATTATTTAGATTCTTACTTGAAATAAAATATTTTGTAATTATTTATATTTTTCGAAAAAGGTTAATAAAATAAAACAAAATAATTTTTTTTCAAAATTATCTTTATGATAGTAATTATAATAAAAATAATAATAAATGATAATCATGAAAAATTAATGATAAATGGTATTTGTGAAAAAAAACAATGATAAATGATAAAAAAAAATGAAACAATCCTTTTTATAAACGAGAATAAGTTACCATTGTTTTTATAAATGAGAATAAGTTATAATTGTTTTTATAATTTTATTTCTATCATTATAATTAATAAAAAAATAATTTTTTATTAAATGGTAATCTAATTTTTTATTTACCTATGATATTCTTGGATCTAATTTTTGATTTACCTACTGATAAAATGATATGACTTTATATATATTATAGGTATTTATATTAGTAACAGAAAAATAACATAAAATATCAATATCAAATTATTTTTTCATATGTAGTTTTTTTTATAAAGATAGCCTTAGAAAATTAAATCTACTCGAGTTGTTTTTATATATGTTTTTTTTTCTCTTCCTCGCAATTTTTATTTATAGTAATTTTTATTGTTACATTTTATTAAATATTAATCATGAAAAAGAAAAGATGATTGGTAGTCATGAAAAAATAATGATAAATAATAATCATGAAAAAATAATGATAAATGGTAATAGTTTATACAATTGTTTTCTACTAAAATAAAAATAAATAATTGAAAAATTCAAATACTATAGTGAAAAGAAAAAAACATATTAAGGTAAGAAAAAATTAATAATTTAAAAGTGAAATGACTTTAAATATTCTAATATGAAATTTAAAATTTTGTATAGTTAAACTTCTATTATGAAATTCTCCTACACAAAACATGAATAAAATATTCCTTTAGAATTGAAATTTTAAGATACCATGTAGCGTAGATATTCATTTAGAACTGAAATTTGACGGGATTTGTCATATAGTGTGGTTTGTAAAAATTGTAAATATGATATAATAAGAAATATTTAAAACTGATATTTGACAGGAAAGTTTTATAAATTTTAGGTTTGAACAAATTGACTAATATCTAAAAGATAATGTTATTTGAATTGGAAACATGATTTTATTCATGTTTGTAGTTTTAGATTTACTCATCTGAATTCAATTGAGTTTTGTTAATTACTGAAATTGCAAGCATGATCCAGACATGATCCACAGGTAGTTTTAGATTTACTCATCTGAATTTAACTGAGTTTTGTTAATTACTGGAATTGCAAGCATGATCCAGACATGATCCACGGGTAGACGTGAACGTATCTATTACATATCAACTGTAGACCGATCATTTTAAAGTACCCCAAAATGTTCCCTCCCACAATCAAAGCAATGTGTCCCTAGAGTTCTCTCAAGGTTCATTCACAATTGGTCAAAAAGTTTGAGAGTTATCTCAGACAAAACATCCTCCTAAGCAATGGATCCACAACTAGGGTTTTGAGTTTATCTGATCTAAATGGACTTCCAAGACCTCAAGTGAGCTTCTTAACATCCCACATGTATTCAAGAATCCTTATGTTAAGTTGCAAGGCTTTCCCAATAAGTTTGACCAGTCAGATGATTAGATATGCAAAAATCAATCAAAGCAGTTAAAAAGTCAAACTGAGGTCAACTGTGGTCAAATAAAAGTCAAACTTCAAGATTGTTTTCCAACATCAAGATTATGAAGTAAAATTTATAATTTGATCAAGGTTTGATCATTATTCATCAAGGAGATCTCTGATCATCAAGAATCAGGAAGTTTCTAAATTAGGGTTTCCTAGGAAAAATCAACTAAACTTTGACCAGCCACAACTTTCACATGCCTCATCAAAAATTTCTCATCCAAAGCTCATTTTTAAGTAAATTAAATTTTCTACAACTTTGTGTCTCACAAGCCAAGCCTACAAATGTTTCATTTGGAAGGTATGTGCTAAAACATTACAGGTCATTTAAAAAGTCAACAAAAAGTCAACTTTTTCCAAAGCTCATAATTTGAAAATGGTAAATGATATCGACACGAGACCAAAGAGGTATGTTAGAGGACTATTTAAGCTTTCCAAAATGTCCAAGAAAACTTTCATAGCCTTAAAATTGAGTTATTTATGCCTTGTCAAAGTTGAGAGATTTTCAAGGGGTGTATGAAACAAATAAGGTCTTAAATCCATTTTTTTCCAAATGGGCCTATCAAGTTGCAACCCAATCATAACAATAACATCAAGCACGACCCAATTTCAAATATTTCTGATTTTTATAATTTATTTATTATTTATTTGAATTTTATTCATTAAAATTCAATTTAAATCAAAATAAAATATAAAAATTCAAATATTTGATTTGATTCTTCTTCTAGAAACTCTTAAAGACCATTCAAGTTGATTTGATCTCATCCAATTTCGTGCACATCCAATTTAGAAGCATATCATTTGATTTTTTTTCACATTTAAGATGGAAGATCTCTTCATGATCAAGCAATCAAATCTCATGATTCAAAGTCCATTATTTTTAACCTAATTGCTTCTACTATAAGTACATAACATAACACAAACAAGAGGCACACAAATATCAGGCTTTAGAGGCACATTCAAAAACCAATTTTTTAAAGAAAAAGTGACAATCAGATTTTTGGTTGGAGACGTTTTCAGAGCAAACTAAAGGTTGCAATCCACTTCTTGATGTTCATTGAACCTATCTCGATCATCAACATCATCCAAACACCGTAAAATAGCATGAACCGATTCCATATTTCATTTTGTTTTGTGATTTTTCGATTTTTCATATACATGCATTCTAACTTGATTTTGGTTGTTGATTATTGTTTATAGTGATGTTTAGATCGTTTCTGGAAGCTTCAATTTGGTTTTTGATGCAGGAGACGTTGCACACCATTGTTAGGGTTTGAACCAATTTGGGGACTCCTAATTTAGACCATTTAAAAACTTTTGGACAACGTAGATAGACTGTGAAATATATGGGGAATTGTTTGGTGTATCCAATTTGTTAAAATTTTACAGGTTTCGTGATGATTGAAGAAACATAGGAAAACCTACGAAATTAAATTCGCAGGAAAATTCATAGGAATTTTCGCAGGTAAATTCGCAGGGCATGAGGTTGAAGATGAAGGTATGTGCGCGCATTCTGAAATTCAAAAATAAGTTTAAAATTTATGATTTTGTTTCTGTTTTATAATCACTAGCGCATGCAAGCCCAGTGGCAAAGGCTTGCGCGTATTGATAGCAATAACCTGGGTTCGATCCCAGGTTTCTTCCTTTTTTCTTTTGTCTTGTTTATTTTACAAACTTACTATTTTATTTGTCTTTTCCAGATATACATCAACTAACGCGTGTGGCCTGGTGGTAAGGATGCTGGACCAAGGCTGGAAGAGACCAAAGGCGTGGGTTCAAATCCCACCCCAGGTATTTTTGGTTATTTTCATTGTTTTTATTATTTTACTTATTTCTAATAATTACAAATTAATTAAAACAATAGTTAAATATTAACCATTAACTTAATTTCTCAAATGTTTTCTTTAAAAAACTAATAATAACTTATCTTAATTATTTTCTTTTCCTTATAAATAATAATTTTGTAAATAAATCTCTATATGTTTTTTTTTGTAAATAAAATTTAATTAACTATTATTATATTTTAAAAAATTCTAATTATTTCTTTAATAATAAATTTATATATAATTAGTCCATTATATTTTAATTAATTAATAATTACTAATTAAATCATATTTTTCTTAACAATTTTATTTACTATTCTAATTTTTCTTAATTAAACTTCTAACCCTAATTCTCTAACCTTAACCTAATTCTTTTTCAATCTAAACTTTAATCTAACTTTTCATCTTAAATCGTAATTATTATTTCTATAATTTATTTTATTTTATTTCTTCTATTTAATCTTATTACTTTTTGCTTTATTATCCTATTTTATTTATTCATGCTTTATTTATTTAATATTATGATAATTTATTTTTCACCTATTATATTTTGTAACTGCCCAAAGCTTTGTAATAGTTTAGATTTATTTTTCCGTACTTTTAATAATTATTATTTAAATGTTTGGTTAGTAAATAGGGAGTGCAAAACATAATTGAATTAAAAAGACTTAGAAAATTAAATAAAAAGAATAAATATTTGAAAATAAACACTCACACACGTAAGTCGATCTAAGATCGTCGTCTGCACTTCCTAGGGTATCCCTCTTGGTTGTCTTATTTAAAATGGTCAAGTCCCTCGAATATAAGGGTGTCTTAAGCAAAGTCCCTTCACGTATAAATCATCAAGTCCCTACAGATTTAAAAGATCAAGTCCCTTTGAGGTTGCCTACGATCATGATCTTGTCCATTCGATAAAATGATGATAGTCCCTACGAATTGCTAAAGACACCCCTTAAGCTGCCTTCATTGACCATACGGTGACCCTACACCTGTCCCTTAAAAAAATCCAAGGTAATGACTACCTATTCCTTAATAATAGGGATAGTCTTACCCTTGAAAGAACATAAAAGAACATGAAAGACTTAGTCTATGGTAGGTACCTCATAGTTACTTGCTCACACTTCAAAAGAAAATACTTTTCACACCTCACTATTTTCAAACTTTTTCAAACATGGCTTTGTATACATCCATACTAGGATCATTACAAAGTACTTAGAAAAATTTCTAATTACACGCTACACTTCATATTTTCAAAACAATTAAGTGAGCTAAGTAACTAAGAGCCCATGGATAACCATGGGTGCTAACACCTTCCCTTTATATAACATACCCCCCGAACCCAAGTCTTTTAAAATAGGTCCTTCCTGTTCTTTTATGTCCTTTCCACTTGGATAAAATAAAAGTCGGTGGCAACTCTTGCTATCCGGAACATTTATAGAAAGTCAGTTCTCCCACCGTGTTACAGAACTGGCGACTCTGCTGGGGAGTTACTAAGTAAAAGAGGGGTACCCTTAGGAATTAGATCACTAAATTGTTTGCTTTGTTTGCTTTATATTACTTGTTGGGATTTTTGTGTGAAAGATCATAACCCGGATCTAGTGTACCCCAGTTAAATGGAAATAGACCAAGAAAACTGTACGACGTATACCGATATGGTTGATCTGGTGGCCATAGTTAGTGTGACTTCTTGGTTGGTGCTTGTGTTCCTTAAGTAAGTTGAGGATAATATGGGGCTGCCATATGTTGTCAATATACTAACTGACCTTTAGAACCCTGGTTATCCCATATTGGCCTTTAGAAAGTAGTGAGATAGCCGACTTCGGTGAAGACTAAAGTTGGTTGATACTCGATGCTACGCTCATTGAGATCCTAAACTTGGAGGGTTTTGGTTGGCAAGTAAGTTTCCTACTGAACAACCACCCTTGGGAAGGATCAGTGATTTTGAGATCCCTTAGAACCCGGTTACTTTTGTAGGATAGGTTGAAACAACTAAACTTTAGGGGAGGGTATTTACCTTTAAAACCTCATGCAAGCCTCTAAACTTAGGGCTATTGTGTGACTTGTTTGTGTGTGCCACACGTTTGTGATTGAGCATAACATCATGACATCATAAGCATAGCATTTTCACTAACCATTTCAAGGACCAAAGGATTTATCTTTGTTCTTTGTTGCAGGTCATGGCTTCTGCTCATAGGAATACTATCCGGATCAACTTTGTAGGGATACCTTCTAAGCTTAAGGAATTGGTCTCTCAAGTTTCTCAAAACTACTAGTTCATCAAGAAACATGGTTACCTACTTGACTTGGTCACCTCAGGGTTTGATGAAGATATGATGAGTGTCCTGTTCCAATTCTTTGATTCTAAGCATTATGCTTTACATTCCCAGATTATCAGTTGGTGCCCACCATGGAAGAGTTCTCCAAGTTGCTTAGGATACCTATCCTTGATCAGAAACCTTTCATAGGCTTAGAGAAAGAGCCTAAACCTGAAGTCATTGCTATAGCCCTATATTTGAAGAAATCAGACATTGTCTTGGAAACGAGAAGCGGAGTTAAGGGTATTCTTGCTAAGGTATTAACGGAGAAGGCTCAAGTGTTCTTGAATGCTATGAGTTTTGATGCTTTTGAGGAGATCTTAACCTTGTTGATTTATCGCTTGGTACTATTACCTAATCCAGACCAGTTCATAGACGTACACGCCATCAACATATTTCTGACTCATAATCCAGTGCCTACCTTACTTGGAGACATCTTACATTCTCTTTATACCCGTACTATGAAGGCACGAGGAAATCTAATGTGTTGCATACCTCTGCTATCTAGGTGGTTTATTTCTCACCTTCCTCGATCTGTGATGAAGAATAACTAAGGGTTAAGGTGGTCTAAGAGGATCATGTCACTTTCTCATTCAGATATTCATTGGTGTTCTCGATCTATGGAGAATGTTACTATCATTGACCATTGTGGGGAGTTCCCTAATGTGCCACTCCTTGGCATAAGAGGGGGAATTACCTACAACCCTTCTTTAGCTCTATGTCAGTTTGGTTATGCTCGGAGTAATGGTCCTCATGACATGCTTATTCAAGGAATTATGTTCGACTACAATAACGATCTTCAAGGTTACCGTCAAAGGTTCATACGAGCTTGGGGTAAAGTGAACAAGGTTGACAACAAAACTCTGGAGCCAAAGTATTATATTCCTATGGAGCCTTATCTCAGATGGGTGCGATCTCGTGCTCAGACTCTTATGATGCCATATCCTGCTGTTCTACCATTCACCATGGAGCCTGTTGCAGAAGGGGATACTCTTTATACCATCCTTCATCCAGACATGCCCACTGACCTGGAAGAATTGCAGAAGTCCTGGATCCAATTTAAGGAGCAAAGAGATACCTTTGAAGCTCAATTCAGGATTAACCAAGAAAGAGTGTTAGAACTGACCAAGCAACTTCACGAGGAGCGGAATCTCAACACCTACCTCAACACAAAGAGGAAGCGTCCATGGGAGACTTAAAACCCCATATGTTTTCCTTTAACTTTATTTATGAGCTATATTTTATTCTGTAAGCCCAAAGGGCAATATTACTTCAAGTTTACTAATAAATTTTTTGTTTTCATTTGTTTAAACAAATTTAAATCCTGCGGTCCTTGAAAACATTGCATATGCATCTACATACCATCTCTTTTCACAACAGGTTTTCACAGCAAATTTCTCATCTTCTCGCTATTTATTCCAAAGAAATGGATCTCGAACAATCTGTCAAAGATCTCCAAACTCAGATGGCTAAATTTCAAGAGGTGATCCTGAATTTGTCCAAGGGGCAAGAAGAGTTGAAAACACTCCTCTATGAAAATCATGAAGATAACAAGAATGGTCAGTTGGAACAATTGCAAGCTGAGATGGCAGAAATGAGGATCCAGATGAATGACCAGGTGACTCTTATCCAAAGTTTAGCTCAGGATCCAGATGAATGGAAGTATGAATATGAACATACTAATTATTTGAGGTAAAATTTAACAGGGAAACAATGTTGGATCTGAAAACTAAATTGATATTGCATTGTGTCAATAGACAGCAGCAATGTGTTCCTGGGCTAATTTGCTAAAATT
Source organism: Lathyrus aphaca (assembly GCA_963966055.1). Classification (NCBI taxonomy): domain Eukaryota; kingdom Viridiplantae; phylum Streptophyta; class Magnoliopsida; order Fabales; family Fabaceae; genus Lathyrus; species Lathyrus aphaca. The sequence goes on along the minus strand of OZ014519.1, from coordinate 574,305,642 downwards.
TCTTTCTTTATTTTTTAAAATAAAAGATCAATAAATTTTGTTCATAACATATTTGTTGTTGTTGTGTTTCATGATTTATGTTTATTTTCTATATTCAGATTCTATTTGATAATGATCTCAAACAGGTAGTAATATACTTCTATTTGATAATTCAATTCAGAGCTATAATATGATATGATGTTTGTTATGTTAGAGTTATTGTGATCTTCTAATGGATTTGAGTGGTGGGGTGGAACTTGCAACTGTTGCTTACATACATAGTCAGGAAATAAGAAAATAATTTGAGGTTGGTCAAATATATATTATGTTCTATGATTTTTAATTTTTAATTGATAGTGTGACAAGATTCAACCTTCTGTTCGAAAAGCTATGTTGTCTCGATTTAATAATATGATTCGTGAGGGTAGTGTTTATAAGTTTATCCTGATAGGATAACAGTCTCCCCTAATTCGATTGTTGGGAAAATTGACATGGACTACTTGGTTGTTAAAAATCCAATAAAACTTCTATTTACTACAAAATTTGTCTTCTGTTTTTTCAAAAGTATTATCTGATATGTATTATCTGATATTTTCTTGGTGAATTCTTATCTACCCATCTCAAAAAGCTGGGTAGAATTACCCATAGTGTAATTTGCATTGGAATTGCTTTGAAAATCTAAAAGTTTGAACTATTAAATAAATAAATAAATGCAATAAAATGATATGACATTATTTGATTGGAGGAATGTACATTACCCAACTTTTTATGGTAGGTAGAGAAGTTGTCCCATATTTTCTTTTTTATCTGATATGTATTATATGATATTTTCTTTTTTATTCAATATTATGATATTGCCTTATGGCCATTTTGTTTGGGATTGGACTTGAAGGAACAATTTGATATTTTATCTGATATAAAACATATACTTTTATATGTGAGTTACACATAACTTACAAATTAAGTGGTTTGGTATTTTTTCTTAATGTAGTATGTCGGTAAATTATATTTTTTCAACAATTAAATATTTTGTTGAATAATTATTGTTTATATTGTTATAAAGCTTCAATTTTAATTTTGTTTTTTGTCGATATTATAGTAATTGAAACCAAGATATCGTCGCGGGAGGGAAGGAAGAATAAATTTACTTTTGAAAGGAGAAGACAACTAAGATGATAATAACAAGTGATACTTTATAGATGTCGAAATATTGTTTATAAACAAGGTAGTTACATTGTTACATTTACTATTCTAATATTAATTCAAAATATTTTAAAATGAAAATTAATAACTATTTTTTTATTACTTAATATGAGAAATTTAAAAGTAAATATTCAAAATTTAAATGAAAATTATTATTTACATAAATTAATTACATTAATATTAAATTATCTAACTAATTTTGATCAACTATATTAAATACTTATTTTTAAATTAAATTTAAGATTTAATAACATCTAATTATATAATTAAATATGTTTTTAATCTTTTAACTATAATAATTTTGTTTTTCATCCTTCTAAATATAATAATTAAATACATTTTTTTATAGAAACATTAGATTTTCAAGATATTTAAAAAATATATAATAAAACATAAAATTTATTTATAATAAAAAATGGAAAGAATATTTTTTAAAGCTTTTCTTATATTTTGTCTTTCCAAAACACTATTGTATATTATTGGTACACATCAATAAAACAATGATTGCAAAAATAGACAAGTACCTTGTGTTCATAAACACAGGGTCCTATGGCTGCACCAACTACCAACCTAACTTCATGGCCTGTCAATTTGGTTTGAGCTAAATGCTGCCAAAGTCTCTTGTGAAGCACCCTTCTAACGTCCTCTAGTCGGGAATAAGACTCAATGCTGCAGCCTTAGGGCATGCAAACGTTTCGCTTCGACGCCTCGTTTCTCACAATCCAAGATTTTTACATTTGGTGGGCGAACTACCAAACTGAGCATTTCCAAAGGGTTATTTTTCTGGAAAACATGGTAGATGCCTTTGCTATCATGGCCGAAACTACCAAGACGAACACCAAGCCGCTGACACCGACATACCTCGTCGAAAGGTAGCTTTCGACATCCCTTATTCTTTAATATATATTTTATTGCATGTGTTATTTAAGTTTTCATTTGTCAGGGTTCGAAACGAGGGTCGACCGTTGTTCCTCCTTCCCCGGCTACAAAGAAAACAAAAACCCAAGACTTAGAGGTGAGTTTCTCTTCACTACTACTTTTCCCTGCTTTTGTCTGCATCTACTTATAAACCCTTTTGTTTTCAGATTGTCAAAACCGTGCCACCTCCAGAAGGGAGTGCCTCTGATGGGAGTACTCACTCCTATGTGTTTCCCATTAATCAGGATATTTCTTCGCCAAATCCCAAGAAGAAGAAAAATATGGGAGCCAAGAAAGTGTAAAGGACGGTCGTGAAACCATCTCTTGTAATCCCTAAGGACTTGACTGAGGTTTTTAATCTTAGACCCATTTACGAGGTGACTAATCCTCTTGTTTCGAATTCTTTCTTGTTTACTTGCTCCACTAACTGGTGCTCTCTTCTGATTTTGACAAGTCAAAGTGGCCGATTCGACCATTGTTGTCGAAACTCCCACTCCAGAATTTTTGGCTGACCCTTCATTTAGGTCGAAGGTTTCACCCAGTCCTTAAAAGATCGATGAGTTCCTACCCAATTCTCCATAGGCTCTAACAACAACCAACTCCCCACAAGTTTTAACAACAATAGAAAAAACAACACCTAACATCAAAATTGCCAAGGATCAACACCACCAACAACCTCTCTTTGAGACTGCAATTGTCGAGAATCAACCAGATGTGGTCGTCAAATTTGCTTCTCCACAAACTCCCTCACCCATGATGACACCTCTAATAACTGGCGTTGTAGATAATCAACATACCATTGAAATGAATGAATCAATGGTCCATCTAAACACTCCTCATTCTCAAACAATCCAAACACCGGTGATGGTTTGTACTTTGATGTCGCTCCTGGAATTTTCATCCTAGTACAAACGCGAAAGTGGAGCGAAAAAGGTAGAGTCAACAGCCAGGCATTTTTATCCCGAATGAATGGGAAAGGTAATGCTGCACAAACCGAAGAGAAGCAAAGAACAAGGTCTTGCGAACCAAAGAGACTGGTTTCAGGATTCAGTTACGAACTGGGAAAGTATTAGTACCCCAGATCGTCTGCCGTACCCGATGGGATCCATGCTTGCTTGAATTGTTTCAAAGGGTGAAGATAAAATGATGTTGAAATGAAACTGCTACTGGAATCGGATAAGAGAAATAAAAGGTATGGATTAATGTAGGGAAAATAAAAAGAGTGTGCTTGAATGGGCCTTACCTCACTGCCTACATATCTCATCGGGAAAATGAGAATCAGAGTAGACGTAGTTCCCCTAACTAGGGAGGAAATTTGCTTATTTATGTTTTTTTATGATTTGAACTGCTTATGCATATGCTCAGGTGTTGCAGGCTCGCCTTGAACGAGTGCATTTACCGTTTTGCAGAGAGACAAGTCAAAGCGAGTTCTTTCGTTAAGAGTGAGTGGGGTGAGAAGAGAATTCTCGTACGAAAGACAATTATTGTTAGTTTGTAGCTTTTAGAAGATTTTATTGAATTTGGCATAGGAGAATGTATCCAAGTCTCTTTCAATGGGATGTGTACCTCTTACATCATCCTGAAATGGAATGGATAAGAAGCACACATAGGTATGGAGGAAATCCCCAAACCTATTTCCAAAGATTAAGGCCCAAACATATTAACCTAATTTTATTTATTAAGTGTTTTTGTATTTTTTTATGAAAAAGTGTTTTTCAGGTGTAGTTTGTGAAGCATCCTTATGCTAAGAATTATTCATCATGATATACACCCTACACCTCATCCCCATATGGGATGTGTGCAAGTATCATATGGAAAAGTCCCTTGGCACATGAGAAAGCTTAACCTTTATTAGGTGTTTTGATTTTGTTTAGAGATGAGAAAAGAAGACTCAAGTTGAGATAGGAAAAAACTAAGGGAAACTAAGACTCACCCCAAGTTATTGTTTAATTGAGATCCTATAGTTAATGAGGTTTCTAATCCTAAAAGAAGAGAAAGAAGCAAATTCTAACTCACTTCAAGGATTGAAGATGAGATTAGAACTCAAGGGATGATAAGAAAGTGAAGTGTCAAAGAAGCATAAAATACTTATCGTAATCACAAGTTGAAAGCTTTAAAAAAGGAAGGAAAAAGGTAGAATATAGGCGCACACCCACACTCTATACTTACCATTAGCCTCTAAAAAGGTTAGTCAAATTAATGATTTATGAAATAAAAAATGATATTGTTCTGGACTGGACCAACGACTAGGCATTGCCCAATCCTTTCTGGCCCATGAAACAGCCCAATGACCCAAGATCCAGGGGACCCATTGCATTAATGGTTGTTTCACTCTCCTCGTTCCTGGTCTCTGCTCGACAATGGTAGAAACCTCCCATGATCATCATGGACAGTTCTTGCTCGGAGGTAGTACGTGTCTGACACATCACCCCCGACCATGATGCTCGTCCAATGGCCAGTTCCTGTAAGTTATCTATTTTTGGGGGATCCGTGATACAGACCCAAAAATAGGAACCGTTGTCCACGCGTTGGGGGCTATCTATATAAACCCTCTCATTTGAGGGGGGTCAGGCATCAAAATATTCATCCCTAACACTTACTAGTACTTGTTGTCTCTTGTGCCCGTTATGACTTTGGCATCAGAGTACCTTGCAGGTACAATCCCCTGTTCTCCTCATCATTCGAGCAGACATTAGAATCCACATCAACAACCATCGGAGATTCTGATCTCAGGTATGATCAGTGGCTCCGTCTGTGGGAAACAATAACCTTCCGTTCGTGAAAACAAAAACATCTATTTTCGGTATCCTTCTCAATGGATCACCTAGAAGATTCCGTCAGTGCTCGCCTCACCACCGACATTTCCATCAAGCAACGGGAGAGTGACGGTACCAACCCCCCCGGTCGGGGATCAAAACCGTTTCCTCGACGGGCAAACAGTTACACCGTCACCCGAACCTTTCCAGCAACTTGAGGTCGCATTTCCCGATCTTCCATTGATTCCTATCCCTGAAGGGGCGAATCAAACACTAGCAACTCTAGTCGAAGCAACCAACAACATCAACCTCCTCTTACTCCACAAAGGTGAAAGGTTGGAGGTTCTTGAAGAGGCAAGGCGTGTGAGATCCCCCACTCCTACACGGAGACATCGCCGCTCCCAGTCAAGGTCACCCAAGCAGAGGAAATACCACCACCAGCCTGAGGCCTCCGGATCCATAAAGAAAAGGACTCATTCGTCTCCTCGGCGGAATAAGTCCCTGCAAATAAAGAAGACCTGGCGGACCCTCCAACCGGGAGTGCGACCTTCACCATAAAGAACGAGAAATTGCTCGAAGTCTCCTCCATGCAGGCACAGGGACGATCTGTCTAGTTCCGTCTCCCTGTTCTCCAACGACGAAGATGAGCCTCGGGGTCCTCTCTCCGAATAGATCATGTCCACCGACTCCCGAAAGGGCTTTAGAAGCCTCCACTGTTGGGAATGTATGATAAGACCATAAATCTGGATGAGCACATTGAAAATATCGACACCCTGTTGGATTATATAGGCGTCCGGGGAGCTATCAAGTGTAGTATCTTTCCCACAACCTTGAGAAAGGGGGCAATGGCTTGGTACAAAATCCTACCCCACGAATCTATCACCTAGTGGAGGCAGTTAGGCAAAACATTATCTCGACACTTTACTGCCTCGCGACACCATCCCAAAATCGAGGCATCACTAGAAGTAATCATTCAAGGGAATTAGGAGCCCCTCTAGGCATATATCGAAAGATTTAACAAAGAAGTCATCCAAGTGTCCACCATGGACGACATGAAAAAATATCTTTTGGAACTGGGACTCCACCCCCAGAGTCATTTCAGGAGGGGCATGGGGATCGAAACACTAGCCACACTCGACGCATTCCTCCTTAAAGCGCAAGCGTATATCTAGTATGAGGAAAAGGAAGCGGCGAGCAATGACCATGACACTCGGCCTAATGAAGACGCCAAACCCTCCTAGCATGATGATTCCTTGACATCTCTTTGGGGAAGTTACAAAAGAAAGGAAGATCCCTCTCGTGAACCGCGGGAGCACAAGGGTCCTATCGGGAGGTTCCACGACTACACGCCTCTTACAGCGACCATGGAAAAGATCCTGTCCAAATGCACAAACTCTGAATTCCACCAAGGAGGAGTCAGATTCCCAAAATAACTACCAAATAAACCAAATACTGACAAAACAAAATATTGTTGTTTCCATAAATTGCACAGGCATAACACGGAGGATTGCATTCACTTGAAGGACACCATTGAGATACTCATCCGAGATGGTCATCTTAAGCAATTCGCCAAGAGTAAGGATTCTCTTAGATAAGAAGTGCAGGAGACCCGGAAAGCTGAGGGCATAACTCCATCGGTCTCGGAAACAAATCTTCAGGTCGCTCTTAGCATTACGCGGCCAAATGATTTTTATATCCCTGAACCATATACAGGCCCTCATACTTCGATGTGCATAACCAGTGGGAATCCTTCCCGTCAGCAATGATCATATCCGGAGGAGGAACCAACAAGGTGATAGTAGGGTCAGTAAAGAGGCGATTCAACCATCTGATCAACACTAGCTCCAATCAGAGCTCGACCCTCAATCCTCCTCGCGGAGGGTCTGCTCCCATCTCGTTCTATAAGGAGGATCTCCTTGGAGGGGCACCTAACGCTAGCATTCCTTTGCTAGTTCACGCAGAAATGGGAAATTTTGACGTTCGTAGGATCCTGGTCGATCAAGGAAGCTCGATCGATATTATGTACTCCCAGTTGTTCGCAACCCTCCAGCTGAATGAAACACACTTAATGCCATATGTAGGCTCGGATCTCCAAGGGTTCAACAGGACGGTTTCTAGGCCTTGGGGTTATGTCGATCTGATCGTTACCTTTAGGGCAGGAGAAATCACAAGGTCCATTAAGGTACAATTCCTTGTGATAGACTGCCCGTCCTTGTACCAGTGCATCCTAGGACAACCTAATATGGCCGAGCTCATCGCAGTTCCTTCTACGGTGCACATGAAAATGAAGTACGACACTTCGTCGTGGCAGGTAGCCACCCTCCATGAAGACATAGAAGTTGCCCGCATATGCTATGAGGCTGCATCAAAAGGTATCAACACCATCGATGACAAGCCCAAGCCGACCAAGGCCATCCCCCCATGCACCGATGAAGAATCAAAGGCGCTGCCTCGCGTAGACCCCATAAACCTTGACAGTAGATTCAACGATGAAGAAGAACGGGCGCAGTTGGTCGCAAAGCTTTCTTCATCTGCCAGACCTGTCCCTGAAGGTGATTTCAAGCTAATGGTATTAGGGAAGGATCCCACAAAGGTGGTAAAGATTGGAGAAGATCTCACTGACCTAGCAAGAAAGCAGCTCAAAGCCTTCCTAGAGAAAATGCTGACTTATTCGCGTCGAGTGCTGCAAAAATGCCGGTCTTGGATCCAAAAATAGCGTGCCACCATATCTCCATAGATCCCTCCATCTGAGCAGTTGCACAACGAAGGAGGAAGCAATCATAGGAAAAGGTGAAAGCGACTGAAAAGGCTGTAAAAGACCTCCTAGAGGCACATTTTTTAACCGAGGCCAGGTACACCACCTGGCTCTCGAATGTTGTACTCGTTAAAAGGAATAATGGAAAATGATGCATGTGTGTTGACTAACCCGATCTTAATCGGGCTTGCCCAAAAGATGCTTACCATTTGCCTAACATTGATAAGTTGGTAGATAAATTTGCAGGTTTTAAGCTTTTGTCGTTCCTCGATGCCTATTCTGGGTATAATCAAATACCCATGGTCATGATTGACAAAAAGTACATCGCCTTCATGACTGAACCAGACAACTATTACTACAATGTAATGCCCTTCGGCGTGAAAAACGCGGACGCTACTTACCAACGAATGATGAACAAAGTCTTCCAAGCGGAGATCGGAAACATGCTCGAAGTCTACATGGACGACATGATCATAAAATCCCACGAGGAGACCGACCATGCTCTCCACCTAAAGAAATTTTTTGATCAAGCACGCAAGTGCAAGATGCGATTCAACCCTGAAAAGTGCACGTTTGGGGTATGAGTGGGAAAATTCAACGGTTTCTATCTAACCGAAAGAGGAATAGAGGATAACCCCAACAAATGTCGAGCATTCGTCGAAACTCCCACGCCACCTTCTAAAAAATCCATCCAGTCGCTAAATGGGGTGCTAGCATCGTTGTCACGTTTTGTAGCAAAATATGCTCAATACGCGCTCCCCTTCTTCAAGCTCCTCCTCAAATAGGTCGCTTTTGAATGGACGGAGGAGTCCGAACAAGCACTGACCCACCTTAAAAGGGATTTGTCATAACCCCCGGCCCTCTTCTGACCAGAAACAGGGGAAACACTATTCCTTTACCTTGTCGTCACTAACGAGGTCATAAGCGCCGCCCACATACAAGAAATGCTCGATGGGCAAAAACCAATCTATTTTACAAGTAAATCTCTATCTCTTAGTCCTTGTCTTGGATTGAATCTATTATGCTCTTTCATGATTTCACCTTTTGAGTGCAAAAAAATATGTGATTCATGATTAAAAATCATACACTTATTATACTAAAAATTAATTTCATGAAATATCATTGATATGTAACACCCCAAGAAATATGCATCTATAATCGCATCACTTGAAGTATTAAAATTTGGTATTTAGCACAATCACCATATATATGACGTTGAAAATATATTAATTCAAGTATATGACATGGTACATAAAAAATATTACAATGAACATCTAATACAACTAATAAGAAATACACTATGTACACTAAAAAATAGACGATTAAGTCTTAAAGTCTGCAGGTCTTCTTGCCATTCCTTAATCCTTCATTGAATTTCCTAAAAAAAAAAAACATAATTGGGGTGAAATAATTATTTCATAGTAGAGTTCCATATCTTATGGGTCCACTCGATTCTCAGGGTTCACTATCCTTATTCGCATCTTACTAGCACTACTCTCATGTGTTATATGTACATCTAAGGATCAGAGAATTTAGCTTCATACAATGTATGAAAGACGAATTTCCACTTAACCTTGTCATTCAAAACAATAGAAATTGTAGATTTTGGCCATGTTGAATCAAATATACGACAACTAAATATGATGCCATCAAGGTAGGTTCTTACGAAAGTTACTTCCCCCTTAGCATGAAACCATATCCACCAATGTTGTATCCAGCATTACCTGCCTCATTGGTTTCAGTATCATGTCCTGATAAGATGGTATCCATAGGATTCCTACCTTCTTACTTTTAGGACTTACTCTCATATGTTTCAAACCACAAATTAGGCAAGATGTAGGAATCAAACTTTCACATATTAATTCGTGTTATCTCGAAATCTTTACATCGATATCTATCGAAGGTTGCAGTGTTCTCGCTTCTGAATTTTCTCACCGTCATATTTCTCATCAAAATCTTATGGTTTACTCACTTACCAAGAATTATCCTTTAGGTAAGCATAAAAGTGCATGCACATCATTTAGATTTTCACTATTAACCTAAATGATTACTCTAAAGTGTTGCTCTATTACTCATCACATATTAAACAACCGACTTCCTTATGATGTACTCGCCATGCTCAACATATCATACTATGTATGATATCAAAAGTTTTTCGATTCTTACAATTGTACTAGATCTCATACTTAATCACTGTACGAATACGTTCTTACAGCTGACTAGGGTTTCATATGCCATACTTATATTTGGTGAGTCTCCAAGTGTTTCCTTCAGTTATCTTAGAAGACACTTACACGTCTTTAATCATATAATGCAATAAACATCCAAACACCGAATTGGACTTGGTTCGTGTTCATGCCATTTCGTCATAATATGAACATGATATGACATCACTCATACTATTACACAACTCTACACTAAGTAATTCAATTAAGGCTTCACATGCTAACTTATTCATAATTAATAATGAATTCAATCATGTTATTACATCACCAATCCAATCAACTAGAGTTCATGAATTCTAAACTTTATACTGGAAACTAAGGCATACACATATAATTTTACTTCACCATATGGTAGAGTGTTGAACTAGCTTTCCAAATCCTCTGACCGTGTCCCAAACGAAGTTACGAAACTTATTGTATGGTGATTACAGGGTGTGCAATCAATTGTTATTTTGGGATAATCGATTATAGGGTCTATTATGCCTAAAAAATCACGCAGAAATTGAGTGTTGGTCGGTTGCTTATGAGGTGAAATCGATTGCACCTGCAACTTTTCTCAAAATTATGTGTTCTAACACCATTTTCGGCACCCCAATCCACCATAAATCAAACCCTCACATATACTAACATGTTATAGAATCATACATAGAAATATTTTCTCTCAATTCACATCACAAAATCATACAAGTGAATAATACCAAAGTTGTATGGGAAGCAATTACTTGACTAAAGGGGTCAATTGATTGTTTATTACATTATGTAAAATAGAAATGGAGAATGTTAGGGTGTCAATCGATTGACCCAAGGAAGTAATCAATTGCCTTTGGGAAAATTTATAGAATTCATCCACTACAATCGATTGCCTTATACAAGAAATCGATTGTAGCCACAAAATTTATACAAAAAAAACATTCAAACTCAGATTTTCAGCAATCACACACATGATTAATCACTCATAAAAATATCTAACATACTTAAACTGATTATAATGCATTCAAACAACACATGCATGTCACAAATTCTGCAAATTCCAAGCTTCTCATCGAACAAGAGAGAAACATGAAATGCAACCTAAATTCCATCTGCATTATTGCCTAAAATTTCTACATACATATTATATGATAACTATGAACCCTCACCTCAATATACGATGAAACTCGAGTTAGTGATGAAATGGATGAAAAGGATGATCACTTGGTGATATGACTAGAGTTGGTGATGAAATGGATGAAAATGATGATCACTGGTGATATGCTCATTTTCTAGTTTACTTCAGGTTCAAGCTTCATCACTATCCCACATTCAAAGATGTTGAAATTTGATCAAGACCTCTCTTATCCTTCTTTCTTCCCAATTTCTCATAGCTAGCTCTCTCTTTCCTTTTCCACTCCCCTAAATTTCTATGTAAGTTCTAATGTGAAAAGAATGGGAAATATTATGAAATGGACTTCATTACTTAATATTGTGAAATTTCATCTTTACTTTGCCCTTAATTCAATATTTTCAATGAATGCCACTATATTAAATCAATATCTAATCAATCCCACTAATAATTATTAACTTCAATAACCACTTTAAGAATATTTAGGGGTATTATAGATGAATACTTAGGGATACTTTCAAACTTATAAATTATTATTTTTAAATTTACTCCTGTAAATTTTATTCAATTTAAGTTTTATTTTGAATTTTTTTAACAAATTTAAAGCACGAGTTTAATCACATTATTTAGTTTTTATATAACTACAAAATTTATAACAACTTCAAACATATTTAATATTTAAAAAAATTATGTGTAAATATATTTATGTTGAAATTATAGTATTTTTTACAATTTTTAAAATATGATATATATATATATATATATATATATATATATATATATATATATATATATATATATATAGTTCCGGCCAGGCCCAACTTCCAGAGTTGGGCCAGACAAATTAGCGGCCCAACACGCTCTTCGTCGAGCATCACGCTCGGGAGGATGGTCTGCGTCGTCAGAGGTTTAACCGACCGGAATAAAGTCCCCTAACGGCTAGTTCTGACCGTTACCTACTCATACGGGTTCCACGATCCACGCCCAATGGTTTGAACCAATAACCATCCACCAAGGACAATATATAAACCCTCTCATACGAGAGGGTCAGGTATTCAATTCTCTCACCCTTAATCTCGTACTTGCACACTCTTCGCTCAGTCTCTTACTTTAGCATCAGAGTGCCTTGCAGGTACACCCCCTCCTCTCCTCATCAACCGTCCTTCAACAACGCTCGACGCCGGCCATATCAGATCCTGATCTCCAGGTACGATCAGGTGGCACTGTCTGTGGGAACGCTGACTTCCCCGTTCTTTTCTCTCAAAATCTTCAAGAACCAAAGTCTTTTACCAAGATCCATGGTTGCTTGAGACAACAATCCAGATAACCAGTCTAACGACGGTATGCTCCTCACGCAACGTGAGAGCAACGCTAATAATCCTCTGCAAAAAGATATCGTGCAGGACCACCCAGACGGGAAGACAACTTCACCTTCCCCCGATCGCGACCAGCCTCTAGAAAGTCGCTCAGAGGTCCTCCTTCCTCAAAAACCTTCAGGATCTGACTTTGTTGCACTGACCGAGATTCTCAACCAGAAGAATTTGTTGCTCCTCGCCCACGGTGAGAAGATTTCCCGTCTTGAGGACAACAACCGTCGATCGTCCCGATCCCCCGCGAGACATCGAGGAAGACGTAGTCCTTCCCCCTAAAAGTAAGAGGAAAGGACGCAATAATGAATCCACTAGTAACAAACGGTCCCGCTCGTCTCCTCCTCGATCGTCCCCTCCAAGAAGGCGATCTCGGTCACCAAGAAAGTCAAGAAAGAGCAGATCAAGATCTGCATCACCCCGGCGAACCAAAAAGCACGCGCCCCTATCTCCTTCATTCAATTCCAGTGATGATGAGGACACTAAGGCCCCCCTTTTGTCAGAAATCATGGCCATTAAACTCCCACGGGGTCTAGAGAAACCTCCACCCTTAGGCTCGTATGATGGGACCATCGATCCTGACGAGCATATCGAGAATATCGATGCCTTGCTCGATTACCGAGGGGTCTGAGGGGCAATCAAATGTCGCCTCTTTCCTACGACTCTGAGGAAAGGTGCGATGACGTGGTACAAAAGCCTCAAGTCACCGCTTCTAGACGCCACCTGAAAACGGAGGCATTGCTCGAAGCAATCATCCAAGGGAAGGACAAGCCTTTGCGGACCTATGTCGAGAGGTTCAACAAAGAAGCGGTCCAGGTATCCACCACAAACGACATGAAGAAATATTTGTTGGAGCGGGGTCTACGCCCGTCGACCGATTTCCACCGTGCGGTTGGCATCGAGACCCCAACTACCCTTGACGCTTTTTTGCTAAAAGCCCAAGCTTACATCCAATACGAGGAAAATCAGGCTGCTAGCTCCGTCCGAGATGCCCGGCGTCGTGAGGACGCAAAACCGTCCAAAGTCGATGAACCCTCGACATCTCGTTGGGGAGGAGACAAAAGAAAGGAAGATCGCTCCCGTGAACCGCGGGAGCACAGAGGACCCGTCGGCCGATTTCATGAATATACCCCTCTCCTGGTCTCTAGAGAGAAGATCCTATCCGAATGTGCCAATCGGAGTTCAGGCAAGCGGGAGTACGCTTCCCGAAGCAGCTGCCTAGTAAACCAGGCACAAATAAGACGAAATACTGTAGATTCCACAAGAGTCACGATCATAATACTTAAGACTGCATCCACCTCAAAGATGCAATCGAGATACTTATTAAAGACGGGCACCTCAAGCAATTTACTAAATCAAGAGACGCCCCTCGCCAAGAGCCGCAGGAGGCTCAAAAGGTCGAAGAGGTTGTACCCATACCATCAGATGCGAACATGCAAGTTGCTCTAAGCATCTACCGCCCGGAGGACTTCTTCCTGCCCGACCATACCAAGAGCCCGAGGTATATTTCCTCCCACATCCCGTGGGAAACCTTTCCTTCTGCAATGGTCATCTCAGGGGGAGGTTTCAACAAAATCACGGTCGGGCCCGTGAAGAGGAAATTTGACCAATTGGTCGCGAAAGGACCTGCTCAAATCGCAACCTTGGACCCCCCAAGAGAGGGCTCGATACCCCTTGCCTTTTACAGAGAGGAACTCTTGGGAGGGGCATCGAATGCCAACATACTGTTAATAATCCATGCGCGGATGGCAAATTTCGATGTCAGAAGAATCCTGGTGCACCAGGGTAGCTCATGTGACATCATGTATTCCCAATTTTTTCAAAACTCCAGTTGAATGAAACACACCTGACTCCATACGTCGGATCATATCTACAAGGCTTCAACGGAGCAGTTTCCCGACCATGGGTCTACGTCGATCTCATCGTGACCTTCAGGGCATCCGAGACTGCCAGATCTGTTCGCGTCCAGTTCTTGGTCGTAGACTGCCCTTCGTTATATCAATGTATCTTAGGGCGACCAACATTGGCTGAGCTGATCGTTGTTCCATCTACCGTTCATCTGAAGATGAAGTATTATACTACCTCGGGAAAGGTCGCTACACTACATGGTGACGTCGAAGCTGCTCGCCGATGCTTCGAAGCAGCCACCAAAGGCCTCAGCTTGATTTCGTACCAGCCGAACCCATCTGCTCCAACACCTCCGGATGCTCCGCGAACATCCAAAGTTTTTCCCCAGGTCGACTCAATCGATCTGGATTGCAGGTTTTCAGATGAAGACGGGGGCGTTAGGAGGCTGTCTGATCCACTTTCCCGACCAATTCCTGACGGAGAATTTGAGTTAATTCCTTTAGGAGATGATCCAGCTCGGTGCATCAAGATCGGGGCCCATTTGCCCGACTTGGCAAAACGAAAATTGGAAGCATGCCTCAAAGGAAACGCCGACCTATTCGCTTGGAGCACCGCATAAATTCCAGGGCTCGACCCCGAGACGACCTGCCATCATCTCTCCATCGATCCAGCACACAAGGCTATCGCCCAGCGTAGGAGGAAGCAGTCGACTGAAAAGACCAAAGCAGCCGAGTCAGCTGTTAAAGACCTCCTGGAGGCAAATTTTGTAACTGAGGCCAAGTATACAACTTGTCTCTCAAATGTTGTACTTGTCAAAAAATCTAATGGAAAATGGAGAATGTGTGTTGACTATATCGACCTTAACCGGGCTTGCCCGAAAGACACATATCCTTTGCCCAACATTGACAAATTGGTCGACAATTCGGCCGGTTTCAAACTATTATCCTTTATGGACGCCTACTCAGGGTATAATCAAATCCCTATGGTCGTGGCCGACAAAAAATATACAGCCTTCATGACCAAATTGGGCAACTATTATTATAACGTTATGCCATTTGGTTTAAAAAACGCAGGCGCGACCTATCAGCGCATGATGAAAAAAAAATTCCGAGTTGAAATTGGGGACATGCTCGAAGTATACATGGACGACATGATAGTCAAATCCCAAGAAGAAACAGATCATGCTTCCCACCTAAGAAAGGTGTTCGACCAAGTTCGAAAATGCAAGATGCGTTTCAACCCGGAAAAATGTACATTTGAAGTTCGAGCAGGTAAATTCCTCGGGTTCTACTTAACCGAGCGAGGGATCGAAGCCAACCCGGATAAATGTCGAGCATTCATATAAATACCTACCCCAAACTCTAAAAAGTCCATACAATCGTTAAACGGAGTTTTCGCCTCCCTCGCCCGGTTTGTGGCGAAATTCGCTCAACATGCCCTCCCATTTTACAAACTCCTTCGCAAGGAGGTTGCCTTTGAATGGACGGAGGAGAGCAAGCAGTATTTGTCCCATTTTAAAAACGCATTGTCTGAGCCCCCAGTTCTATCTAGACCCAACGAAGGGGAGACACTCTACCTCTATCTCGCTATGGCAAACGAGGCCGTGAGCGTAGCCCTCATTCGCGAACTGCCCGAGGGGCAGAAACCTATTTACTTTACAAGCAAGGCGCTGCACGGCCCTGAACTTCGATACCTCCAAATAGAAAAGGTGGCGTTGTCCCTCATTTTTGCAGCTAGAAGACTAAGACATTATTTCTTAGCCCACACTGTTATCGTAAGAACAAACCAACCCATAAAGCAATTGCTCGCGAGGCCAGACATGGCCGGGCGAATGTTAAAATGATCGTTGGAATTGTCCGAATTCAATATCAGGTTTGAAGGGAGACAAGCTCTCGAAGCTCAAGTGCTAGCCGACTTTGTGGCAGAACTCACTTTCACCGAGAAAGAGTCGAAATCCCTGTCCAAATGGACCATCTTCGTAGATGGGGCGTCCGACCCGACAGGTAGTGGAGCCGGGATAATTCTGGAAAACGAGGAAGGAAACATCATCGAAGTATCTTTGAATTTGTCTTTCCCCACATCTAACAACCAGGAAGAATATGAGGCCTTCCTGGCCGGTCTGCGACTCGCGAACGACCTGGAGGCGGAAGAAATCGTAATATGCACGAATTCCCAATTGGTCGCCAACCAAGTCCGAGGGGATTTCCAGGCCAAAAACGACAATATGGCTGAATATTTGGCCCTTGTCAGGAACAAGTTGAAACGTTTCACGAGCATAGAAGTCAGACACGTCCCGCGGGAAAATAACACCCGAGCTGATATCCTTTCCAAACTGGCAAGCACTAAAGGAAAACGAAGCAACAAGTCTGTCATACAAGAAGTACTCCCCCGACCAAGCATCGGACAATCTTCGACCCATTTAGACGTTAACCTCGTGGGCGACACCAACTGTTGGATGACCCCAGTATTTAATTACTTGACCAAGGACGAGTTACCAACAGACCTGAAAGTGGCAAGTATCGTGCGTCGAAGGTCGTGCTCGTATACTTTGGTCGGTGGGCGCGTATCGCCGAGGCTTCTCCACACCTCTCCTTAGATGCGTCGAGGAAGAAAACATCCCACACGTACTAAGGGAAGTCCACGAAGGAATCAACGCACAACATCCGGGCGGACGATCGCTAGCGCGAAATATCCTTCGGGCAGAATATTATTGGCCGAAACTCCAGAACGACGCGAAAGACCACGTAAAAAGATGCAACAAATGCCAACAACGTGGGGAGGTGCACGTGGCGCCCCCTACCGAGATAAAATCGCTATCTTCCCCATGGCCATTCGCATGGTTGGGGATGGACATCTTAGGGCCATTCATCGTCGGATCCGGCCAGAATAAGTACCTTATCGTGGGCGTCGATTATTTCACCAAATGGATACAGGCAGAGGCCTTAGCCAAGATTATTGCACTCAACATACTACACTTCTTTAAGAGGAGCATCCTCGCTCGGTTCGGAGTACCGCTCGCCATTGTAACAGATAACGAGACCCAATTCACCGATAGACATTTCCAGGAATTCGTCGCTTCGGTGGGAACAAAACAGCACTTCGCTTCAGTTGAGTTTCCCCAAACTAAAGGGAAAGCGGAAGCCGCTAATAGGGTAATCCTAATAGGTCTAAAGCGAAGACTTGACGATCACAAGAAACACTGGGTCAAGGAACTACATAGTGTACTTTGGGCATACAATACCACTCCACACTCGAAGACCGGTGAATCTCCATTCCGGTTGGCCTATGGGACCGAAGCGGTAATTCCCATAGAAATGCACGTCTGATCCAGACGAACGGAGTCTCCGATGGACCAGGACATCAACTCTGAGGCACTCAAAGAAGAGCTTGATCTGGTCGAAGAAATCCGATCAGAAGCTGCTCTTCGAGAAGCCACTTTTAAACAAAAAATAATAGCTAGACATGACTCAAAAGTCATACGACGGGCATTCGAAGTGGGCAGTCTTGTTCTAAGAAGAAATCACATAGATTCCTGCGAAGGAAAACTGACTCCAAACTGGGAAGGCTCATATTGTGTCCGGGAAAAGACCGAAAACGGGGCCTATTACTTAGAAAATCTTCACGGGGAAGAGCTCGCTCGGCCGTGGAACGCCGAGAAGCTCAAACAATATTATAGTTAATTACAAAGTCACATTGCTCGGCTACCAAGCGAGGAGCAACAGGTGTGACTAAACTTGCGTGCCCAGGTACAAGCACAACAACCTAAATAACATGATTATCAGGATCTTCTTCGGGAAGAAGAGGGTGATTGTTGCACGGGCGGATACTCAACCGAGTCCGACGTCGCCTATGTACCACGACCAAGCAGAACCCCAGCTTGCGATGGGACGTTCAAGCCTCGGGCCCCGAGTCATCATCTTGGCCCGGGCACCGATCAGGAGCCAGCCTCCAACATCTGATTGGTCCCCCAAACCGACGGATTACAAACACATACCGCGTATTTGCCCAATTACATCTGACCCTCCTAACAATCATACACACATTAAACACTTAACATTTATAGGAACATAAAAGGAAGGAAGTCCTCTGACGGACGCACAGTTACGAATACATGTAAGTAAAAACATTATAAAGTAACAAACGACCACCAAGGTCAGACTATTTTATCAAAAGGTTGCGACCCCGAAGGGCCGACTTGTTCAAGATTACATTCAAAGGGGACCGCGTCCCCGAGAAAAACAAAAACATAATAAATTACAAGTTATGGCATGCAGGCCAAACTAGTTACCCTCCCCCTCGGGGGCATCAGGTTGACCTTCGCTCTGGGGCAGCTCTGTCTCAGGTTGTTCAGGATGAGCAATACCCCCGGCTGAGAGTCTTCCACGACCAAATCCGCAAGGACCACTATCTGACCGTTTTCAACTTTGTAAAGATAGCTGATGCGGTCGGTGTCCAGAACCAGTTCGGGATGGAGGGATTATATCTGATCTACAACATTTTGGAAACTGAGCTCAGTCGACGAGTTCAGATCTTCCATATCCTGGTCAATCCGAGCGAGAAACTGGGCCCTGGTCACCAAATCCTTGGTATCAGCTTCTTCATCATCCTTCAGGCTAAAGGAGTCTTTCATCTTTTTGTTTTGGTCTAAGGCCCTCCTTTTGTCGACCTCCAACTTGGCAATAATGTTCGCCTGCTCAGTCAACTCCCTAGCAGAGGCAGCAGCTTCCTCAGAGGCCTTGGTCAGCTTTTCTTTAGCAGCAGTCGGGAGCTCTTTCAACTTTATCACCTCCATTTCCTGCCCGGGATTTCCTTCGGCCGTCAGCCAAGCCATGGATAGCACCCGCATGACCGCACTCGCGTCCTATTCTAGAGACAAACGCCGGGCAGGGCGATCCATCCCCTCGACAAACAAGGAGTCCGCCCGATCGACCTCCATCCTTGTCCCTTCAAAGAAATTCCGCTTCACAAAGCAGGGCGGCAACACGTACTTCAGTTTGGGAGGAGCATTGACCGTCAAATCCACGGTCGCTGCAGATTTGTGCCTCTTCATGTGCGAGCCAGTGGACGCACTGGGAGACCCTTGGACCAGGGGACCCGACCCTGAGCCGCTCATTTCAGTCAGCTTGGTTTGAACAACCCTCGACCTTTTTTTCTGGTTTTGGCGCAGTCGTTCATGGATCTTATCTAGAGGATTCACCATAGAGCCTGCAAAGAAAAGAGACCAAATTAGTCACGAGCGTCAAGATTATCAAAACTGAATAACAAACAGAAATAAAAGCAAATACCAAAGAACTCAGACACTTTTTTCCCGGTGTTCACGCAAGGAGGTTTGTGACGTCTATCAAAGGACGCTCCACATCCTTTCCCCCGTCCTGGTCCAACATTATATTACCCTCCCCATCCAGCAGAGGGGTCAGAGTAAAAGAAGCCACCAACTTCTGAAACTCCTCGAAGCTAGCTGTATCGTCCCCGTTCAGAAAATCCCCTACTTGGACGAACTCACTAACTGGGCGCCCATAATTTAAATAACTCCATGAGAAGGGAAACATCCAGAGCCTTCTGGGAATCATTTACCCTTGATCGTCCAGTCTGGGCTCGTCATTTTCATTAGTATCTACCCCCATAAAAATCAGCGCTCATATGACTTCCTCACTTGCCGACTTTACCAGAAAATAGTCGGTCTTGAAAGCCCGGATAGATTCCGAGTGAGCCTTGAATATCTTGGTCCGCTGCTTGAAGGACATGAAACCCTTTCGGTCGGTTCCCCGTCCTACCTGGCGCTGCAGCGAGAACAGTCGGAAGAACAGAGGAAGCGTGGCCCCTACGCCCAAATAAGCGCACATCACCTCGAATGCTTTCAGGAACGCATAAGAGTTGGGGTGCAGCTGAGACGGTGTTACACCCAAATGTTCGAGCACGACACAAACCAGATCACTGAAAGGAAATGTTACCCCTAGAGTCGAGGTCGCGTACTCATACATTGAGAACTTTCGACCGCCATAATCTGAGAATATCCGATCATCATCCCCCGGGCAGGTGACGACCCAATCCTCAAGATCACCAACAATGGGCAAAGGCTCCGCACGAGGTCTTGAAAAGGACGACACCTTGTCAAGAAGGTCCTCCACTACCCATTCCTCAGGCGCGATTACTTTGTCCTTACCCCGAGGAGTACCGACTGCTTCTCCAGAGTCAGGAGCCACATCCTCCACCATGGTCGCGTCAGATTCATCCGACGAGCTTCCAGAGTCGGAAGGAACTGATGTCGAAGAACCAAAATCTTCTAAGGACACCTCCTCCGAGGAAATCTCGAACGGGTCGATAAGTGCAGTTTCACCTGAAAAGCAGAGGAAAAGCGTCAGTGAATTCGATTAGAAAATCAAATCCACCCTTCCACCGCTCGACAAGTGAAAGGGCGCGAGCCGACCCAGGAATAAAATCCCAGGGCAAAGCCCTCGATTAACCATCGCTCAAGGCGATGGTCAGCGCCCGACGACAGTAATAGTATGTTCAAGTCCTAGCTGCTTATCAGGTCCCAGATCAAGGTCGACCGGGACCATCGTCGACCACAAATTAGGGTTTGCAGTCGACGAGCAACGATAACATAAGGCCTATAAGCTACTTATTCTAGTCTAAACTACCGGAAAATCTATCATAAACCGCATGCATTGCTAAGATATCAAACCTATGGCTAAGAAAGACGCGAAAATGGTCATACCTTGAGCTTGAGAGGCCATTGAAGAAGTATTTGACTTGAAAATGCGGTGGTCGGTATGTACATACGGTGGTCGACGGCTGAGAATTGTCGTCTGAGATACGAGCAATATGGCAGAGAGGGAGACGAAGCGAAAAAGCATACAAAATACTCTGGGTTCCTATTTATAGGGAAAGGAGCACGTGCAGGGACGCGTGACCCCTATCCCTAGGCAATGATTACCTACATTTTAGCCCCTAGGCTAGCCGTTAGAACATTGAATAGGCGTGAATTCCCAAACACGCTAACTTTTCGTTTCATCTCCCTCCTTCGTCGAGCAACCGAATAATTGCCCGCCCATTGTGCGTCATCAAACGATCATTTTCTGGTCAATGCACGAAAATCACCAGATATAATGCGTGCACCTTGGAAAGAAGACCGTCATTAAGTCGTCGCCCCTTTCCAGAAGCAACGACTTGGGGGGCTCCTGTTTCTGCCAGGCCCAACTTCCAGAGTTGGGTCAGACAAATTAGCAGCCCAACACGCTCTTCGTCGAGCATCACGCTCGGGAGGATGGTCTGCGTCGTCCAAGGTTTAACCGACCGAATAAAGTCTCCTAACGGCTAGTTCTGACCGTTACCTACTCATACGGGTTCCACGATCCACGCCCAACGGTTTGAACCAATAACCATGCATCAAGGACAATATATAAACCCTCTCATACGAGAGGGTCAGGTATTCAATTCTCTCACCCTTAATCTCGTACTTGCACACTCTTCGCTCAGTCTCTTACTTTAGCATCGGAGTGCCTTGCAGGTACACCCCCCTCCTCTCCTCATCAACCGTCCTTCAACAACGCTCGACGTCGGCCATATCGGATCCTGATCTTCAGGTACGATTATATATGTATATATATATATATATATAAAAACTAGACTAATTTATAAATTTTATAATTTTATTTATTTACGAAATTATTGTTATTTAATATTCAAATAATTATGTTTTTCTCTCATATGTTTGTAATTAAAATTAAGGATGTGTTTGTTTTTTAAAATGACATGTCATTTGTAAAAGATGATAAATTCTTATGTAAAAAATTTGTGGAATTTTAAAAATAAAAAATATAGGTTAATTTTTTTTTAATGTTTCATCAATTTGTAGTGCTAATTAAAAGTGAGAGTATACCAAAATTGTTTGGATTTGAAATATGGAGGTTAATTTCATGAATTTGATAAAATCGGGAACCAACATTGTAATTAAGAATTAAAAATGACATAAAATAATTTTTTGTTTAATTATTATTTTTTAAATTAATTTATAAAAAATGAAATATTTATAATGATTTTCATCATTATAATATTTAAACACAGATTACTCTGTTTATCTCTCTTTCTATAAGAGTTTATTTTTCTCTTAAAAATCTTTTAAATTTGTATCATTATAATAAACTTAATTAGACTATAAATTATGCAAAAAGACAAATAATTTTCTTTGATTTTTTATATATATCATAATTAAATAATTTTATAATTAAAATTAAATTTTATTTTTAAAGCTCATTTACGGGATAAATTTTGAGTTTGTCACAAAGTTCATATAATTATATTTTTTATGGAATTTTTTTCACAAATTCTAATATTTTTATTAGATTATAGTATTTTTAATAAACTAACGAAAGAGATTCAAAATATAATAAAGTCAGATAAGTTGTGTTTAAACTTATGGCTTATACCGTCTTCTTTTTTAAATTTTATATTTAGGATTAAATAATTTAATTTCTATATTTTACCTGATTACAAATTTAATTATCTTATATAAATTCAATTAATTTTGATTATTTCTTTTTTTTATATCTTGAAAATCTATGAGATTTTCATTTTCTGAATAACTTATTAAAATCAACATAATATCAATTTTAGATGCAAATATATGAAAGAAAGAAAAAAAATTGATTAAACTCTAAATAAAAAATAATAATTTTGTAAATTAAGTAAATTAAAAGGTTCTTATTTGTAAATACGCTTCGTATTTACGATAAAAACTACTAAATATTAATTGCTATATCGATTTATTTTATGCTATTTCATAATTATCATTTATACAATCACTAATTTTATCAACTAATATAAATTTATCCTCTTAGTTTATCAATTATTATTTCAATTATTTTATTTTCAATTTTACCTTATTATTTTCATTAGAAAAAAAATTATATCATTTTTCTTATATGTGAATTAGTTAAACTGTTAATTTTAATGATTTATTAAAATAGAAACTAGTAGTAGTAATGTTTTTAACTTCTGTTAGATCTGTTTATTCTGTCCTAGATTTACCATTTCGGGTTTGCATTTTCGCCCCTCATTTTCATCCATTTTACCATTCGCCCCTTAGTTTTTCAAATTAACATTTCGACTTTATTGATTGATTCATAGGTTAAGAAAAAGCGGTGGCCTAGTGTTACTCAATTCAGACAGTGTAATAATTAATATTGGAAAAATAATTTAGATGAAAAAATTGAAGTAAGTGATGATAATAAATAAATAAATCCATGCGAATTAATGAAGGGGTAACGTAACGTGACACGAGAACCATAATTGGTTTTTTGAAATTTATTTTGTTCGCCAAAATTTAATTCAAATTTTGAAGGAAATGAAATTTCCCGCTCTTTTTGTAATTACTGGCTGTACACTACATACACGCTATCAAGTGGACCCCACAAGTTGCAAAATTACAAAAAGTGTGTTTAATATTTATTGTAAGGATTGAAGAGATTGGTATGGTGCTCATGTTATGTGTGCGTTTCATTTTATTTCATATGCAATGGATTTAATTGCTCCTCAAGTGTATATATATATATATATATATATATATATATATTAGTTGTATTTGACCATTTGTATAGATTAAATAAATATAATAAATAAAAGTAATATAATTATTATTTTTCTCATATTAATTGTTTGTGTGTTTCAATTATTTTAAATATAAAATGAGTGATAAAAATTTAGAAGCTATATAGATAAAATTGAGGTTTAATTAAAGTTTTGTTTCTCTTATCTTAGTTAATATGAAATTGATTTTTTTTTTTAATTTTAATAATTTTAATTTATTTCTCATATTTTTGCATTTAAAATCGACCTCGTTGTATCAATTTTTAAATAATGTTTCACTTACAAGATGTGATAATTATTAGTATACAAGGGTAGCAAACGAACATGCCTGCCCCGTTAAGGTCTGTCCCGCAATAGTCCGTAAAAAATGGTGCGGGGCAGGGCGGTCAAAGTTGAGGATGCAAACCTAAAATCTAAACTATCCCCGCAAAAAAAGTGAGGGCGGAGCGGGAAAAGCTTGCGGGCATTGCACTTTTTAAGCCTAAAAATGCAAAAAATTAAGTAAATGTGCATCCCGCAAAGAAAACGGGGCGGGGCAGACACTTTAGATGGTGATAGTCTAAACCCTTGGCCCGTCCCACACTAAAGTGCGGGTAAAATGGACATGCCCAACGAATCAGGCCCGTTTTGCCACCCCTATTAGTATATATGAATTTACTGTAGAGATTTACAAATAAAAAAATACACACCATCAATTTTTAGTGTAAAAAAAGCGCGAGGGGATCAAAATTGTTTCAATTTAAAATAATATGATTAATTTTATGAATTAAATACTACTACTTAAGCACTTTTCACATCGACTGTAATAGATTTTTCACAACGGTTGCCTTCCAATGTAACATGAGGTGAACAACAGCTTGCCGCTCGGTTAGTAAGTGAACCAAAGGGATATTTAAGGTTTTTATCTTAGTCATCAAGCGTAGCCGAGGGGATAAATGACACTTTTTACACTTGATAGTCTTTTAACCGAGGAGATAACATATGTTTTTCACTTCGGTCAGATGAGTAATTGTAGGAATGTCAACGAGACAGGGCGAGGTGGAGGGATACATCCTCATATTTATTCAATCCCCACCCTCGAATTTTTCTCCATCTTCGATCTCATCTCGATACCCTGTCACAGGGAGATTGTTTTTGCGTTTGCATCCACAACTAGGGGGAAAGGCTGGGTCGAATTAGGTTTTGCCAAGCCTAAGTCTGGTCTGCCAAAAAAGTTGAAGCATAAGTCTGTCCTATAGTCTGTCATAGGCTTATTTTTAGGCCTGAGTCTGGTTTTTTCCAAGGCTTGATTAACCTGTTAGCCTACATAAAAATATATTATTTTAGACATATGTAAATAAGCAATTGAAATAATGTTTAAATAAACTAACAAACTAAAAAAACAATGAGACTAACAATTTGTTTGCATTGACTTATTTAAACTTACTTATTAACATAAGTTTTGTGAGACTATTTGTTTAAGATAGCTTATGAAAATAACTTATAACATTGTTCATAAGGTGTTTTCATCTTATCTTCATAAGTTCTCCAAGATAACCAATTTTTATTTATGTATTTTAGTTCAAAGTACAAAACATAACATAGTGATGATGAATAAATTATTCATATTTATTTAGATATGTCGGTCTGTTAGGCTTAAAAGGTTGTTTTCATGGCTTGAGGCCTAGCCGTTTTAACTAAATAAGATTCTAAAAAAGTCTAGGCATTTTCTATTTTGAAAAATAACTTGACCTGGCCTGAGCCTATGTAGGCCTTGGTCGTATGCCCATGTTATCGACCTGACCTATTTCCACCCTTATCCATAACACAACAAATTTTTCAAAACAATTTATTGGATTTGTATTTTATCAGGAGATTAAATCCATTTTTGTCAATTTCTGCACAATAGAAAAGAACAAATTTGTACATATTAAAACCACAAATAACATTAACATACATATCGGAAACACCATAGTACATTTTCATTCATATCAAAATATTTCAACCCTTTAAAATAAAATAATATGATTTTGCATTTTAAAAACAACAAATATGCACAAATTAAAAATAATAGTAATAACACATTGTAACACGGTGGGAGAACTGACTTTTAGTCATGTTGCGGATAACAAGAGTCGCCACCGACTTTTATTTTATCCATAAGGAAAGGACATAAAAGAACAGGAAAGACCTATTTTAAAAGACTTGAGTTCGGGAGGTAGGTTATACAAAGGGAAGGTGTTAGCACCCTTTATATCCATGGTTATCCATAGGCTCTTAGTTACTTAGCTCACTTAAATTGTTTTTTGAAAAGTGTAGTGCGTGATTAGAAATTTTCTAAGTACTTTGTAATGATCTTCGTATGGATGTATACAAAGCCTTGTTTGAAAATGTTTAAGAAAGTGAGGTGTAAAAAGTATTTTGAAATGTGAGCAAGCAACTAAGAAATACTTACCCTAAATTAAGTCTTTCATGTTCTCATATGTTCTTTCAATGGTAAGACTATCCCTATTATTAAGGAATAGGTAGTCATTACCTTGGATGTATTTAAGGGACAAGTGTAGGGTCATCATATGGTCATAGAAGGCAACTTAAAAGATGTCTTTAGAAATTCGTAGGGACTATCATCATTTATTCGAAGGGACAAGATCATTATTCCGTAGGCAACCTCGAAGGGACTTGATCTTTTAAACTGTAGGGACTATGATGATTTATATTTGAAGGGACTTTGCTTAAGACATCCCTATATTCGAGGGACTTGACCATTTTAAAGGCAACCAAGAGGAATACCCTAGGAAGTGCAAGATGGCGATCAAATATCGACTTACGTGTGTGAGTGTTTGTTTTCAAATATTTATCTTTTTAAATTAATTATCTAAATTAAATTAATTACAAGTAAGTTTTCACACCCTATTTACTAACCACACAATAAAATATTTATAATAAAATAAAACACGGAAAATAAATCTAGAATTATTACATGGCTTTGGGATAGTTACAATATAATAATAATAAATAATGATAATAATAATAAAGCAAATAAATAGAGCAATAATAATAATAAAGCAATAAATATTAGAATTTAAAAAAGAAAAGAAAATAATAATGAAGAAATAGAGAAAAGTTAGAATTTTTAAAAGAAATATTTTAAGTTAAATAAATTAGAATTTTAGAGATTATTAGAAAAAATAATATAATTTAAAGGATTTAATAATAATAATAATGGGTTAATATATGAAAAAAAAAGTTATTATAAAAGAAATATTTAGGGTTAGAAAAAATTAGGTTAAATTTTAAGGTTAGTGCAAAAATTAGGGTTTTGGAAAATAATTAGGGTTTAGAAAGTATTTAATTAAAATAAACAAGTTTTTTATTTACAAAATATAATTATAGTAAAATAAATAATAAAATAAGGTTTAGAAAAATAATTAGTACTTATTTACAAATATTGATTTATAGTTACATATAAACTAATTAAGTTTTTATTCATTTAGAAAAAAATTTAGTTAATTAATAATAATTATTAAAATATATTAAAATAACAAAAAATTAGAAAAAGAACCAAAATAACTTACCTGCTGGAGTCTGGGGTCGAACCCAGGCCTCCATGCTTCATACATATATCCCTTACCACTGGACTGCACATGCATTGCTGACTTTGAAGGAGCAACATTCAATATAATATAAACCTAAAAAACATAACATAATTATATAAAAAAGAAAGAGACATGGGATTCGAACCCAGGTCTTGGGCTTCCCACACGCGTGACCTCCACCATCTGAACTAGCCATACAACTTGTAATGTTAATGAAACAAAAACAAGATTAATTATATTGAAATTTTGAAATAAATCTTCGTGCCATAGCTTTCATCTTCAACCTCAGGAGAGGAGCTTTTAGCTACGGTTTTTAAAGGACTTATAGCTACGGTAGTCCAATTGTCACTATAAACATGCAAGCTTGCAACATCCAGAATACGCAAAACATGATCCTTGTGAGGTTTACGATTTAACCACGATTGAAATTAGGTCAAGGATGATCAAAGATCATATTTAGACCTTCAATTTGCTTTGAGATGGCCTCTAAATGAAAATTCGATTGCCATTTTTTCCTTGAAAATTTTGACTTTGTTCTTGTGCTTTGGACTTGCAAAATTTGTGTCTCATGCTTTGGTTGACTTCATGTATTTATAAAGATTTAAATTAGGTCAAAAATCTGATGGTTTGTATGGGCTTTTGGGTAGCTTGATCATGAAGTTTCCTCACTTTCAAATATTCAAAAAATCTCATCTAACCTTTCTATTTTTGGTCCAATCTGACTTTAGTTGATTTCCAATCATTCTAAATATAATTCAAATGATTTTCAATCAAAGATTTCATGATTCATTTGACTTTTCATATTTTATATATATTTAAATTGAATTTTAATGAATAAAATCCAAATAAATATAAAATAAACTATAAAAATCTGAAAAAATAATCATTGGGTCGTGCATGATGTCATTGTAAGGATTGGATTACAAAATTGCAAGCCCATTTGGAAAAATTTGGTTTTAAGACCTCATTTGTTCAATATACCCCTCAAAAATTTCCCAACTTTGCAAAGGCACAAATCCCTCAATTTTAAGGCTATGAAGGTGTTCTTGGATATTTTGGAAAGCTTAAATAGTCCTCTAACCAATATCTTTGGTCTCATATCCATATCCTTTACCTTTTTCAAATTATGCCCTTTGGAAGATGTTGACTTTTTGTTGACTTTTGAAATGACCTATAATGTTTTAGCTCATACCTTCCAAATGAAGCATTTTTAGGCTTGGCTTGTGAGACACAAAGTTGTAGATAATTCAATTTCCTTAAAAATGAGCTTTTGATGGGAATTTTTTGATGAAGCATGTGAAAGTTATGGCTGGTCAAAGTTCAGTTGACTTTCCTTAAGAAAACCCTAATTTAGAAACTCCTGATTCTTGATGATCTGAAACTTCCTTGATGAATCATGATCAACCCTTGATCAAATGATGAATTTTACTTCATAAACTTGATGTTGGCAAAAAATATTGAAGTTTTACTTTAATTTGACCATAGTTGACCTCGGTTTGACTTTTTAACTACTTTGACTGATTTTTGCATATCTGATCATCTGACTAGGCAAACTTATTGGGAAAGCTTTGAAACTTGACATGGGGATTCTTGAATACATGTGGGATTCCATGAAGCTAACTTGAAGCCTTGAAACTCATTTTAACCTGAGGAAACACAAAACCCTAGCTTTGGTCACTTTGCTTAGGAGGAGGCATTGTCTGAGGAAACTTCCATACTTTTTGATCAATTGGGAGTCTTGAGGATCTTATGATTATCTAGAAGTATTGAGAGAGGTGTTCTTGACTGTGGGAGGGAAACCTTTGGGGTACAACACACACAACAAATAATTTTAAACAGGCAAACAACAATGGAAGTTCAGAAGTTCAAAAACTAAATATATACATATCGTAATCACAAAGTTTACCATACTCTCCTCCAATTGATATTGAATCCTATAAGTAAGTTACTTTTACACTTGTATGAACTTCAATTCTACATTAGTGGAAGATTCAAAGTGTTATCTCATGCTGATACATAAGACTACAAACACGCTCGTTGTGCCCATTTGTTTAGACGACTTCTATTAATATATCATGGTGTGAGTGTTGAGAAAATACACCTTCACTAGTATTTTCAACCAATGAGTCTACAAAAAAAAGGTGCAAGACCAAAGTGAATTTGTAGATCTATGTGTAATGCCCCTATTTCTAAATTGATTATTTATATGATTAATTAAGTCGACTATTAGTTTTAATTGTATTTTTATTTGGGGTTTAGACGGGTGTTACATTAGTGGTATCAGAGTAGGTCGGTCGGTCTGTCCGGACAGGTTGTTTAGAGTTAGTATTTTCCAGTCAATGAGTGTGTGTACACTATCGATGCTTTGTTCTATCTAACCTTGATTGTTGGTGTGTAGAATGGGTGGAAGAAATTATGCTTCCATGGTTGTCGCTTTGCAAGTTGTTGCTTAAGCTGTGCAACAAATACCCAATGCTGGGGGGAATAATGGTACTCATGTGTTGGAGGCGTTCTAAAGGAACAATCCGCCTACCTTTGAAGGTCGATATGATCCTGATGGAGCACATGTTTAGGTCAAAGAGATTGAGAGGATCTTTAGATTCATGGATTGATCGGATGAACAGAAGGTGCATTTTGGTACGCAGATGCTGAAGAAGGAAGTCGATGACTAGTGGGTTAGTACTTGTCAGAGGTTGACTCTGGGAGGTGGAGCTATTACTTGGGTTGGTTTCAACCGAGAGTTTTTTAGGAAGTACTTTCCTGAAGATGTGCGGGTTAAGAAAGAGGTTGAGTTTCTCGAATTGAAACAACGGAATATGACTGTGACTAAGAATGCTTCCAAGTTTGTGGAATTGGCTTAATATTATCCATATTACAATGAAGCAACTACTGAATTTTCCAAGTGTGTTAAGTTAGAGAATAGGTTACGTCCGGAGATCAAATGGGCAATTGGTTATCAGTAAATCCGCAGGTTTGAAGAGTTGGTGAACAACTGTAGAATTTATGAGGAGGATAGCAAAGCCCATTCAGCTCATTACAAGAACTTAACTGATAAGAGAGGAAAACAACATCAGAACCGTGGGAAGCCTTATGATGCTCCAACTGAAAAAGGGAGACATAAAATTACTGATGAGAAGAAGTACAATGGGGGGACCTTATGCTCCTATCAAATGCTTCAAATGTGGCGAACCTAGTCATCACTCTAATGAGTGTGAGAACAAGGGATTGAGATGCTATAAGTGCGGGAAGACAGGTCACCGTGCTTCTGAGTGCAAGAACGCTAGTCCGACTTATTTCAATTGTGGAGAACAGGGCCATATCAGTACTCAATGCCAGGAACCAAAAAAGAATGTTGTTGCTTCCCAGACTAAGGGTAGAGTGGTTGCTTTGAGTGGTACCAAGACTCCTGCAAAGGAAAACTTGATTCGAGGTACTTGTTTTATTAATGACATTGAATTAGTTGCTATTATTGATACTGGAGCTACGCATTCGTTTATTTCGTTTGATTGTGCGACTAAATTGGGTTTGAAATTGTCTGATATGAATGGTAGTATGATAATAAATGCTTCTGCTAGTGGTTCTGTTACTACTACTACTTATGTTTGTCTGAAATGTCCTTTTGACTATATTTGGTAAGAGTTTTGCTATGGATTTGGTGTGTTTAATGTTACATCAAATTGATGTTATTTTTGGTATAAATTGGATGGAATTCAATTATGTCTATATCAACTGTTATGCTAAGACTGTGAGGTTTCCTGAGTTGGGTGACAATGGAGAGTTGGTGTTCTTATCCGCTAGGCAAGTGGAACAACTTGTAGGGGATAAAGCCTTGATGTTTGTAATATTTGCATCCTTGCAAGTCGACCGAGAAGCTACCAGTTTCGAGTTGCCTGTGGTTTGCAAATTTACGGATGTGTTTCCGAATGACGTAAGTGATCTACCACCATAGCGTGAAATTGAGTTTACAGTGGATTTAGTACCAGATACAAGTCCGGTGTCTATGGCTCCTTATCGAATGTCTGCTTAGAACTGGGTGAGTTGAATAAGCAATTAGAAGACTTGTTGGAAAAGAAGTTTGTTCGGCCTAGTGTTTCATCGTGGGGTGCTCCTATGTTGTTGGTTAAGAAGAAAGATGGTAGTATGAGGTTGTGCATCGATTATCGACAGTTGAACAAGGTGACAATCAAGAATAAATATCCACTTTTGAGAATCGACGATTTGATGGATCAACTAGTGGGTGCTTGTGTGATCAGTAAGATTGATTTGAGGTATGGTTATCATCAAATTAGGGTTAAAACATATGATATTTTGAAGATGGCTTTTAGAATAAGGTATGGTCACTATGAGTACACGATGATGTCGTTTGGGGTATCCAATGAACCTGGTGTGTTTATGGAATATATGAACTGAATCTTTCATGAGTATCTGGATAAGTTTGTGGTGGTTTTTATTTATGACATTATGATATATTCCAAACCAGAAGAAGAGCCTGCAGAGCATTTGAGAATTGAACTACAAGTATTGAGAGAAAGGAATCTATATGCTAAGTTGTCGAAATGTGAGTTTTGGTGGAAAGAAGTAAGTTTTGTGGGGCACATAATTTCAAGTGGTGGGATTTCTATGGACCCTTCAAAAATTGATGCAGTGTTGCAATGGGAGACTCTAAAATCTGCTACTGAAATTCATAGTTTTCTTGGATTGGAAGGCTACTATCGCAAGTTTATAGAAGGTTTTTCTAAGTTGGAAATGCCTTTGACTTAGTTGACTCGAAAAGGGCAAGCTTATGTGTGGTCTGTTGCGTGTGAAGAGTATTTTGTGGAATTGAAAAAGAAGTTGACGATTGCGCCAGTGTTGATTTTACTGGACCCGAGTGAATCTTTTGTGGTGTATTGTGATGCGTCGAAGATGGGTCTTGGAGGGCTACTAATGCAGAATGGTAAGGTTATCGCCTACGCTTCTAGACAACTAAGGGTTCATGAAAGAAATTATCCAATGCATGATCTGGAATTGGCGGTTGTAGTGTTTGTGTTAAAAATTTGGAGACATTATCTTTTTGGTTCTAAGTTTAAAGTGTTAAGTGATCATAAGAGTATGAAGTATCTTTTTGATCAGAAAGAGTTAAATATGAGGTAGAGAATGTGGCTAGAACTTCTAAAGGACTGTGATTTTGATTTGAATTACCATCTTGGTAAAGCAAATGTAGTAGTTGATGCTTTGAGTAGGAAGTCTTTGCACATGTCGATGCTCATGGTGATGGAATTGGAAATGATAGAACAATTCAAGGATATGAGTTTGGTATGTGAGGAAATGCTCAACATTATGTAATTAGGAATGTTGAAATTGACAAGTAGCATTATGGAAGAAATCCGAGAGGGTCATAAATCTGATTTGAAGATGGTTGATTTGTTGACTTTAGTTAACCAAGGTAACGGAGGTGAATTCCGAATTGATGAGAATGGCATGTTGAGATTCAGAGACAGAGTATGTATTCCGGATATTCCAGAGATGAAAAAGAGTATTCTTGAGGAAGAACATCGAAGTGAACTAAGTATCCATCCTGGTGCTACGAAGATGTATCAGGATTTGCGAAAGTTGTTTTGGTGGTCGGGTATGAAGAAAGATATTGTTGAATTTGTGTATACTTGTTTGACTTGTCAGAAGTCAAAGATTGAGCATCATAAGCCTTCAGGTATGATGCAACCATGGAATATTCCAGAATGGAAATGAGATATTATTTCCATGGATTTGGTATCGAGATCTCCGAAGACGGTGAAAGGAAACAATTCAATTTAGGTGATTATGGATAGATCAACTAAGTCGACTCAATTCTTACCGATGAAGATTAATCACTCCATGTAGAAGTTGGTTGAAGTGTACATTGCGGAAATTGTAAAATTACATGGGATACCTTCGAGCATAGTGTTGGATAGAGATTCGAGGTTTACGTCGAGATTCTGGAAAATTTTGTAAGATGCATTGGGTACTAAGTTGAGGATGAGTTCTGCATACCATCCGCAAATAGATGATCAAACATAAAGACTATCCAATCCTTTGATGATTTGTTGAGATCATGTGTGTTGGACCATGGAGGATCGTGGGACAATCATTTGTCATTGATTGAGTTTACCTACAACAACAGTTTTCATGGTAGTATTGGAATGGCACCTTATGAAGCGCTATATGGCAGGAGGTATAGGACTCCATTGTGTTGCTATGAATCAGGAGATAGTGTTGTACTCGGACCTAAAATTGTGCAAGAAACGACTTCAATAATCAAATTGATATAAGAAATGATGAAAACTTCTCAGAGTCGTCAAAAGAGTTATCATGATAAAAGAAGGAAAGTGTAACACCCTTCTACCCCAAAACAAAATGTTTAAATAATATCAGAGTAATCATCTAAGAAGGGTATCACATATCATCATAATTCAACACAAACAGTGTCCTGTCCCGTAACACAGGTTAATCAACATCAAGAATATCAAAAATCATTTCGCAGCGGAATTTAAACTTCACCTAATTCAAAACTCCATAAACATAATTTTCACCATCCTGAATTTAACATCATAAAATGGAAAACATTTATCCAAATAACAACATAACTGCAAAAGGTTTAACAGAAGAAAACCCATCCCAGTGTTACATGACACAGAGCAGGACACATACACCAAAACCACTTCTAAGGAACACTAAAGCACGCTCCGAGACTCATGAATTACTCCTATTGCACTGCAGGACTATTCTTCGACATCTGCAAGTTACCCGCGAAGGAGGCAACATT
Organism: Lathyrus aphaca; assembly: GCA_963966055.1. Classification (NCBI taxonomy): domain Eukaryota; kingdom Viridiplantae; phylum Streptophyta; class Magnoliopsida; order Fabales; family Fabaceae; genus Lathyrus; species Lathyrus aphaca. Next base: position 574,271,545 of record OZ014519.1, on the reverse strand, counting down.
TCCAAGCAGGCAGGGTGAGTAATCATAATATATCATAAACGTACCAGAGTATAGAATCATAAATAAATTAGTACACATATCATGACATCATCAACTACAAAATTCAGCAACAACCACAACACGATCATGAAATCAAACCACACCAACACAGTCATGAAATTCATCCAGAATATGCAATTCTAACATCCTGATATGCAATATGCATGTGGTACCATTTTCATCGTGAGATGGATACATGACCATCAGCCCTCCACAAAGGAGCACATCGTAAATTATCGAGACACTTCAATCCACACAATGGGATTGAAGTAAATAAATAGGCCGAAGCCCCATCGTGAATGTTATGAAATGCAATGATGCGCTACATCGTAAATTCATCAAAATAATTCGCATCATTCATTTCAATCAGCAAAACAATCATCAAATAATCATATATATATATCATCATGACATTACACCCAGAACACTGGTTCTATAACCACTATGACACATCAAGAATTAACTCATACCCGGTAAATTAAGAGGTAATTAAAAGGTTATTTCATAACTCCATTTATAAAAACTTTTGCATATTTCTCAGTTTTATTCATCAAAATAAAGTTCAGTTTATGCTCGTACCGACACTTCAAACGGAATGCGAATCAGACTTACGGTTTGAAAGTTATGAATTTTTAAAGAATTAAAATTTTCATCTCAAACAGTGTTAACCGGTTAACCCATAGCGTTAACCGGTTAACGCCGACGAAATTTCCAGAAATTCCCAAAATTACAATGGTTAACCGGTTAATCCATATCGTTAACCGGTTAACGCACGTTTTCCAGCAGTTCTGTGTTATACAAATTGCAGACTGCTCCAACACCAAAAACCCCCAAATCTAATTACGGGTTTCACATCAAAATACTCAAAAACCATTCAAAAACATCAATCAAACATCAACAACATCAAGATAACAATTATACCAACACTTATATGATTATAACTCATTCTAATCACTCTAATCCATCAAGACTTTCTCATAAACTCAACCTAACTCAAAACCCCAAAACTCCTAAAACTCATACCATCCTAATCCATTCATATTCTAATTCCTACACATTTATCATAGATTATAAAAACTCCCCATACCTTAGAGAATTTTGCCGCTTTACACTCTTCTTTGGGGTTCTCCACAGCCTCCTGACTCTGAGCTTCCTCTTCCTCTCCCTTTTTCCTTCAGAGCACCTCTTTTCCCAAAAATACGATAATGTTAGAAAACTAATCGTATTCCCCTCTTTGGATACATTATCCCAGTTAAGTCTTTTCCCACTTTACCCTCATATATTTCACAAAAGGACCACCTTACCCTTTTCTTTAATATATTTTTAATAATAATAAAATAGTATAATAAAACACTACTTATCCTTATTATATAAAAATACTCTTTTTCTCCAAAATTCTCTAATTAACCCAAACTCTCCAAATTTTCTAAATTAATTAAATAAATGACTAAATAATTAAATTTAGATTTCGGGGCGTTACAACTTTCCCCTACTTAAAGAATTTTCGTCCTCGAAAATTACCTGAAGTAAATAGAGTCGGATACGACTTCCTCATCTGATCTTCCCGCTCCCAAGTCCAACTTTCTCCACCTGGTCCTCCCCACAAAACCTTCACTAAAGCAATTTCCTTGCCTCGAAGTTGCTTCAATTCCCTACCATCAATCCTCACTGGTAAAGCTTCAATCGTCAAATTATCTCTCACCTGAACATCATCTATCTAAATTACATGCGACGGGTCCGGAATGTACTTCCTCCACTGTGATACATGGAATACATCATGTAAATTCGCAAGAGAGGGAGGTAAAGCCACTCGATAGGCCACTTCCCCTATCCTCTGCATAATCTAATACGGACCGACGAAACGTGGAGTGAGCTTTCTAGACTTCAAAGCTCTTCCCACACCAGTCATAGGAGTAACTCTTAAGAACACACGATCTCCCTCTTGGAACTCAAGTGCTTTCCTTCTCTTATCGTGATAACTCTTTTGACGACTCTGCGACGTTTTCATCCTTTCCTGAATCATTTTTATCTTTTCAGTTGTTTCTTGGACAATCTCTGGCCCAAGCACTAAACTCTCTCCTGACTCATACCAACATAATGGAGTACGACAACGTCTACCATACAACGCCTCATATGGAGCCATCCCGATACTAGCATGAAAACTGTTATTGTACGTAAACTCGACCAACAACAAATGCCCATCCCAAGACCCTCCTTGATTTAATACACAAGCTCTCAGCAAATCTTCTAAAGATTGGATTGTTCTTTCTGTCTGGCCATCCATTTGCGGGTGATAAGCAGAACTCATCCTCAACTTAGTACCCAAGGCATCCTGCAAACTCTTCCAAAACCTCGACGTAAACCGCGGATCTCTATCCAATACAATACTTAAAGGTACACCATGCAACTTCACAATTTCCTCAATATAAATCTCATCTAACCTTTGCATGGAATGGTTAATCTTCATCGGCAAGAAGTGTGCCGACTTAGTTAACCGGTCAATAATTACCCAAATCAAATCATTATCTTTAGCCGTCTTAGGTAACTGATCGTACCTGGAGATCAGGATCCGATACGGCTGGCTTCGAGAGTTGTTGAAAGACGGTCGGTGAGGAGAGGAGGGGGTGTACCTGCAAGGCACTCCGATGCTGAAGTAAGTAACCGAGAAAATAGTGGGCAAGTACGAGAATTAAGGTCAAAGAATTGAATACCTGACCCTCCAAAATGAGAGGGTTTATATAAGGGGCTAAGTGGAAGATTATTGGTCCATATCGTTGGGCGCGGATTGAGGAATCCGTAATAATAGGTAACGGCCAAAACTAGAAAAGGCAGCAAAGACAAGACTCTCTTTGTTAAAGAAGAAGGAAAGAAGCTCGTGATTGCTCAAATCTATGTTGATGATATTGTGTTTGGAGGAATGTCTGAGGAGATGGTTCAACATTTTGTCAAACAAATGCAGTCTGAATTTGAGAAGAGCCTTGTTGATGAATTAACTTATTTTCTTGGTCTTCAAGTTAAACAAATGGAAGACTCTATATTCATATCTCAGAGTAAATATGCTAAGAATATTGTTAAGAATTTTGGAATGGAGAATTCTAGCCACAAAAGGACACCTGCTCCTACTCATATGAAGTTCTCTAAAGATGAAAAGAGTGTGAATGTGGATCAAAGTCTTTACATAAGTATGATTTGAAGTTTATTATATCTCACAACAAACAGGTCTGATATTGCCTTTGTTGTAGGTGTTTGTGCTAAATATCAAGCTGATCCCAAGGTGAGTCACATCAACCAAGTGAAAAGAATCTTGAATACATAGCAGTTGGAAGCAATTGTTCTCAGTTGGTTTGGATGAAGCAAATGGTGACAAAATACAATGTCTCACAAGATGTCATGACATTGTACTGTGATAATTTGAGTTCTACCAACATCTCCAAGAATCCTATTCAACATAGCAGAACCAAGCATATTGATATTCATCATCATTTCATTAGAGAACTGGTTGAAGAAAAGATTGTTGATTTAGAACATGTAACCCCTGATTTACAACTAGATGACATTTTCACTAAAGCTTTGGATGCCAATCAGTTTGAAATCCTAAGGTGTAAGTTAGAGATTTGCATTAAAGAGGATTTATAGCAATTAATGTTGTGTGGGAAAACTAGTTAAGTCATTTTTGTTATCCATTTTGTTCAGTTGTTTCAATTGTGTTGTCTCCCATATCATCTCCATTATGCTAGATCAAATGTTGAATCATATGGTGTTACATCATGTGAAGATAAATTGATCAAGAATGTGAATCCTGGTGTTGACATGAGAATAAAGACAAGTAAAGGAAAATTTGTCGTTGTTGTATCCCCTGCTAATAGCAAGTTGAAAAATGTTGTTGGGTTTGATAATAACTCAGATTATGATGTTGCAAATGATGTTCAAAACATTATCCCTAGAAAGAAAGTTACTACAAAGAAGGTTGTTGTTAAGTCTGACAATGATGTTGCTTCCACTACTGATATTGGAAGCTTGTATGAGCTCTCACTCCTTTGAATAATAATGATGTGTTATATGGGAGTAGCTGTATTGGTATGGTTGTCATATTATGGCTAAAAAGGGGGAGAGCTAGCTAAATCTAATTTGTTTGTTCTACTGCTGTGTCTAGTTGATTGTCTGAGGAGAGCTGGTGTTCTGATTGGGTGTTGTCTTACTAGATGTTCTATCTTGTGCAACCATAATTTTTTTCTCTACTGATGATCTCTGTGTTTTTGTTGGTTCCTTCTGGTTGACTGGTTCTGATAATGTTTTAGCCACAATTTTCCAAAGGGGGAGATTGAAGGTTCTTGGTTTGGTTGTTGATCTTACCTGATCAGGAGGGCCTTCCATCAATTGGGTGCAACAACAAGTGGATGGAGAGGATGGGGTGTACCTGCAAGGCGCTCCGATGCCAAAGTTAGTAGAGGTACAATAAAGAGGTAAGTTAACAGAGTGGAATCAGAATACCCGACCCTTTAGTGAAAAAGGGTATTTATAGAGAGCCCCAAGCGCTGGGCCAAGGTCCTTCCTTGGGCTGGATCAGCTAGGCCCAAGGAAGAACTGCCAAGGAACGCGTGAGAAGCATGAAGACATGGCTGAGTGGCCTGGTCCTTGGTTCAACTGCCCCTATCTATCAGGAGATAATGGGGGACAGTTGGGTGATGTGGCAAGTGAACTGACAAACGTGTTCTTTTCCCATTCTGAGTGCGTGCCCGACGTATAGGATGTTTTCCCGACCGTTAAACGCCCCCATCCGTCTGTCAGACGTGCCTGTCCGAGCATATGGGCCTCTGCTCGACATATTGGGTCGTAGCCCAATACAGCATGGAGGCTCAGTCCGGAACATCATCCCCCCAAGTCGAGTCTCCGAGTCGGAGCGATGAATTGTGACATAGCCGGACGTAGGCGTGTTGAAGAAGGTTTCAGGCGTGTACCTGTATCGAGCATGGTGTTAGTCAAACTGTTGCGCGTGTCGTTGAGTTTGTCGGGCATGGGGCGTTCATAGAGTCGAGGACGCTTCCTATAGTCGGGCAGGTTTACAGTCGCCCGACGTCGTTCAGGATTCTTGTGGATTGACGTGTCCCAGCATTAATGGTGCGTCGCTTCGTTTTCTGTGCAAACGACGACCTAGGTACTAGGTAATGATTACCTGGAGTTTCCGTCCACGCGCTTATGGCTATATAAAGGAGACGATCCACTTCATTTGGACTTTTTCGCTCTGACGTTTGACCGGAAGCTCTGAAAAGAATTCTTTATCCGCCCGTCTTTGCCGTCTGCACCACCATTTCTGCCCGCGCGCCACCATCTTCTCCTTGCCTCCAATATGTCAGATAACGCTTCAAACTCTCTGTTTTGCATGCTTTTTCACTTGGTAGCTAGCAAATTGCATGATAAGTTTGTGTAGAATAGATAAATATGGGTCTGGGGATAGTTTTTAGGTTTTGGGTATGAATGTCCCGGGCAGGATTAGAATGTCCCGAGAAAAATCTTCATATGCGCTTGAATAAGTTGGGCACGTTTAGCATGCCACGGGCGTAAAATTCATACGCGTATGAATGTCCCGGGCAAGTTTAGCATGCCTCGGGCGTAGAATTCATACGCGTATGAATATCTCGGGCAACGTCAGCATGCCACGGGCGTAGAGTTCACGTCTGTATGAAATTGTAGGTCGGAACTTTATGTGCCTGAATGCGTGTGGGGGTTGCCCCTTCGTCGGTCTAGGCTAGTTTAGTCGGATTTTGGGGCGTTGTGTTTTAGCTTTTCGCCTTTTCACTTGACTTGCGGTGGAAGGGTGGATTTGATGCGATGTCGAATTCACTTTTTCTGTCTGCGTTTCAGGTATGACCGAGCATCGACAAGTCGGGGAAGGGAACGCCGAACTACGTCCAATTGATGAAGGGGAGATCGCGCATCGAAACGCCGAGGAGGGGAATGCCGAGGAGGACAACGAGTCTGTTTCCTCGTCCGAGCGTAATGGTTTATCGTGGGTCGCGGATGAACCGTTGGAAGAAGAATCATACTTTACCGACGAGACGACCCATGCATACACCGCGGTGTAAGACCTCAGTCCTGAGGAGCCTGGGAATTGGCAATGTCTTGCTCCTCAGGAGGCGGACCGAATATGTCAAAGCTTCCTGGGGAAGCAGTTTGCTATGTACGAATTCGCCTTCCGAGAAGCGAGGGTCAGGTTGCCCTTCAATTCTTTTAAAATGGGGGTTTTCAGGTGGCTCTGACTGGCACTGCCACAACTGCATCCGAACGCCATCGCTTTTATGCGGGCGTTCGAGTTAGTCTGTCGTTTTCTAGGTGTTGGGTGCACCCTGCCCCTCTTTTTCCACATCTTCCACCTGCAACGGTCTGGTGCTCGGGGACGTCACAATTGGGTGTCGCTGAAGCAGCCGGTGAGGCTATTCAATACCTATGTGGATTCTTCCCGACATTTTAAAGGGCGGTGGTATACGGTGAAGCCGATCATTCGTTCTGCCCTAAACTCCCTTTACTACTACAAACAGAATGTTGCTGGGGAGGAAAAACTTATGTCGAGGATTGTAAACACCCCAAATTTGCCCTCACTAATTTCACACCATGGCTTGTGATCTTCCATATTTGCATTAGTTTAAGCATATCATATCATATTGCATTTTTGTTTCATCTACATAGTTCAAATTCATCTGCACTTAGGGTTTGTGATCTGAGCAATCCAAGGACCCATCTGAGCCACTCCAAAGGCCTCCAATCATTCCAAGAGGGTCCATGTATGTTCTATCATCATTTTATATCCCTCAAATATCAAGGAAGTCAAAAAATCACAAGAACTGGCAAAGAATGGAAGCAGGGCTAGGGTTTCACTGCACAGATGACCTGAAATTAGGCTTTTGGTTTCAGAAGCCATAACTCCAAATTTTTTGGTCATTCTTATTTCTAATAGTATAAATATGTTATAAGGATCATGTGTACTCGGGAAAAAATAAGTGACTCGGGCAAAAATAAGGGAAAATTTAAATTAAAAAAAATGTACACCCGCTGGGTTGAAAAGCCGCATTGGACAGCTCAGGCAAAAATGGGTATCCCGATGGATTGAAAACCCGAAAGGGCTATCCACGCAAAATAAGGGAATAAGCGAACAACTGCATTCTGAATTCGTCTGTATCACTTACAACACGGCAAACTTCGAAAGATTAAAGCATCGGTCATAATCAACCTTCTTCAGAAAGCAAGATAAGAAGAGCGTCAAGGTCATACAGGCCATAACAAAGGAAGCTCAACGAAGCGTCGTCAACATTGCCAATACTTTTACTTTTTTAATTTGTAACAATCTCCTCATTCCAGGGGTTTGTTTCTTTGACTGTATTTGCCAATTCAGGGCACCCAGATTAATAAAATCTGAATTTTCAGTCACATCCCGTCTCATACATTTTTGTTTCGTTTGCAAAATGTCCAATGCCCATGATATAATATTTGCATAAAACAAATGAGCCGTTCTTAATAAATGCTTGCAGGAAATATATTTACTTTCAGGAATATCTAACTCCTATGACGGAATCCGGTAGGGGATACCTCGGGATACTCGTGCGTTTATTTGTCTTAACAGGTTACAGGTTTTCAATACGTAGCATGGGGCATGCCAAGCATCACTTCCCCAGCACATCTTCTCCAAGCAGCATCTGGAATGCTTTTTCCCCAACAGAGTTGTCAAAGCCTCTTCATCCCCGGCCGAGATCCCCACAGAAATCTCTAGGAAGATCGTTCAGTGATCTTTCCTCCCCCAAACAGAGTGTCAGGTCTCAAAGACAAAATAACTATCTCCCCGCAGAGTTCCAGCCTCTCCCAGAGGAGCAATGCATGAAACTCTCACACAACAAAGTGACGAAAACTTCCTCATCCCCAGCTGGGTTTTCTCCTTACTGGATAGATCTATCAGTGATCTATTACCCTAAGCAAAACCATATATCTTATCATATCTACCGATGATCTCATCCCCAGCTGGGATACTCCTCCAAGCAGATTATCCAGAGATCTCCACAACAGCAGGATTCGAATCCCGGATCGGTTTCTTTTGCATAATCATAGCATTCGCATCATTTTTCCCCACAAAGCGTAGCATTCCGTTTAATACGGAGCATTACGGCAAAAATCAAACATTTGCATGATCACAAGTCAGGTTCGAACCAGTCACCTGTAAATACCGACAGTATCTCATCATCAATGTATATAAAAGCTCACATCCCTTGCAAATATAAGCCAAAGCGTCCCCGTTGCACTCTCCAACAGATACATGTTCATATATACCCTTTCGACACTCGTCCGTGTCATATCACTCCCCTGCAGATATAAACCACAAACATCCTCTGTGACTACAAATATCAATATACTCTTCTGACACTCGTCTGTGTCACCACTCCCTAGCATGGTTGCCAAGTCACTTATTGCAAACCAAACACTTGTTATAATACACTCTTGTTGACACCCTTCCGTGCCATCCTATCCCCATAGGTCGCTGAAACACCTTTTACACTCCCATATGCAAATGTTTGTTCATAACTTATACACTTTCTCTTCTGACACCCGTCCGTGTCACACTTTTCCCCAACAAGTTGAACACTCGTCCGTGTCTTGCTCATACTTCACAATACTTGTTCACACTTATACAGATACTCGTCCGCATCTTGTATATACACTTATTCCCCACAGATTCGACACTCGTCCGTGTTCTTTGTTAACCAGTTGGTACTCGTCCGTACCATCATCTATGAACATGCGTCAGCGTTTGTTTCTACCGATACTCGTCTGTATCATGGTCTTAAGGATGCTCGTCCGCATATTTAATCTATACACAACGTCAAACACTTATGCCTTTTATTTCTCAACCGTAAGCACTCGTTCGTGTTTACCACTCCCCGGCAGAACAACGTTTTCTTCTATCTGACATTCGTCCTATGTCGCGATACTTTCGGCAGCCGTACCCTGTCAGATGATCGTCCTTCACCTTTGGATGACCGTCACTCATCCTTTCTCCAGCGGAGTCTCCATTATTGGAACCCTTTTCTATCCGACATTCGTCCTATGTCGTGATATTTAGCAGCCGTCCCCTGCTAGGTGATCGTCCTTCACCTTTTGATGATCGTCCTTCATCATTTTATCTGATGGCCGTCCCCATCGTTGATCTTGTTATCTGACATTCGTCCTATGTTAAGATACAACCCTAAGAGCAGTCGTACCCTGCTAGGTGATCGTCCTTCACCTCTTAATAATTGTCCTTCATCATGCTTATCCGATGGCCGTCCCCATCGTCGACCTTTTTCTATCCGACATTCGTCCTATGTCGTGATAGGGAGCAGCCGTCCCCTGCTAGGTGATCGTCCTTCACCTTTGATGACTGTCTCTCATCATTATTCCATTTATTCTTTAAACGATGGTCGTCCCCATCGTCGTTTACTTTACTTTGCAAACCTGATGGTCGTCCCCGTCATTGCCTTTATTTTTAACCCCTAGAGAACTTTGTTACTTTACTTGATTGTCGTCCCCGTCATGATCTCTTTATTTCCCCAGCATGTCGGTCGTCCCCGTCATTGCTTTATCCCCAGAAGTCGTCCTCTGCTCGATGGTCGTCCTCCATCGCTTTCATTTGATAATAATACTATACTTTCTTTTACAATTTATATCATTTTTCTTCTTCTCCCCAGTGAGTGCAAATTTCGAACTGTCTTTGGTATTCAACCACAAGTTATCTTGTTTGACTGTTAAGCCAGACACTTACATCCTGCACAGCTAACTCATGCTTGAATATGGGCAGCTGTAAACACCCCAAATTTTCCCTCACTAATTTCACACCATGGCTTGTGATCTTCCATATTTGCATTAGTTTAAGCATATCATATCATATTGCATTTTTGTTTCATCTGCATAATTCAAATTCATCTGCACTTAGGGTTTGTGATCTGAGCAATCCAAGGACCCATCTGAGCCACTCCAAAGGCCTCAAATCATTCCAAGAGGGTCCATGTATTTTCTATCATCATTTTATATCCCTCAAAGATCAATGAAGTCAAAAAATCACAAGAACTTGCAAAGCATGGAAGCAGAGCTAGGGTTTCACTACACAGATTACCTGAAATTAGGGTTTTGGTTTCAGAGGACATAACTCCAATTTTTTTGGTCATTCTTGTTTCTAATAGTCTCAATATGTTATAAAGATCATGTGTACCAAGTTTGATGAAGAAATTCATTGTGGAAGTCATCTGTTCACTGGGTAACTTCTTGAGCAAGTCAGAGCAAAATCAGGGCATCAGAGGCCCACAACAATGGAACCAAAGTGGATTTTTCATCAAATTGAAGTTGTATGATCTTTATTGGATCATTGAAGTGCTTGGAAGTTCACAAAATTGAAGAAAATTGAGCTAAACTAAAAGTTGCCAAAAATGGAAATGACTTGTAATGGAAACTTTCCATTTTGGGAAAGTTTTTCAACCTCCTCTTTCTCAACCAAAAATGCTTCAAATGAAAAATTGTTGGTCATGAAAGTTGTAGATTGGATCATTCCCTTTTCAAAAAGTACAAGAACAAGTTATAATTCATTATGGAACTCAAGTTATGGCTTTGTAAAGTTGGCAAAAATCCTATAATTTTCACTTTCACACCAAAGAGGATTTTTGGCAATTTCACAAACCAAACCATTTTGTGACCTCTAATACACTTCTATGCATCATACAAATATAGTGTATTGCCTAAGAATCAAAATTGGCCCAAGAATCTCAAGTTTTTATGCCTTGCACATCAAGAAATCACAAAGGGGCCAAAATGTACAAAGCTTGCAAAAACTCATACAACCATGCTTCCACTTGCTGAATCACCACAAAACCTTTTCCATGGTTATCCTTGAACCAAGCTGACTCGAGCCATGCCTTGAAACAGCCACAAAACCAGCCCATACCTCAAGTACAAGTTATGTTGATATTTTTGCAACTTGCCCATACCAATCACCATAGGCCACAACAACTCTTCTGACCTATCAAAGCTTGTTATGTGGACAAAATGCAACTCATAACACATATCACACAAGGCTGAAACCTCAGAATCACTAAGTTCCCAAAAATCACCCCAAAAGCAAAATCTTTCGAAACTCATAGCATACACACTCAAACTTCAAACTTCCTTCACCAATCAACTCAACATCACAAGAGGGTCATTTCTCACCCTTCATTGCAGCCTGAAAGTACCCAAAACCAAAACACGATTTCTTGCCAGCTGAAGAACAACCACTCAAACCAGCCATTATAAACTCCTTCCAAGTATCAAAGCATCACCAGGAGGATCATTGGAGTGAGTTTGCACAAGAGAAGAGGTCCAAAAGCTTCAAACTGAGAAAGCTCAAGCTCAGGTAACCTCAAGAATATTTTTTCTAGAAATGCAATTTTAAGTTCTTAGATTGTTCTTTATGTTTTGCTGATCATCATGATATATTTACTTTTGGAAATGGTTGCGAAATGAGCATGTACTGACTGTCTAAAAGTTTCACCATTTTTGTGTTCTTCTTCGAATCTTGAGTTTAAGGCATGAGAAATTATTTTTGAGGGTGGATTCATGTTTAGGGAGAGGAAAAGGAGTTGATCTGGAGCTTTAGAGCTCCTGAAATGGCCTAGGGAAGAAGTTGGGTTGAAGGTCTCGCCGGAGAAGACGACTGGAAGTCTTCTCCGGCCACCTGAAACTGATTAGGGTTAATGACGTGTTTAGGGCTAAGTTTGAATTTGGGACGTTGGATGGTGATTAGGGTTAGGCAGTGGATGGCTCAGATTAGCTCATTAAGTTTTAATTGTGATTAATTAATTAATTAATTAATTAGGATTTATTCAGTTTGAATTGTGACCATTAAGATGCGCGCGTGGTCTTCCCTCCAACCCCAGGTTCAAATCTGATCCATTGGATCAGTTGACCAGCCTTTAATTCATATTTTATTTCATTTAAATCCATTTATTTTGTCTAATTTATTAAAATACTTAGAAAATTCCAAAAATATTTTTCTTCTGCATTTTGATTTCAAATATTTTTCTCCACACAAAAACATTTTTATTTTTATTTTTTGCATTAAAAAATAATTTTTAAAATATTTAAATATTTATTTTAATTAATTAATGAAAATTAATTAATTAAAATATCATTTAGGTTTCTAAAAATCCCAAAAAAATTCACATTGCATCTTAGGACATTTAGAAACATTGTCAAACCATTCATACAAATTTCTTTTTGGTTTTGATTCAACTTTGACATTTTTCTTGAATTTAGGGTTCATAAAAATCCCTTTTTGGAACCCTAACTTCAAAATTTCTTTTTTGCCTAACCATGAAGTGTTTGACATTAGTTCTTTTTGCATTAATCTTCATATGGAATTTAGTATCTAGCATATTTTTGTCACAAATTTATCTTGTATTTTCAAATTGATTTGCATTTTTCCTCTTAAGGTACCCTAAAACCCTAGCAAACTTAGAAAAATCATAACTTTCTTTAGGTTAAGAGTTAGACCTCCTCCTTTGGGGTGTGATATCATATAGGGTTAGGGTTCCTTTGAGTTCATTTGCAATTTTTATCTTATGATTTTCTTTTGTTTTTGACTTTTGCATCTCATGTTGCCTTAAAACCCTAATTTCTCATGTTCATTTGCATTCATCTTGCATATGCATCCATGCATGAACTTGCCATGGCATTCCTTGCATTCATATAGCATCTAAGACATCTTAGGACACATTAGAATCATGCTTGATCATTTCTTCATTCATTTTCCATGATATGCATTCATTTCATTCCATGAACTTTCAAACTTCAAAACATGCTTCCATTGCATTCCATCTCTTGTATGAACATTCATAACCCTTGACATGCCTTTGTATCATCTCATAGCATCATTTGCATAATGTGTTTGCTTCTGGTTTTGGTTTTTACCTTTGCATATGTTTCATTTTCATTTCATTTCTTTCATTTATGTTAACCTTTTCAGGTGGTAAGTAACTTGAGAAGTGAATTTGCCATCACTTCTCATTTCTATTCCCATTCTTCTTATGCATCCTTGCTGAATTTTCATTTGCTTTAGAGTGAGCTTGCTCATTCATGTTCATCATTCACTTTCTTTCTCCAAGTTACTTACCTTCTTCAGTGAAGTAAGTAACTTATTTCTTCTTCCTCTCCTCCTTTCATCTGCTTCTTCCATTGGTGGCTTCTCTGAAGATCTCTTGCAATCCTTACAAACCATAGGAACCTCCAAGCATGACAATAATTAGGGTTTTGATTAGTCCCCCTTTAGCTTTTACCTTTGTGTCTTCTTTGTGTCTCTCTTCTCACCTCATCATTAGAGACTAAACCTTTAAGGCTTTAAGACTTTGTGATTAGGGTTATGCATGCATCCTTCTCTTAGGATGGAGTGTATAACTTTAATCCTAAGTGTTAAACCCTTAATTTGTTTAAATCTCTTAATAAATCCATCTTAATAATCACTAAGACAATAGCTTGTAACTTGGGCCTTACATTAGGGTTCTAATTCTTCCTTTATTGGTTAAGAAGGACTAACCCTAGTGTTAATGGACAAGTCCCCTTCAAGTTGTCTTACAAATCATAAAATTCACTTCTTAATCTCACCCTTAATTAAAATCCACTTTAATAAAGGTTTGTTTTGTCATGAGGTTAATACTTAATCATGGATTAAGTTGAGGTATCTTCCTCAGCTTAAGTGTGCTCATTTATTATCCTTCTATTAGGATGGTATAATGAGTTCACTAATCTTTGATTATGGCTTAAACTTATTACTTAACACTAAACAAAAACTCAAAAAACATCTAAATAATCACAAGTAGGTTAATGATCTTAATCCTACATCATGATAATTAAGTTTGAGGTGTTTATCACATACTTAAGGTATTCTCATTACCCCTAATCAAAGGGAGGATATGATGAGTTTACTAACCCTTGGTTTAGGCTTAAGCTCATTAATTTATGACAAACACAAAAAGCAATAAAAGATTGAAAACACAAAAACAAAAAATAATCGTCTCCTTCGGGATTCTTTTCTCATCATCTTCACTCACAAGTGAGAACTTGCTTCTTCCGTCTAATGCAAGACAGTTAGCACTCGAGCCAGATGAGTCATACACTTGAGCATAGGCAAGCAAGCAGTTCATCAGTCAATTTATCTTTCAGTCTCTTTGAGTCGAACTATGGTGTTCTAACTTCCTCATTGCACGAGAGGATACATAGGCATAACTTAACTATTATCGAACAAAAGTCTCTGTGTTTTCCCCCTCTTTCAGCATTCTTCTTAAGCCTCATTCCTGAGCACCTCACTTCACTTTCTTGCACTGACACTTGTACATTCTCTTCCAGCTTTTGCACACAGATAACACGGACACTACCCCTTTAAACACAAACTTTTAAACGTGGATCCCGTCGGGTACGGCGGACAATCTGGGTGCTAATACCTTCCCAGGTTGTAACCAACCCCCTTTCTCAGTTTCTCTGGTTCACGGCCGTCTTATCCATATCTTTCAAGGTTTATGCAGCATTGCCTTTCCTTCGGGATAAAAATGCCTAGCTGGCGACTCTATTCATCTTCACCTTCATTCTCTCCTTTCGCCGACCGTTCGCGTCTGTACCCTATGAGACCCTGGTGTCTTTTCGGGGGAGCGACAGCTTGGCGACTCTGCTGGGGAGATAGTTCTTTATGCTTATATTGCAACCAGGGCTTCTAGTTCTTTTTGTGGGTTCCTCCTAGCCCTTGTTTGATTTGTTTTTACAGGGGTGTTATGTGCTACTTGTGCTTATTTATTTTCTTTATTTATTGCTTTTTGCACAGCTTTATTTAGTGCTTTCTTTTATAGTTTTATGCATTTCATACTGTCATTATCATGTGCTGGATCTCTTGCCTGTTTTGGTGGGTGGGGATCATTGAGTGATTAAGGTCCTATACCTGGGACATGAGTGACACATAGGCTAGAGTGTCTTCATATTCTTTCCCATTCCATTTCGGTCTGGCGCGGGAATATGAAACACGGTTCAGACATGGGTTTCTTCTTGAGAACTCTGTGCTACGAATTTCCTGTAGTACTAGGGCTATCTGGGAAGTCTGCTAAGTCTGGATGACCTTTTTATGACCTTCAGCATCTGAGGTGAGTTAGAGGAGGATCTTTTATGGTTAATGTAAACATTGTACCTCCGGGTTAGAAGTGTTTACACTTCTCATAACTGATCCAAGTCTGAGGATCCTTGTTCTAGAACATTACATGTGAGGGGGTTGGAATGTTTACAGGTTTGCAGGACCCCTTGGCCTCATCATACCCTATTACTAGTTTTGTTTTAAGAATACATCACTTTGGACAGTTCTTGTGATTACCCTGGACTTGTGATTCTTTATTTGAGTCCTCCACCTGGTTACTGGATTTCTAAGCCTCCATCTGGACTTATGAACATATATGGACTTTTACCAAGACAGATAAACAGATCCATCACTTGATCACAAACCCTTTGCATATCATCTTGCATACATCATTTTTGCATCATTCAACATTTGCCTATTTGTTTTACAGGGTATCCATCTTACTGTCTTTGGTTTGGTTTTGACCCCTTATGCTGCTTAGACTGCTTCAGTTATCTTCTCCCGCACCTTCATCAGTTTGTCAGTGATTTCTCCTCCAACTGTCTTCATCAGAGACCCATCTCCATCATCTCATCCAGTGACCTTCATCAGCAGTTGTTCTCAGCTTCTTCACCAGCATCCATGGACAGTTCAAGAAAGAACAACATCACATACCACTTCTTTGAGCCCACCCTGACTGGCATCAGGTAGGTCCAGTCCCTCATTACTCCTGATCATGTCCCACTATTCAGAGAGCATTATGGAGGCATATTGGACATGGTCATGGATCTAGATGCATCTCAGAGGAGCATGATCCATACTTGCCTGCAGTTTTATGATCCTCCACTCATATGTTTCACCTTCCCTGATTTCCAGTTGGGACCTTTGTTAGAAGAATTTTCCATGTTGTTAGGAGTTCCCATCAGGAGAGGGATTCCTTTCAACCCTGAGATGGTTGCTCCCAGAAATGAAGACATAGCCAGGGCATTGCATTTGGAGCCTGCCCTCATTGATCAGAACATGACAACCAAGGTTGGGGTTCCAGGCCTTCACCTAGACTTCTTGATCTCCCAGGCTACCCTGCGTACTGCAATAGGAGAATGGAAGGCTGTTTGTGCACTTCTAACCCTCAATATATATGGGGTTATCTTGTTTGCAGATGAGCCAAAGTTTGTGAGCAAGAATGCCATTCACCTGTTCTTATTGAGGAACCCAGTTCCTACCTTGCTGGGAGACTTCTACTACTCAGTACACCAGAGGAATGAGAAGCAAAGAGGAAGACTGGTCAGATGTTGTGCTCTTCTTTATTACTCTTGGCTGCTAAGATACCTACCAAATTCAGATACCTTCCTGAACCCTCATCAGCAGAAGAACTGGGCTAAGAGATTCATTGTCTTGACATCAGATGACATTAGATGGTGCACTCAAAGCACCAAGGGCAAGGACATCATTACTAGCTGTGGGCAATATCCTAATGTGCCTTTGATAGGAGTGAAAGGTTGCATCAACTACAACCCTTTACTGTTTAAAAGACAATTAGGGTATGCTTTGGTTCATCCTCCCAGAGGACAAGATTTGGCTGAAACTCTTTACTGTGAAATCCAACCCAACTCCGTTGTTGTCAGACAAGCTGCCTGTGCTTGGGATAACATTCAGACCAAGGGAACAACCATCCTTGGCAAGTGCAACAACATTGCTTCAGCACAGTATTCTGATTGGTCTCGTACCAGGGCTCAGATCACCCGGATGCCATTCACTTTAGAAGATGTACCTGGACCTTCTACAGTACAACCTGCAGCTACTGTCAGTTTGGAAGAGTTTGAAAAGCTGAAAGAGAGAAATATTCAGCTATCTAAAGCCTTGAAGAAGACTCTCTAGGAGAGAAATGACAGTCGTCTAGATAATGAGAGATTGGAAAGGCTCAGGATTGAGCACTTGACCAAGATTGAGAAGACGGATGACTACATCAGGAAGGCAAGAGCAGGGGAGTTAGTGCTGGAGAATACTTGCAAGGAAGCAAAGACTCAGAAATCTAGGGAAGAGCATTATCTAGAGGAGAGCCAGGCTAGGTGGATAAGGATCACTGAAGCCCGTGCACAAGAAGATCAAAGGACTCGGGCTAAGATAAAGCAGTTGGAGGCTAGTGAGAAGAAGCATCAAGAGGAATTACTGGCAGCTCAGAGAGAAATATCTGAATTGAAACTCCGAGCGGGGTTGAAGGGGTCAAAGGATCAGGACAAGCATAAGAAGCTAACCAGTGCCATTGCTACCAGGAACCTCCTCATCAGGACTATTACAGAGCACCCAGTGGGTCCAGTGACTGAGGCCCTCCTGAAGGAAGTCAGAGAGGATGATTTTGGATTGGATGTCTGATTCTTTTGCTTGTACTTTTCTTTTGTTGTACCTTTTCTTTTGTTGATGTATTTTGACCCACCATGGGGATGTTATTGTAATCAAACTAGGTATTTTCACCTCTTTGTAATATATCAGTTGGTATTATTTTGGTGGGTTTTATCTATCATTCTTCATCATCAACATTTCCTCGAGGTCTAGAAAGGTAAAAACCAAAGAACCAAACCGGATACCCTTGGAAGACAAATAGGCATCCTGCATTGCATACTAACATTTTCTTTGTTTTGTAGGTTTTTGTTTTATTGTTGTTTCTCACTTTGTTGTGGTTTCAGGAAACATTGCTCGTAGAAGAGTGTTCCCTGTCAACAGAATACACCGGTACCCGATAAGAAACAACCTTCCGGGACTCTTGATGGATCAAGTTCAGCAAGACTTGAATGAAGCGAGGACCCAAATGGCCAATGAGAGGGTTGAGATGAGGAATCAAATGACCCAATTCATGACTGTAATGACTGGCTTAGCTCAGAGCCAGGAAAGACTAAGGGAGTTGGTTGAAAGTCAGACTCCTGAAGAACACCATCCAGGTACAGGAGGTACCAGTAACAACGATCACGTGCAGCCTCGCACTGATCCACCAGAGTTTGGGCCTCATCTAAACCCAGAAGTTAATGCCATAAGGAATACTCAGGGTAACACTGCTGGAGGTAGAATCTTGCAAGAGGATCCTCAAGAAGAGCAATTTACAGTTGTTGGGGCTGGGGACGAAGTTTACGACCGTCAATTGGATGAGATTGCTGAGAAGCTGAGGTATCTTGAATCCCAGAATTCCCTAGGGTTTGATGTAATGTACATGGGACTGGTGGAAGGGGTGAGAATTCCTCACAAATTCAAGCCCCCGTGTTTTGAAAGGTATAATGGCACATCCTGCCCACGCACCCACCTTCAATCATTCTTGGGAAGGTTAAAAGCATACACCATCGACGAGAAGTTATGGATGTTTTACTTCGAGGATAGTCTAACAGGGACATCCTGAGAATGGTGTTCCCACTTAATCATAGCTATAGTAAGGAACTGGAAAGACTTGGCTGAAGCTTTCATCCGACAGTATCAGTACAACATGGACATGGCTCCAAACAGTACCCTTCTGATGGGAATGTCTCAATCTTCCCGTGAAAGCTTCAAGGAATATGCCTAAAGGTGGAGGCAACTGGCTGCTGCAGTTCAACCCCCTATGTCTGAAAGGGAAATGGCAGACATGTTCATGACTACTCTTCAAGGGATCTACATTGACAGACTGGCTGCATTCTCTTCCACCAGCTTTGCAGATGTGGTGATAGTTGGGGAAAGAATAGAGAGCCTATTGAAGATGGGAAAGATCTCCGATAACGGTGTCAGTTCAAGCAGTACAAGAAAACAATTTGTTAGGCCCCGTAGATCTGGTGAGACAAACTCTGTGCACATGGGAAGAGGGAGACCCCAATACTTACCCAGAACAGTTGCTATTGTTAATATCCCTGCTCCACCTCCTCAGTATGCTCAACAACCGCAACACTTTCTGCAACAACAGTTTCCAACAACAAAGATCATACAAAAATAACAACAATCAACAACAACGCCCGTTTCAACAGCGGCCATCTCAGGTCAACCGGGTAATTGACCCCATTCTAATGTTGTATGCTACACTGCTACCACAACTCCTAAAGCTCAATCTTGTCGAGTTGAGGAAATTTACTCCACCTGATCCACAAAATCTTCCAAGAAACTATGATGTCAATGCTAGGTGTGCTTTTCATTCCAATGCACTTGGCCATTCTACGGAAAAATGCAGAGCTCTGCATATGAAGGTTCAGGATCTGGTAGATTCAAAAGCCCTGAACTTTGCACCTTCTCCCAATGTAATGAAAAATCCCATGCCAAGCCATAGTGGCCCAAGAATTAATGCCGTAGAGGATGGTTCAACCGTGAGTTTAATAGAAGACATTGCATGTATTCAAACACCACTGGCAGAGGTTAAAGCCCGACTTTTAAAGTGCCAAGTGTTTCCAGGTTGTGAGGCCTGTTGTGAATCATGCAAACTTTCTGAGAATGGGTGTGCCAGCTTGAGGAAAGGCATTAATAGCTTGATCAAAGAAGGCATTCTGAAAATTACGACCACTGCTTCTACAACAACAACAACCCTTTTATCAACAACAACTGATTCTCCTACAACTGCAACAACCATTGTTCCAACCGATTCAGCTACAACTTCAGCAATCATTCCATCTGTCACTTCAACACACAACAATTCATTTGCACCGGCTACTACAACTTTAACAACCAATAATGATGTTTCCATTGTCACAATTTATTATGACCCGACAACGGTCCCGAGTTCCAACAACTTTAAACAGTCTCAACAGTCTCAACAAAGCTTCAATTCACCTCTACCAACATCCTCCAGAGGTCCTGTTACTATCTTTTATGACCCACACACTATTACAGTCCCAACAATAGCTGCAGTAAGCCCAATCACTATCACGATGCCCGGGCCGATCCCATATGACAAGGACAGTGCTATACCATGGCATTATGGTGCTGATTTATACTGCAACGGAGAAAAAGTCCTTCTTGATTCTCCAATTCTCACTCCCCAGGTGGACAATGTTGGGGGAGGCGGAGGCTTCACCCGAAGCGGACGTCTCTTTTCATCACAAGCCCCTAGAACCAACACTGAGGCAGAGGTTGTTGCCAAAGCCAAAGGGAAGAGTGTGATACCGAAAGAATATGTGCCGAAAGAAACTCATAAGTCATCCTTCGATCAAGATGTGGATGAGTTTATGAGAATTATTAGAAGAAGTGACTACAAAGTTGTGGACCAACTCCACCAGACTCCTTCAAAGATCTCAATCCTATCACCGCTGTTGTGTTCCGAAGCCCATCGAGATGCACTACTCAAGGTTCTGCACGCTGCCTACGTGCCATAAGAGATTACTGTAAATCAGCTGGAAACACTAATGTCAAATGTCAATACTAGCCATGGGCTAGGTTTCACTGATGCTGATTTGACAACAGAAGGATGTCTCCACAACAAAGCTTTGCATATAACCTTGGAGTGAAAAGGAGTTGTCTTCTCTCATGTTCTCGTAGACCCTGGGTCCTCACTCAATGTCTTACCCAAGAAAGCCCTTGTCAAGCTAGAATATGACGGGATAGCTCTCCGGCCAAGTAACATTGTGGTTCGGGCTTTTGATGGCTCCAAGAGATCCGTTCTTGGAGAGGTGGAGTTGCCAGTGATAATCGGTCCACAAGTCTTTAAGACCGTTTTCTATGTGATGGACATACAGCCGGCATACAACTGTTTGCTAGGTCGACCCTGGATTCACGCTGCAGGCGTAATAACGTCGACCCTTCACCAGAAAATGAAGTATGAATGGGAAGGACAGATTATCACCATCTGTGGTGAGGAAGACATATTTGTTAGCCATCTGGCTACGTACAAGTATATTGAGATGGATGGTGAAATCCATGAGACAATGAGCCAAGGGTTTGAGGCCCTAAATGTCAATGAGGCTACTGAAGTATTTGCGGCATCCTAGGAAGACATGATGGGTACTTCAATCATCTCTTATCAACAGGCGCGGAAGATTGTTGAAGAAGGTACTGCTCAAGGCTGCGGCAAGCTGCTGCCAGTGGAAAAGAAGGAAGATATATTTGGTTTGGGTTACAGACCATTCCGACAAGATCAATCAGAGGCTGCCATGGAGCCCAAATTCATCAGTGGGGGATGCTCACCCCAGATGCTGTTAACAACCTGGAAGACGAGGTGGAAGGCGACCGCAACCTGGAGAGCTGGATACGTCCAAGGATTTCGGGGAACCAAGTCCTTAACTGGTCTTCCCAGGAAATTATAAGGGTTACTCCTGCAGAGTAATTATTATTTCCTGTCTTTTTAGCATGCATCAAGTCCTGCATCTTGCCCAAGGTGTCAGGACTCATTTTGTAATAGGGCCATATTGTAATTTTGTGCAAATGATTAATCAATGAATATCAGACATCTTTTGCAAACAAGTCTCTTTTTTCGCTCACTGTCTTTTCATTTTTCACTTTTGTACAAAACAATAAAATGGAAATGTTTTCAAAATAAATAACTTCATTTTCACTTTTCTAAACAAGATTAAAACTGATCACTAAAACGAATAGATCTCAACCCTTGCAGACATTATCCTCCAGATTGCACCGTCAACAACACTGCTATGACCTTGTATGACTTCGACAATCCGATTAATCAAGCTGATGAAGGGGTTGAAGAAGACTATGAGTTGCCTGAAGAGTTAGCCAGGTTGTTGAGGCAAGAAGAAAAAGTAATTACTCCTCATCAGGAGGAGGTCGAGACAGTTAATCTTGGTACCGAAGAAGACTTGAAAGAAGTGAAGATCGGGGTCAGCCTGCAAGATTCAGTGAAGGAACAACTTATTGACATGCTTCGAGAGTATGTTGACGTCTTTGCTTGGTCCTATCAAGACATGCCGGGTCTAGATACAGACATTGTCATGCACAAGCTGCCTTTGAAAGAAGATTGTCCTCTAGTGAAATAGAAGTTGCGTCGTACTCATCCAGATATGGCTATGAAGATTAAAGAAGAGGTACAAAAATAGTGGGATGCCGGATTCCTTGCTGTAACTAGTTATTCATCGTGGGTTGCTAATATTGTACCAGTGCCTAAGAAGGATGGCAAAGTACGGATGTGTGTGGATTACCGGGATCTGAACAGAGCTAGCCCGAAGGATGATTTCCCTTTACCTCGCATTGATGTATTGGTCGACAACACAACTCAGTTCTCAGTATTTTCCTTCATGGATGGCTTTTCAGGGTATAATCAGATCAGAATGTCACCCGAAGATATGGAGAAGACTACCTTCATCACACCTTGGGGCACTTTCTGTTACAAGGTAATGCCTTTTGGATTGAAGAATGCCAGTGCTACTTATCAACGAGATATGGTAACGTTATTCCACGATATGATCCACAAAGAAATTGAATGCTACGTGGATGACATGATTGCCAAGTCCCTCACTGAAGAAGACCATCTGGTAAATCTGCTGAAGTTCTTCAAGCGTCTGAGAAAATATCAGTTAAAGCTAAACCCAACAAGTGCACATTTGGGGTACGGTCCGGTAAACTGCTGGGATTTATCGTGAGAAGGGAATTGAAGTTGATCCTGACAAAGTCAAAGCCATTCAGGAGATGCCTGCACTTAGGACTGAAAAAGAAGTTTGGGGGTTCTTGGGTAGATTGAACTACATATCAAGGTTCATATCTCACCTTAGTGCAACCTGTGAGCCCCTGTTCAAATTGTTAAGAAAGGAACAAACGGTCAGGTGGAACGAAGATTGTCAGAAGGCTTTTGACAAAATCAAGTAGTACTTACAAGAACCTCCAATTCTTATGCCTCCAGTTGAAGGAAGACCTCTAATAATGTACCTGACAGTATTAGAAGGATCAATGGGGTGTGTGTTGGGCCAGCATGACGAGTCTGGTCGAAAAGAGTATGCAATCAGATCAGATGGCTTTTCAGGGTATAATCAGATCAGAATGTCACCCGAAGATATGGAGAAGACTACCTTCATCACACCTTGGGGCACTTTCTGTTACAAGGTAATGCCTTTTGGATTGAAGAATGTCGGTGCTACTTATCAACGGGCTATGGTAACGTTATTCCACGATATGATCCACAAAGAAATTGAATGTTACGTGGATGACATGATTGCCAAGTCCCTCACTGAAGAAGACCATCTGGTAAATCTTCTGAAGTTGTTCAAGCGTCTGAGAAAATATCAGTTAAAGCTAAACCCCAACAAGTGCACATTCGGGGTACGGTCCGGTAAACTGCTGGGATTTACCGTAAGTGAGAAGGGAATTGAAGTTGATCCTGACAAAGTCAAAGCCATTCAGGAGATGCCTGCACCTAGGACTGAAAAAGAAGTTCGGGGGTTCTTAGGTAGATTGAACTACATATCAAGGTTCATATCTCACCTTACTGCAACCTGTGAGCCCCTGTTCACATTGTTAAGAAAGGAACAAACGGTCAGGGGGAACGAAGATTGTCAGAAGGCTTTTGACAAAATTAAGGAGTACTTACAAGAACCTCCAATTCTTATGCCTCCAGTTGAAGGAAGACCTCTAATAATGTACCTGACAGTATTAGAAGGATAAATGGGGTGTGTTTTGGGCCAGCATGACGAGTCTGGTCGAAAAGAGTATGCAATATACTACCTAAGCAAAAAGTTTACCGACTGTGAACAACGTTATTCACTGCTCAAGAAAACTTGTTGTGCTTTAGCGTGGGCTGCTCGCCGACTAAGGCAGTATATGTTGACCCACACCACTTTGTTGATCTCAAAGATGGATCCAGTCAAGTACATATTTGAGAAGCCAGCACTTACCGGAAGGGTTGCGAGATGGCAAATGATTCTGACAGAGTATGACATTCAGTACACATCTCAAAAGGCCATCAAGGGCAGTGTACTGTCTGACTATCTAGCTGAGCAACCCATTGATGATTAGCAACCGATGAGATTTAACTTCCCCTAATGAAGACATCATGTTTCTGAAAGCTAAAGATCATGAAGAGCCTGTTCACACTGAAGGGCCTGACCCAAAAGAAGAATAGACTATGATGTTTGATGGGGCTGTCAATATGAATGGTCAAGGAGTTGGTGGAGTGCTCATTACACCAAAAGGAGTCCACATGCCTTTCTCGGCAAAACTCACCTTTGCATGCACTAATAACGAAGCTGAATATTAAGCCTGTATCATGGGTCTTGAGGAAGCCATTGACCTCAGGATCAAGACTTTAACTGTATTCGGAGATTCAGATTTGGTAATCAATCAGACCAACGACAAATGGTACACTCACCAAGAGCATCTGATTCCATACCGTGACTATACGAGGAGATTATTGACCTTCTTCACAACAGTCAAACTTGAGTACATCCCTCGAGACGAAAATCAGTTCGCATATGCTTTAGCTACCATTTCCTCCATGATCAAAGTTCAAACTGCCAATTATGTGCCTCGGATTTCTGTATCCAGACTAGACCGACCAGCATACGTATTCTCTGTGGACATTGCTGAAAATGACAAGCTGTGGTTCCATGACATCAAATGTTTCTTAGAGGATAAAACATACCCACCTGGGGCATCATCCAATGACAAGAAGACATTAAGAAGGCTAGCTGGTAGTTTCTTCCTCAATGCTGATGGTTCATTGTACAAAAGAAACTTTGACATGGTTCTTCTCAGATGTGTTGATAAGAAAGAGGCAGACTTGCTAATGCACGAGGTGCATGAAGGATCTTTCGGTACCCATGCCGGAGGACATGCAATGGCTAAGAAATTATTAAGGTCAGGTTACTACTGGATCACGATGGATGCAGACTATTGCGCCTATGCCAAAAAGTGCCACAATTGCCAGATCTATGCAGACAAAGTGCATGTGCATCCAAATCCTTTGAACGTGATGTCTTCACCTTAGCCCATTGCCATGTGGGGCATTGAAATGATTGGAAAAATAGAATCGGCTGCTTTAAATGGCCACAGATTTTTCCTGGTAGCCATTGATTACTTCACTAAATGGGTCGAAGTAGCGTCGTATGCAAACGTCACCAGACAAGTGGTAGCCAGATTCCTGAAAAGAGACATCATCTGTCGATATGGAGTGCCCGAACGAATCATTACTGACAATGGTTCCAATTTGAACAACAAAATGATGGCAGAACTGTCCCGGGACTTCAAGATCCAACATCACAACTCTTCTCCTTACAGGACAAAGATGAATGGTGTTGTTGAGGCAGCTAACAAGAACATCAATAAGATTGTGCAAAAGATGGTGGTTACATATAAAGATTGGCATGAGATGCTACCATTTGCCTTGCATGGGTATCGTACCTCAATCAGAACATCTACTGGGGCAACACCGTATCAGCTTGTGTATGGTATGAAGGCAGTCCTACCGATTGAAGTTGAATTACCCTCCTTACGGGTACTGATGGATGTAAAGTTGAATGAAGCTGAATGGGTCCGGTCTCAGTACAATCAACTGAATCTGATCGAAGAGAAGAGATTAGTTGCAATTTGTCATGGGCAATTATATCAGAAAAGAATGAAGAAAGCATTCGATCAGAAAGTCAGGTTTCAGGAATACCAAGTGGGAGATCTTGTGCTGAAAAGACTTCTCCCTCCTCATACAGACCACAGGGGCAAGTGGACTCCAAACTACGATGGTCCATTCATAGTAAAGAAGGTTTTCCCTGGTGGAACACTGATGCTCACTACTATGGATGGTGAAAATTTCTTATCCCCTGTGAATTCAAATGCAGTTAAAAAATACTTCGCATAAAATGACCCGCTGGACATAAAAACAAAATGTAAGTCCAGGCAAAAATATGGCATCCCGGCGAGTCAAAAACAGAATAAAAGACTCGGGCAAAAATAAGGGAAAATTTAAATATAAAAAAATGTACACCCGCTGGGTTGAAAAGCCGCATTGGACAGCTCAGGAAAAAATGGGTATCTCGGTGGATTGAAAACCCGAAAGGGCGATCCACGCAAAATAAGGGAATAAGCGAACAATTGCATTCTGAATTCGTCTGTATCACTTACAACATTGCAAGCTTCAAAAGATTAAAGCATCGGTCATAATCAACCTTCTTCAGAAAGCAAGATAAGAAGAGCGTCAAGGTCATACAGGACATAGCAAAGGAAGCTCAACGAAGCGTCGTCAACATTGCCAATACTTTTACTTTTTTAATTTGTAACAATCTCCTCATTCCAGGGGGTTTGTTTCTTTGACTGTATTTGCCAATTCAGGGCACCCGGATTAATAAAATCTGAATTTTCAGTCACATCCCGTCTCATACATTTTTGTTTCGTTTGCAAAATGTCCAATGCCCATGATATAATATTTTCATAAAACAAATGAGCCGTTCTTAATAAATGCTTGCAGGAAATATATTTACTTTCAGGAATATCTAACTCCTATGACGGAATCCGGTAGGGGATACCTCGGGATACTCGTGCGTTTCTTTGTCTTAACAGGTTGCAGGTTTTCAATACGTAGCATGGGGCATGCCAAGCATCACTTCCCCAGCACATCTTCTCCAAGCATCATCTGGAATGCTTTTTCCCCAACAGAGTTGTCAAAGCCTCTTCATCCCCGGCCGAGATCCCCACAGAAATCTCTAGGAAGATCGTTCAGTGATCTTTCCTCCCCCAAACAGAGTGTCGGGTCTCAAAGACAAAAGAACTATCTCCCCGCAGAGTTCCAGCCTCTCCCAGAGGAGCAATACTTGTTATAATACACTCTTGTTAACACCCGTCCGTGTCATCCTATCCCCATAGGTCGCTGAAACACCTTTTACACTCCCATATGCAAATGTTTGTTCATAACTTATACACTTTCTCTTCTGACACCCGTCCGTGTCACACTTTTCCCCAACAAGTTGAACACTCGTTCGTGTCTTGCTCATACTTCACAATACTTGTTCACACTTATACAGATACTCGTCCGCATCTTGTATATACACTTATTCCCCACAGATTCGACACTCGTCCGTGTTCTTTGTTCTCCATTATTGGAACCCTTTTCTATCCGACATTCGTCCTATGTCGTGATATTTAGCAGCCGTCCCCTGCTAGGTGATCGTCCTTCACCTTTTGATGATTGTCCTTCATCATTTTATCCGATGGCCGTCCCCATCGTTGATCTTGTTATCTGACATTCGTCCTATGTTAAGATACAACCCCAAGAGCAGCCGTACCCTGCTAGGTGATCGTCCTTCACCTCTTGATGATTGTCCTTCATCATGCTTATCCGATGGCCGTCCCCATCGTCGACCTTTTTCTATCCGACATTGGTCCTATGTCGTGATAGGGAGCAGCCGTCCCCTGCTAGGTGATCGTCCTTCACCTTTGATGACCGTCTCTCATCATTATTCCATTTATTCTTTGAACGATGGTCGTCCCCATCGTCGTTTACTTTACTTTGCAAACCTGATGGTCGTCCCCATCATTGCCTTTATTTTTAACCCCTAGAGAACTTTGTTACTTTACTTGATGGCCGTCCCCGTCATGATCTCTTTATTTCCCCAGCATGTCGGTCGTCCCCGTCATTGCTTTATCCCCAGCAGTCGTCCTCTGCTCGATGGTCGTCCTCCATCGCTTTCATTTGATAATAATACTATACTTTATTTTACAATTTATATCATTTTTCTTCTTCTCCCAGTGAGTGCAAATTTCGGACTGTCTTTGGTATTCAACCACAAGTTATCTTATTTGTCTGTTAAGCCAGACGCTTACATCCTGCACAGCTAACTCATGCTTGAATATGGGCAGCTGTAAACACCCCAAATTTTCCCTCACTAATTTCACACCATGGCTTGTGATCTTCCATATTTGCATTAGTTTAAGCATATCATATCATATTGCATTTTTGTTTCATCTGCATAATTCAAATTCATCTGCACTTAGGGTTTGTGATCTGAGCAATCCAAGGACCCATCTGAGCCACTCCAAAGGCCTCCAATCATTCCAAGAGGTTCCATGTATTTTCTATCATCATTTTATATCCCTCAAAGATCAATGAAGTCAAAAAATCACAAGAACTTGCAAAGCATGGAAGCAGAGCTAGGGTTTCACTACACAGATGACCTGAAATTAGGGTTTTGGTTTCAGAGGACATAACTCCAATTTTTTTGGTCATTCTTGTTTCTAATAGTCTCAATATGTTATAAGGATCATGTGTACCAAGTTTGATGAAGAAATTCATTGTGGAAGTCATCTGTTCACTGGGTAACTTCTTGAGCAAGTCAGAGCAAAATCAGGGCATCAGAGGCCCACAACAATGGAACCAAAGTGGATTTTTCATCAAATTGAAGTTGTATGATCTTTATTGGATCATTGAAGTGCTTGGAAGATCACAAAATTGAAAAAAATTGAGCTAAACTAAAAGTTTCCAAAAATGGAAATGACTTGTAATGGAAACTTTCCATTTTGGGAAAGTTTTTCAACCTCCTCTTTCTCAACCAAAAATGCTTCAAATGAAAAATTGTTGGTCATGAAAGTTGTAGATTGGATCATTCCCTTTTCAAAAAGTACAAGAACAAGTTATAATTCATTATGGAACTCAAGTTATGGCTTTGCAAAGTTGACAAAAATCCTATAATTTTCACTTTCACACCAAAGAGGATTTTTGGCAATTTCACAAACCAAACCATTTTGTGACCTCTAATACACTTCTATGCATCATACAAATATAGTGTATTGCCTAAGAATCAAAATTGGCCCAAGAATCTCAAGTTTTTATGCCTTGCACATCAAGAAATCACAAAGGGGCCAAAATGTACAAAGCTTGCAAAAACTCATACAACCATGCTTCCACTTGCTGAATCACCACAAAACCTTTTCCATGGTTATCCTTGAACCAAGATGACTCGAGCCATGCCTTGAAATAGCCACAGAACCAGCCCATACCTCAAGTACAAGTTATGTTGACATTTTGGCAACTTGCCCATACCAATCACCATAGGTCACAACAACTCTTCTGACCTATCAAAGCTTGTTATGTGGACAAAATGCAACTCATAACACACATCACACAAGGCTGAAACCTCATAATCACTAAGTTCCCAAAAATCACCCCAAAAGCAAAAGCTTTCGAAACTCATAACATACAAACTCAAACTTCAAACTTCCTTCACCAATCAACTCAGCATCACAAGAGGATCATTTCCCACCCTTCATTGCAGCCTGAAAGTACCCAAAACCAAAACACGATTTCTGGCCAGCTGAAGAACAACCACTCAAACCAGCCATTATAAACTCCTTCCAAGCATCAAAGCATCACCAGGAGGATCATTGGAGTGAGTTTGCACAAGAGAAGAGGTCCAAAAGCTTCAAACTGAGAAAGCTCAAGCTCAGGTAACCTCAAGAACATTTTTTTTTCCAGAAATGCAATTTTAAGTTCTTAGATTGTTCTTTATGCTTTGCTGGTCATCATGATATATTTACTTTTGAAAATGGTTGCGAAATGAGCATGTACTGACTGTCTGAAAGTTTCACCATTTTTGTGTTCTTCTTCGAATCTTGAGTTTAAGGCATGAGAAATTAGTTTTGAGGGTGGATTCACGTTTAGGGAGAGGAGAGAAGTTGATCTGGAGCTTTAGAGCTCCTGAAATGGCCTAGGGAAGAAGTTGGGTTGAAGGTCTCGCCGGAGAAGACGACCGGATGTCTTCTCCGGCCACCTGAAACTGATTAGGGTTAATGACGTGTTTAGGGCTAAGTTTGAATTTGGGTCGTTGGATGGTGATTAGGGTTAGGCAGTGGATGGCTCAGACTAGCTCATTAAGTTTTAATTGTGATTAATTAATTAATTAGGATTTATTCAGTTTGAATTGTGACCATTAAGATGTGTGCGTGGTCTTCCCTCCTACCCCAGGTTTAAATCTGATCCATTGGATCAGTTGACCAGCCTTTAATTCATATTTTATTTCATTTAAATCCATTTATTTTGTCTAATTTATTTAAAATACTTAGAAAATTCCAAAAATATTTGTCTTCTGCATTTCGATTTCAAATATTTTTCTCCACCCAAAAACATTTTTATTTTTATTTTTTGCATTAAAAAATCATTTTTAAAATATTTAAATGTTTATTTTAATTAATTAATTAAAATATCATTTAGGTTTCTAAAAATCCCAAAAAAATTCACATTGCATCTTAGGACATTTAGAAACATTGTCAAACCATTCATACAAATTTCTTTTTGGTTTAGATTCAACTTTGACATTTTTCTTGAATTTAGGGTTCATAAAAATCCCTTTTTGGAACCCTAACTTCAAAAATTCTTTTCTGCCTAACCATGAAGGGTTTGACATTGGTTCTTTTTGCATTAATATTCATATGGCATGTAGTATCTAGCATATTTGTTTCCCAAATTTATCTTGCATTTTCAAATTGATTTGCATTTTTCCTCTTAAGGTACCCTAAAACCCTAGCAAATTTAGAAAAATCATAACTTTCTTTAGGTTAAGAGTTAGACCTCCTCCTTTGGGGTGTGATATCATATGGGGTTAGGGTTCTTTTGAGTTCATTTGCAATTTTTTATCTTATGATTTGCTTCTGTTTTTGACTTTTGCATCTCATGTTTCCTTAAAACCTTAATTTCTCATGTTCATTTGCATTCATCTTGCATATGCATCCATACATGAACTTGCCATGACATTCCTTGAATTCATATGGCATATAAGACATCTTAAGACACATTAGAATCATGCTTGATCATTTCTTCATTCATTTTCCATGATGTGCATTCATTTCATTCCATGAACTTTCAAACTTCAAACTTCATTCCATTCCATCTCTTGTATGAACATTCATAACCCTTGACATGCTTTTGTATCATCTCATAGCATCATTTGAATCATGTGTTTGCTTCTGGTTTTGGTTTTTACCTTTGCATATGTTTCATTTTCATTTCATTTCTTTCATTTATGTTAACCTTTTCAGGTGGTAAGTAACTTGAGAAGTGAATTTGCCATCACTTCTCATTTCTCTTCCCATTCTTCTTATGCATCCTTGCTGAATTTTCATTTGCTTTAGAGTGAGCTTGCTCATTCATGTTCATAATTCACTTTCTTTCTCCAAGTTACTTACCTTCTTCAGTGAAGTAAGTAACTTGTTTCTTCTGCTTCTCCTCCTTTCATCTGCTTCTTCCATTGGTGGCTTCTCTGAAGATCACTTGCAAGCCTTACAAACCATAGGAACCTCCAAGAATGACAATAATTAGGGTTTTGATTAGTCCCCCTTTAGATTTTACCTTTGTGTCTTCTTTGTGTCTCTCTTCTCACCTCATTATCAGAGACTAAACCTTTAAGGCTTTAAGACTTTGTGATTAGGGTTATGCCTGCATCCTTCTCTTAGGATGGAGTGTATAACTTTAATCCTAAGTGTTAAACCCTTAATTTTTTTAAATCTCTTAATCAATCCATCTTATTAATCACTAAGACAATAGCTTGTAACTTGGGTCTTGCATTATGGTTCTAATTCTTCCTTTATTGGTTAAGAAGGACTAACCCTAGTGTTAATGGACAAGTCCCCTTCAAGTTGTCTTACAAATCATAAAATTCACTTCTTAATCTCACCCTTAATTAAAATCCACTTTAATAAAGGTTTGTTTTGTCATGAGGTTAATCCCTAATCATGGATTAAGTTGAGGTATCTTCCTCAGCTTAAGTGGGCTCATCTATTATCCTTCTATTAGGATGATGTAATGAGTTCACTAATCTTTGATTATGACTTAAACTCATTACTTAACACTAAACAAAAACTCAAAAAACATCTAAATAATCACAAATAGGTTAATGATCTTAATCTTACATCATGGTAATTAAGTTTGAGGTGTTTATCTCATACTTAAGGTATTCTCATTACCCCTAATCAAAGGGAGGATATGATGAGTTTACTAACCCTTGGTTTAGGCTTAAGCTCATTAACTTATGACAAACACAAAAAGCAATAAAAGATTGAAAACACAAAAACAAACAATAATCGTCTCCTTTGGGATTCTTTTCTCATCATCTTCACTCACAAGCGAGAACTTGCTTCTTCCGTCTAATGCAAGACAGTTAGCACTCGAGCCAGACGAGTCATACACTTGAGCATAGGCAAGCAAGCAGTTCAATAGACAATTTATCTTTCAGTCTCTTTGAGTCGAACTACGGTGTTCTGACTTCCTCATTGCACGAGATGATACGTAGGCATAACTTAACTGTTATCGAACAAAAGTCTCTGTGTTTTCCCCCTCTTTCAGCATTCTTCTTAAGCCTCATTCCTGAGCACCTCACTTCACTTTCTTGCACTGACACTTGTACATTCTCTTCTAGGTTTTGCACACAGATAGCACAAACACTACCCCTTTAAACACAAACTTTTAAGCGTGGATCCCGTCGGGTCCGACGGACAATCTGGGTGCTAATACCTTCCCAGGTTGTAACCAACCCCCTTTCTCAGTTTCTCTGGTTCGCGACCGTCTTATCCATATCTTTCTAGGTTTATGCAGCATTACCTTTCCTCCGGGATAAAAATGCCTAGCTGGCGACTCTATTCATCTGCACCTTCATTCTCTCATTTCGCCAACCGTTCGCGTCTGTACCCTATGAGACCCTGGTGTCTTTTCAGGGGAGCGACAAGGATCCCCTTGAGGTGGCAACCCGACCACTTCAACCTCTCGACCAGTCACTACCGGGTAAAGTTCTCGAGCTTGGGGGTCGAGGATAGGCTGGATTACAAGAGGCTGGTGGAGTATGTATAAAGTTTCAACCTGGCGGTTTGGGTTGATCGGAAAGGTGCTCCCTACGTCGATGAGGCTGGGATGCCGATTTGTGAAACCCGTCTTATAAACACGAGGGCCCTGCTAGAGTGTGATACGGACGAGGAGGCCTTGGAGTTACTGCGTGGGTTTTCTTTTACTGGATTTTTTTTCTTGGTCTTGTGTCTGTCCGACTAACCTGTGTTTTTGTTTTGTAGGAACTATGCCCGCCCATCGTGAACAAGTTCTGAAGTTGGCGAACTAGGCTGGGGCCCCGGAAAGCTGATCTTACCTGATCAGGAGGGCCTTCCAACAATTGGGTGCAACAACAAGTGGATGGAGAGGTGGGGGGTGTACCTGCAAGGCGCTCCGATGCCAAAGCTAGTAGAGGTACAATAAAGAGGTAAGTTAGCAGAGTGGAATCAGAATACCTGACCCTTTAGTGAAAAAGGGTATTTATAGAGAGCCTTCGGCGCTGGGCCAAGGTCCTTCCTTGGGCTGGATCAGCTAGGGCCAAGGAAGAAGTGCCAAGGAACGCATGAGAAGCGTGAAAACCTAGTTTAGTGGTCTGGTCCTTGGTTCAACTGCCCATATCTATCAGGAGATAATGGGGGACAGTTGGGTGACGTGGCAAGTGAACTGACAGACGTGTTCTTTTCCCGTTCTGAGTGCGTGCCCGACGTATAGGATGATTGCCCGACCGTTAAACGCCCCCATCCGTCTGTCAGACGTGCCTGCCCGAGCATATGGGCCTCTGCTCGATATACTGGGTCGTAGCCCAATACAGCCTGGAGGCCCAGTCCGAAACAATTGTATATGGAGAAAAACGTTATCATGTGTTTTTATGTCTTGTAAGATGTCTATGACATGTTTGAAGAACATGTGTTATCATGTGTTTGATGTCTTGTAAGATGTCTCTGACATACTTGAAGAACATCTGTTGTGCATGTTTTTATGATGCCAGATCAGATGTCGTAACATTTGTTTTGACAGACTGGGACATCCTGATTCAGAAAGTTTTGATCTTATTTATGCACTTTTTAGCAGGTGTTTATTTTTGTGATTTACTCCAGTGTATACGAAAATCAAGGGAGATTTGTTGTCAAATACCAAAGTTGCTCTGTGTTTAGTTTTTGGAGATTTTGAAGATCTTTTCATCCTTGATCTAGAGAAATTAATGTGATCATATTTGTGGAAGTTTCTAATCTAATATAGGCGCATTCAAAATGCTCTATAATAGTGGTTGTTTAACCTAATTGTAATAGTGTGAAATGTGTGTATTGTGAAACTTAGTGCTTTTAAGATTTAGGGTTTCCTTGTGTGTGTTTTTGTGAGCCATTCTAACATCACCTAGATGTTTGAATCGGACTGGTTTATTAAGTTATATTGTTTGTCCACTCTAATATTTTAAGCATGATTGTTTGTATTCTTGATTGAAGCTTTTAAGCAAGATCAAGTTTTGTCTTGGAAGAGTGTTCTTCTTTGTTTGTAAGGTTTTGTTTGATTATCACAGTGTGTGATTGAGAGGGAGTGAGCGGGGTTATCTTATCTAAGTGTTCTTAGATAGAAATTGCATTGGATAATGATTAAGTGAGAAGTGTAAACTAGAGGTTTAACTATGAATTGATACTACTGATAGTGGATTTCCTTCCTGGCTTGGTAGCCCCCATAGTATGTGTGTTTGCACCGAACTAGGTTAATAATTAAATGTGTTACTACCTTTTTTACTTTATGTTTTATTTACCTTGTTAATGTTCAGATATTAATATCGTGACATCTCTTTAGACATCACATATCTGATACCAGAATTTCAGTTATGTGTAGCAACTTGCAGCTGAGTTGTATTCTGCTTCTGCTGTGGACAAAGTAATTGTTGTGTGTCTTTTACTAACCCATGATATTAAGTTTTCACCTATGAATTGACAACTTCCACTAGTGGATTTTGTTTCAATTATATCCCTAACATAGTCAACGCCAAAGAACTCAAATAACTTATAATATAGGGGGTTCTTATAAAGCAATCCTAGATTTACTATTCCCTTCATATATCCAAAGATTCTCTTAAGAACAGTTAAGTGAGTCTCTCGAGGATCTGATTGAAATCTTGCACACAAAGAATCACTAAATAGAATATATGGTCTAAAGGCTATTAAGAAAAAGAGAACCAATCATACCTATGTTCAACTACTAATAGACCTTGGTGTTGCTTTCATCTTTGCTCATGTTGTAGGTTGGATGCATATGAGTGCTCATGATTTTGCAATCATAAATTTTGAACTTCTTCGAAAGATCCTTTGTGTATTTTGTTTGATGAACATAGTCTCCCTTTTTGCATTGATTGATTTGAATTCCAAAAACTAGCTTCAGCTCTCCCATCATACTCGTTTCAAATTCAACTTGCATTGTCTTAGAAATTTTTTGGCAAAGAAAAACATTTGTTAGACCAAATATGATGTTATCAATATACACTTGGACGATTAAGATATCATTCTTAGGAGTCTTTCGAAATAATGTTTCTGAAATCCATTTTATAACATAAAATTACTTAGTCTCTCATACCAAACTCTGGGAGTTTGTTTACGTCCATAAAAAGATTTCTTTAATTTGAAAACATAATCTGAGTGGACTGAGTCCTACAACCTTGGTGGCTGTTTGACATACACTTCTTCGGAAATGACACCATTTAAGAATGTAATATTAACATCCATTTGATATAAGATGATATCATGATTTATAACAAGATATAAGTAATCTGATTGCCTCTAACCTAGCTGTCGCGGTGAGAATCGGATACCAAGCTATTGATTAAGCTTGAATCGCAAAACTTTTTATGTTCACCACCGACTTTAATTTAATCCAAAGGGAAAAGGGAAAAAGATCGTAAAAACCCTAAATGAGGAGAAATTAGGTTCGGGGGTTGATTATACCTAGGGAAGGTGTTAGCATCCTAAGCATCCGCAGTATCCTACGGGAACCTCTTGTTGATATTTGTATTATTGTTATTTATTGCTTGCTAAAATTATGGGAACCTAAGGTTTTATTTCTAATGGTGCTCGCACAACATCGCATCGATGCCTACGTATCGGGTATAGAATCAGAGCACTCGTAGTTCTCCTAAGGATTAACGAACACTTGGTTACGCTCAAGGTTCGCGGGGGAAGGTAAGTGTTATGGCAAACACTCACGTGACTTTAGCAAAGTCACCAAAATTTGTAAAATAAAAAGTCCTAATGGTTAAGGTTGAAAATGGAACTAGGGATGGCTAAACTTCCTATGACATGGAGTCAACTGCAGGAGTTCTTTCCCTTTTGGATTGAAATGATAAAAAATAAAGTAAATAAATGAGGGTGCAAGCTCCTAAGTCTAAGGCATAGGTTGCTACTTGCAAAAATGAATTGAATAAAGTAAATGGAAAATGCAAAGATAAAAGGCTTGGTAACCGGGCTATGACTCGATATATGGATCGAGAATGCTGAGGTGGAAAACAAACGCGGTGCGTCAATTTGTTTAAATTAGAAAGCTGTAAGGTGTAAAGACTGTGCAGATGACGATCGTAAAACGACCGACTTACGTGTGTGAGTGAAGAGTGTGAAGTTCACTTGGCGTTGGACCAAGGATTTATTATCTTGAAAATTAATATGCGCTTCCAATTTTATTTTAACAGGTACATGGTCATGATGCGAAACGAAATAAATACAAACATAGTGTGCATACAACCAAGACCTCAAAAGATTAAATTAAAACTATAACTAAGGGATAAACTTAAATCTAAACCTCTCACACTAATAGGATCTAAAACTAAGCTACACAAATCTATCTTAAACGAAGAAGAACTATACAAATGTTTTTGGATATTTTTATAAAAATAAGTGATTAATTAAATATGTACTAAAACAAAATAGAAAAGAAGGAATTGAATTTGAAATATTTTTTGTTGTATGTTTTCTTATATGTATATATAAATATCTAACTAAATAAAATAGAAAAGAAAATTTTAAAAGTTTTTTATTTATTTTTCTAACTAAATGTAATAACAAAATAGAAAAGAAAAAAATTTGAAAATAAAAGTTTTTTTATTTATTTATTTCATATGTATATAGATTTCTTAAAAAATATAATAATAGAAAAGAGAATTTGAAATAAAAAAAGATTTTTTATTTTATAGGTATATAGATTTTTTAACTAAATATAATAATAGAAAAGAGAAATTTGAAATTAAAAAAAGATTTTTTTATTTTATAGGTATATATAGATTTTTTTTTTAACTAAATATAATGATAATAATAGAAAAGAAAATAAATGAAAATTAAAATGCTTAGTTATTTATTTGATAATTTAACTAAATATTCTTGAAAAACTAATAAGAGAAAAAAAGCTGGAAATGGGTTACGGTTGTTGCTTGGCTGGTAGGCCCAATGGGGCGCTGGATATACAAGCGGGTCGGGTCCAACCCGCGACCCGTTTCAGTTGCAAAGGGGGAAGAACAGAAAACCTAGGCTAAACGGCAACGTTTCGGAAACGAAAAGGGAGAGAAATCCCTTCTGTCCGCGACCTCTCCTCTCTCAAACTCTCGAAACTCTCAGCTCTCTCACTGCGTTTTTTACGATTTGGATCGACCCACTCTCCGGTCCTCACTCACTCCGTCGTGGATTTCATTTCAACCTCAATGCGTTTCAGTTCACTCTCACCGAATCGTTCTTTGCTCACGGTTTCGACGGTGGTGGTTTAATGGCGTTTGGGTTATGAAAGGGAGAAACGGTGTCGGATTTGTTGAACGATGAAGGGTTTCGGTGGAGATCAAGCTTTGGAGGTTCGCTCACAGGTTTTGCGATTTTGGTTGCGGTAAGGAATGGTGTTGGTTTCGATTGCACGATTTTTGGCTTCGGTTTTCACCGTGTTTCTTTCATCTTTATCTCTATTATTTTCTGAGTTTGAGCTTTTTTGTAAAAACAGTGAAGGTGTGGTGATGCGATTGAGGACAACGTTTGAGGTTTGTGTTGTTCACGGTTTTAGGCGGAAGAGTTTGCTGGCTTTGGTCGGTGGTAATGATGAAGAGGAGTGTGCGTTTGGTTTAGGTGGTGAAACAGTGGCCTGCGGGAAATGTTTTTGGTGATGTCGTGGTAATGCTCACGATTTGGTTCCGTTTTCAACAGCATTTTGGTTTCACGGTTGTTTGGAGTTTGTTGAAGAGGAAGATGGTGTGTTTATGGTTCTGTTTTGGCTGATGGGTGGTATGAAGTGAAGAGGTTGGTTTATATTTTCTGTGTTTACGGAAGGGTGGTTTTCTATTTGGTATTGTGATAAGGTGAAGACGGCGACGTGTGCGGTTGGGAGCTGGATGAGTTGAAGGATGCAGAAGGGAGTTGATGGTGATGGAGATGATGGAAAATTTGTGAGTTTTTTGTTCTTTCTGCCTTCTGTTTTGCTGATATTTTCTGATTGTTTCATGTGGTTTGGCTAATGATGTTGTTGATGGAAAACAAAAAAGAAGTTACTGATTTGTTTGGTCTGAATTTTCATTGCTGTTTTTTCTTGGTGAATCTGAAAATAGCTAGGGTTCTTTTCCTGAGTTTTTTTTTGGTTTTCCAACGTATGATGGTATGATGGTGGCTGGTGGAATGGTTGATGAAGAAGAGTGGTAGACAGTTTGTGGCGAGGGTTGCGGCTTGGTTTGTGAAGGAGGATGCAGGTCCGTTTTAAGGTGATTTCGCGGGTGGTTGAGATGGAGGTGGTGAGCGGTTGTGATTTTGGAGGGTGAAGACTTGATTGAGGTCTGTGTTTGTTTCAGTTTGACAGAAGTGGTGAAAAGTCACGGTTGTTTTCGGATTGAAGGTTTCACAAACTCTCTCTGCTTTGAAGGTTTGTGTTGATGGCAGTGGAAGTTGAGGTTGTATTGAAGAGAAAAGCTTTTTTTTTGAAAAAAGGTTTTATGAGGCTGGTTGAAGATCAGGTTTGCAGAAAGGTATTACATTGTTTTTCCTTATTCTTCTTCACGGTTTCAACAGCTTCTCTATTATGATGGTTTGTCAGTTTTTTTGAAGTTTTTTAATATGAAGTTGTTTTGTGTATGCAGGCTTAAAATTGAAATGAAACTGGAAAAAAAAGGAAACTAAATCATGGACAAAATGCTGAAAAGAAGTGAAAGGAAAAAGAACAATACCGACCCGAAAGTTATCGGGGTGAAGAATCCACAAGTGGTAAGCCTCCTATTCCTCTTCTGATATTCTTCTGAAGTTTTTTTTTTGCTGGTTTTTGGTTGTTTTTTTTTTGGCTGTTTTATGCTGTGATTGAGGGTTGTAACAGTGTTGTGTTTGAAGGCTGTTTTTCTGTGGTTTTTTGGTGTTGTCCTTGATGGATTTTTGATGCTGAATTTCTTTGTGTTTTGATATAACAGTGCTGAATTTTTTGAGTTGTTTTGTGATTTATGGGGCTGTTTTTTTTGGGATTTATAGGGCTGAATTTGTGATGTTTTGATGCTGAATTTTGATGTAACAGTGGCTGGATTTTGAATGTAACAGTAGTGTTTGAGGGCTGTTCTGGTGTGAGTTTGAGAGCTGTCTTGTGTTGTTTATATGAGCTGTTTTATGGCTGTTCTGGTATTGTTTTTGGCTGAATTTTTGTGTCCTTGTTGCTTGTAGGTGAAGGGTTGGAGGAAAGGGGACAAGGTCTGGATGCTGCAGAAATAGTGGGGAGGTGGAGCAGAGTTGTTGGTGGCTGCAGACCTGCTGTGGGTGGCTGTGGAGCAGGCTGAGTTTGTCTTGGTGCTGCTGTGTTGTTTGTATGATGCAGTAGGAGCAAATGATATTTTTGTGAAAAAAAACAAAGTTTGTAGTAAATAAAAAAAGTGGTCCTGTATTGTTTTATTTTTTATTGTACCATCTTTGGAACTTTGATATTGAATAAAAGAATTGTTTATTTAAACTTGTCATGAGTATGCACCTAATGAAATAGAATGTGACAAATGAATATGCTAAAAGCTTAATATGATATGCATTATGTATAAGTGATGAAAGGATATCTATTGTGATAAAATGGATATGTTTTGAAATAAACATGGATTGGAACATGAATTTAAAAATACTGAAAGTAAAAAAATGGAATTGGAATTAAATTGGAGCTTGAAGCTTTGGATAGAAATTTGAAATAGCAATTGGAATAAAATGAAAATGAAAAAGAAAACCTTGGAGTTAAAATTTAAATTGAATTAAAATAAAAATTTGAAATTGGAATGGAATCTTAAAAAAAGTAAATTAAAAATAAAATTAGAAATTGAAATTAAATTAGAAATAGAAACTAGAAAATGGATTAAAAAATAAAAATTGGAGATTACAATTAAATTAGAAATGGAACTAAAAAAAGTGAATTAAAAATAAAAGTTAAAATTATAAAATTACATTAGGAAGTAAAACTTGAAAATTGAAAATAGAAATAAAATTACATTTAAAAACTTAAAAATTGGGAATAATATTATATTATTTTTTTTTTAACCAAAACTTTGAGAATAAAAATAAAAATTAAGTTTTAAAAGTTAGAAATAAATTAAAAGTTAGAAATGAGGAATAGAAATTAAATTTAGGATGGAAACTTAGAAGTGAAAAGAAATTAAAATTAACTTGATGAATAACTAGAAAATGAGTGAAAGTAACTGAAAATAAATCTGGAATTCTCTGTTAAATGCGATGAATGTATGATGCGAGCAGTTAGGGGTAAAATTTGGAGTGTGACAGTTGCCCCTATTTAAATAACTTTACCAGATGGCGTGAATGACGATAGACACTCAGGCGATCAGGGTGAAAGGTATTTAAATATAGAAATAACCGGAAATTTTGCCCCTAAATGCAATGTTATGCTGGACTACAAAACTATCTAACTCTATAACTCTTATGCAACGAATGATGCTTATGGTATGAATGATTAGAGTGAGATAACCACGAGCCAAGACTCACTGGGGATGACATGCACTGGGGATAAAGAAACGATAACGGGAAATATTCAAAGTGATAAATCAACAGGTTCAAATGTAACTGTTGACACTAAGAATAACAAAAGACGGGAACAAAAGGAAATCCAAAGCGTTGGATCAACGAACACAGACAAAACAAAATAAAATTCACAGTGACTACACAGTGGCTCGATGCGACCAACTGACACCAAGAATACAAATAAGACAAGGAAATAAATCGAAGTGGTAGATCAATGGCTCTATGCGACCAATTGACTTTGAGAAGTAAAAAGCAACAACATATTCGAAGTGAATGCGCAGCGGCTCGATGCGACCAACTGACACCAAGAATACAAATAAGACAAGGAAATAAATCGAAGTGGTTGACCAATGGCTCTATGCGACCAATTGACTTTGAGAAATAAAAAGAAACAACGTATTCAAAGTGAATGCACAGTGTAAACACCCCAAATTTGCCCTCACCCATTCACACCATGGCTTGTGATCATCTCATATGCATAAACACAAACATATCATCTCATATCCCATTTTTGATTCACTGGATAGTTTCTAGGTCATCTGCACCTAGGGTTTGTGATCTGAGCAAGCCAAAGGTATCTTGGGCCATTCCAAAGGCCACTAATCAACTCAAAGGGGTCCATGTGTGTTCTTACATCATATTCCATCTCCTCAAAGTCAAAAATGCAGAGGAATCACAAAAACTAGGGTTTGAGTGGATGCAGAGCCAGGTTTAACTGCACAGTTGACTGAAAATTAGGGTTTTGGTTTCAGAGGCC
The DNA here is from genome assembly GCA_963966055.1 of Lathyrus aphaca. Classification (NCBI taxonomy): domain Eukaryota; kingdom Viridiplantae; phylum Streptophyta; class Magnoliopsida; order Fabales; family Fabaceae; genus Lathyrus; species Lathyrus aphaca. Next base: position 574,229,936 of record OZ014519.1, on the reverse strand, counting down.
ATAACCCCAAATTTTTTGGTCATTCTTGTTTCCATTGGTCTCTATATGGTATAGGGAGTATGCATATCAATTTTCATGAAGAAATTCCTTGGGGAAGTCATCTGATCAAGAGTTGACTTTTCAGACAAATCAGTGCAAAATCAGGGCATCTGAGGCCCCCAATGACCCAACCAATGGGTGATCTTCATCATTTTGAGTGTATATGATCTTTATTTGATCATGGAGGAAGGTTGAAGTTCATAAAAATCAAGAATTTAGGGTTTTTGCAAATGTTGACTTTTTGGGCATAGTTGACTTTTCAAGAATGCATCATTTTAGGTCAATTTTCAAGCCTTGATTCATGATCCAAAAAGGCTTCAAATGGAAAAACTTTGGTCATGAAAGTTGTAGATCTCATCTTTCCCTTTTCAAAAAGTACAAGAACATGACCAAATTCTTCTTGGATCAAAAGTTATGGCCATGCAAAGTTGCCAAAAATCATTGTTTTTCAAGTTATGCACTAAATGGAAATTTTGCTATGTCTTGAACCAATGCATTATGCAGCCTTCAATTCATGTCAAACCATTATGTAAACACCCTCTAAGTCCTAAAAATCAGAATTTGACTAAGTTTGCCCATGGTTTCATGCTTGGTTGGATAAAAAGTCACATGTGAACCATAAGCCAACCTACTTGCAAAAACCACTCATAACATTATGCCAACTTGCTGCATTGAGTGCTGAGCCAAGCTAGACCTTTCCCTCACCCATGCTGCACCAAAACCAACTTTGTACTTGGCTAGAGTTGAGCCATGCCCTATCTTACAAAAAGTTGACCTTTATGCAAAAGCAAACTCACCTATCATGGCAGGCCATGTCACATCAAACAACCAATCAGAATTGTTTATTGAATCATCTTGCAAGCCATAACACTAAGGGACCAAGGCTGAAACATAACATTGGATGACATTCACAAAAAACCTCCCAACTGCAATTGGCTTCGAATTCCTCTTCACAGCAAGCAAACACTAAAACTCTCATCACTATCCAACTCAACACACTCCATTGAGTAGAAACCACCCAAAGCACCAGCCTGAAACACCCTGAATCCTCCATTGCCATTGTTCACCTTCATTCTGCAGATTCTATCGAATCTCTCATCCTAGCCCACAAACACCAAAACAAACCTTGCAAAGCAACTCAATACACTTCATAGATCACAAACCACCCCTTTTCACAGCCTGAAAGTGCCAAGATCACCATAGCCATTGTTGACTGAACTGAAGCAGTTCTCTTCGAAACTCATCATCCAGCAAATCTAAACTCCATTTGAGCATCCAGACACACTTGGGGGATCAAGTAGAGCAGCTTGCATCAAGGGAAGTAGCCTGAAAGTTCCTAAATCAAAAACTGCAAAACTCAGGTAGCTCAAAAATAATTTTTCCAGAAATCTCTTTTTATGTTACAAACTTGATCTTCATGCTTGTCTGATCATTCTGGTACCTTTAGTTTTTGAAATGGTTGCGTTTTAAGAATTTAATTTCTGTTTGAAGCTTACGAACCCTAGATTTTGTTTGCTTCGATTCAGTTGATTTAGGAACTTTAAATGTGTTTTGAGAGAGGGGTTTAGTTCGTGAGTTGATAAGGATCATCCCCATGTGTTTAGATTTCATTTTAGATACGGTTTGAGGGGTTTGGGAGATTTTCAGGTGAGCTTCTGGCCGGAGAAGACGACCGGAAGTCTTCTCCGGCCGTCTGAGTATTTAAACCCTAATCTCAGGTCATTAACTTCAGTTTGAATTGTGGCCGTGGATGAGCTTTGACTCGTTGACTTCCCTCCCTTTCCAACGCTCCAGATCATTTCATTTGCCCTAATCCCTTTAATTAACTTTAATTAATTTGTAATTAAGTTAATTGGTTCAGATACAATCCTCACCCTTCATTTGCGCGCTGGTCAGCATTTTTAAACCCAGACTCAATCCTGGCCATCCAATCTGTTTACTTTTCATTTTATTTAATATTAATTCATTTTTCTTGCATTTAATTTGTATAATTATTTTAAAATAGTTAAAAATTCATAAAAATTATGAAACTTTTTTCTTTAAGGTTTTGTTAATTTTTATGACACAAAAATATTTTTATTTTATTTTTTATCATTAAAAAGTATTTTTAAATATTTAAAAGATTATTTTTAATTGATTAATGGGAATTAATTAATAAAAAATACTTTTAGGTATTTAAAAATTACCAAAAAATTCATGAGATGTTCTAAGACATTTAGAAACATTGTCCAACCTTCAAACCAAATTTCTTTTTTAATCTTGATGCATTTTAGGAATTTTTCATTTAATTAAATCATATTTTATGCATTATTTTGATCATGTGTTTAAAAATTCATTTCTGCCTTTTGGTGAAGGTTGAGACATTGATTCTTTTTGCATTGTTTTCCATTTGACATGTAGTTTCAAGGGTAAAAAGGCCATGATTTGATCTTGCATTTTCTAATTGATTGGCATTTGTTTTGTTACAAACCCTAAAAAACCCTAATAACTTGTAAAAATCATAACTTGAGTTTGGTTGAGAGTTGAGAGTTCTCCTTTGGGCAGTGATTCATTATAGGTCTAGGGTTTCTTTGGGTACCATTTTCCATTTTTTATGTTAAGGTTTGCTTCTGTTTTTGGTTTATGTGTGATGTTTGATCCATGAACCCTAATTTGGGCTTTCATTTGCATCCCTCTTGCATTCTCTTGCATAACATGACTTGCCATTACATTTTGTGCATTCTCATGATTCATTTAACATCTTAAGACATGTATGAATCATGTTTGATCATTGCATTGCATATTTGCCATGTCATTTGTCTTGTATGTTTCATAACATTTCATGTTTGTCCATGCTCCTCAACTTGCATCATTTGCATCCATGACTTTGTATGAACAATCTCATTGTCTTGTCTCATGTTCATAGCACTCCATAGCATCATAATCATCATCACCATGCTTCTGGTTGTGCTTGGCCTCATGCCATTTCATCTCCTCTTGCATTGCATTGCATTTCTTTCTAACATTGCAGGTGGTAAGTAACTTGAGAAGTGAATTTGCCTTCACTTCTCATAACCTCTATTCTCATCTCTCTTGCATACCTTGCTGCATTCTTATGTGTGTTTGAGTTTGAGCTTGCTCATTCTTCCTCCTCCCACTTTCTTTCTTCAAGTGACTTGACTTCTTGAATGAAGCAAGTCACTTTGCTTCTCTTGATCTTGTTCATCTGCTTCCTGGTGGTTCATCTGAAGATTGTTCTTGAAAACCTCACAAACATTAGGACCAACCAAGCATGATAATGAATTAGGGTTTTGATTAGTCTCCCCCATAGTTTTTACCTTTGTGTCTCTCCTTGAGTCATCTCCCCTCACCTCATAATCAGGGACTAAACCCTCAAGGCTTTAAGACTTTGTGATTAAGATCATGCCTGCATCCTTCTTTTAGGATGGAGTGTATAACTTTAATCCTAAGTCTTGGACCCTTAAGGTGTTGAACTCTCTTAATTAATCCATCTAATAATCATCAAGACATTACACTTGTAACTTGGGCCTTGCATTAGGGTTCTAATTCTTCCTTAATTGGTTAAGAAGGACTAACCCTAAAGTTAATGGACAAGTCCCCCTCAAGTTGTCTTACAAATCATAAAAAACACTTCATCATCATATCATTAATAAAATCCACTTAATCAAAGGTTTGTTCTGTCATGGGTTTAATCCCTAATCATGGATTAAGCTGAGGATCCTTCCTCAGCTTAAACACCCTCATCTATTATCCTTCTTTTAGGATAGTGTAATGAGCCTGTTAAATCCCTGATTATGGCTTAACCTCATTACTTAACACTAAACAAGAATCACAAAAACATCTAACTAATCACAAGTAGGTTAATGATCTTAACCCTACATCAAAGGTGATTAAGTGTGAGAATCTGACTTCACACTTAAGGTAATTCTCATTACCCCTAATCAGAGGGATGATGTGATGAGTTTACCAAATCCATTGATTTAGGTTTAAGCTCATTATCTTATGACAAACTCCAAAAAGAAATAAAAGACTGAAAACACAAGAACAAACAATAATCGTCTCCTTCGGGATTCTTTTCTCATCATCTTCACTCACAACCGAGAACTTGCTTCTTCCGTCTAATGCAAGACAGTTTGCATCTGTGCCAGACAGATCATACACTTGAGCATAGACTGCAAGCAGTTCACCAGTCAATCCTTTCAGTCTCTTTGGGTCGAACTACGGTGTTCTGACTTCCTCATTGCACGAGAGGATACGTAGGCATAACTTAACAGTTATCGAACAAAAGTCTCTGTACATTCCCCCTCCTTCCAGCTTCATTCTTTAGCCTCATATTCTTGAGCATTTCATTCCTGATCTCACACTGACACTGTACATTTATACACATCACATTTCTTTACACTGACACTTGTACATCTTTTCCAGCTCTTTTATGCACAAATAGCACTGACACTACCCCTTTAAAACACAAATCTTTTAAGCGTGGATCCCGTCGAGTACGACGGACAATCTGGGTGCTAATACCTTCCCAGGTTGTAACCGACCCCCTTTCTCAGTCTCTCTGGTTCGCAACCGTCTTATCCATCTTTTTCTAGGCCTATGCAGCATTGCCTTTCCTCCGGGATAAAAATGCCTAGCTGGCGACTCTTTTCACCTCCAGTGAGTTCACGGCTGTGTGTTCTCACTGTTCCCTTCGCCGACCGTTCGCGTCTGTACCTTCATTTGATCCATTTTCATTTGTCGGGAGCGACAGCTTGGCGACTCTGCTGGGGACCCTTATACTGCAACCAGGGCTTCTGGTTCTTTTTGTGGGTTCCTCCTAGCGCTTGATTGATTTGTGTTTATTGGGGGTGTTATGTGCTTGTTTGTGCTTGTATTTATTTTTATTCATTGCTTTATGTACAGTTACTTTACTGCTTTCTTTATTGCATTTATATATATCATACTGTCATGCTGTCTGTGCTGGATCTGGTTTTGTTTTAGTGGGTGGGGTTCTATTGAGAGCCAAGGTCCTATACCTGGGACCTGAGTGACACCTAGGCTAGAGTGAATCATATTCTTTCCCATTCCATTTCGGTCTGGTGCGGGAATATGAAACACGGTTCAGATATGGGTTTCTTCTTGAGAACTCTGTGCTACGGATTTCCTGTAGTGCTAGGGGGATCTGGGAAGCCTGCTAAGTCTGGATGACCTTTTAGTATTGACCTTCAGAAATTGAGGTGAATTAGAGGAGGAATTGTTATGGTTATTGTAAACACTGTACCTCCGGGTTAGAAGTGTTTACACTTCTCATAACTGATCCAAGTCTGAGGATCCTTGTTCTAGATCACTACCTGTGAGGGGGTTGGGCTGTTTACAGGTTTGCAGGTACCTTGACCTCAGAATACCCTGTTACTTTGACTTTGTTAAGAATGCTCCATGTTGGATAGTTCTTGTGATTCTAAAACCCTGGACATGTGGCTCTTTATTTGAGTCCCCCACCTTGGTTACTGGATTTATAGACCTCCATCCGGAATTCTTGAACACACATGGATCTATACCAAGGCAGTTTATCCAGATCCAGCTCAGTCACAAACCCTTTGCATATCATTTGCATACATCCTCATTGCATCATATTAACATGTGCTTATTTGTTTTTCAGGGTATCCATTTTCATCAGGTTTTGGTTTTGACCCCATCTGCAGCTTTGACCCATCTTCACCAGCATCTGCTTCAGTTTAGCTGTCTGCTTCAGCACCAGCCAGTCAGTGGTTTTCTCTACTTCAGCATTGTCATCAGCACTCTACCCAGTCTTCAGCATCATGGCTCCAAAGAAAAGCAATATCACCTATCATTTCTTCCAACCAGACTTGTCAGACATCAGGAGGGTCCAAACCCTGATGACCCCAGATCACATACCTCTGTTCAGGGAGCATTATGGGGATATACTTGACTTGGTTATAGACATGGACCCATCTCAGAGGAGCCTGATCCATACCTGCATCCAGTTCTATGACCCCCCATTGAGGTGTTTCACCTTTCAAGACTTTCAGTTGGGACCTCTCTTAGAAGAATATGCATCTTTGGTTGGTTTGCCTATCAAGAGAGAAATTCCTTTTAACCCTGAAATGGTCTTTCCCAGCAATGGAGAGATAGCAAGAGCTTTGCACCTGGAACCTGCTTTGATTGAGCAGCATATGACCTCTAAAGCTGGGATCCCTGGTTTTCATCTGGACTTCCTGATTTCTCAAGCTAGTTTGAAGGCCTCCCTGGGGGATTGGAAAGCTGTTTGTGCATTGTTGGCCTTGAGTGTATATGGAATTGTGTTGTTTGCAGATGAGCCCAGATTCATCAGCAAGAATGCCATCCACCTGTTCATCCTGAAGAACCCAGTGCCAACCTTGTTGGGTGACCTCTATTACTCAGTACATCAGAGGAATGAGAAACAGAGGGGTAAGCTAGTGAGGTGTTGTGCTCCACTATTCCATGCTTGGCTTCTCAAGCATCTACCCAGGACAGATGCATTCCTGAATCCTCATCAGCAAAGCAACTGGGCTAAGAGGCTCACTACTCTCACTGCAGCAGACATCAGATGGTGCACCCAAGGCACCAAGGGCAGAGATATGATCACAAGCTGTGGGCACTTTCCCAATGTGCCCTTGGTAGGAGTTAAAGGGAGTATCAATTACAACCCTCTGCTGTTCAGGAGGCAATTAGGCTATGCACTGGTCCATGCTCCTAGGGCGCAGGATTTGGTTGAGACCCTCTACTGTGAGAACAAGGTCAGTTTGACAACTGTTAGGCAGGCTGCCTGGGCCTGGGATCATGTTCAAACCAAGGGAATCACCATTCTGGGGAAGTGCAATAATGTGGCATCAGCCCAATATCATGAGTGGTCCCATGCTAGGGCCCAATTCTCTGGATTGCCCTTCACCATCAAAGACATGCCTGAGTCATCATCAGCACCACCCCCTGCTACTGTCAGTTTGGAAGAGTTTGAAGGCTTGAAAGAAAGAAATGAGAAGCTATCCCAAGCCCTGCAGAAGACCCTCAGGGAGAGGAGTGAAGGTGTAAGGGAGATTGAAAGATTGGAGAAGCTGAGAGTGGAACACTTGACTAAGATTGAGAAGTCTGGAGACTATATCAACAAGTCTAAAGCTGGTGAGCAGATTCTGAAAAATGCTTGTAAAGAAGCCCAGTTCCAAAGAGCAAGGACAGACTTGTACTTGAAAGAGAGTCAGGCCAGGTGGGTCCGGATCACTGAAGCCCGTACTCTAGAAGACAAGAGAGTTCAAGATAAGATGGAGCAGATGGAAAAAGCCCTGGCAGCAGCCCAGGAGGAAATTTCAGAGTTAAAAATCAAAGCTGGAGTGAAGAAATCCAAAGACCAAAGCCAGAACAAGAAGTTGACTACAGCTGTTGCAACAAGAAACCTTCTCATCAGGAATCTTACGGAGCATCCGGCCGATCCTGTGACCGAAGCACTTCTTAAGGAAGTTCGCGAGGATGAGTTTGGCCTTGGAGTCTGATTATTTGCTTGTTGTTGTTCCTTTTCCATGTACTTTTGCTTTTTGGTGATGTATTTTTGACCCCTTAGAGGGCTAGTGTTGTAAAAAATGAACAATTTGTATTATTTTACCTTTGTAATATATTTGTGTTTGTTTCCATCTGGGTTCACTTCAAAAGCAACTTCAACAGCATCATCTTCAAGGGTCTGGACGGGTCAAAACTGAAGACCAAGCCGGATACCTTGATAGCAAATAAGCATACTGCATTGCATACTAACCCTTTTGTTTGTTTTGTAGGTTTTGTTTTATTGTTTCTAACCTCTGATGTGACACTCAGGAATTATTGCTCGCCGCAGGCTATTCCCTCTCAACAGGCCACACAGGTACCCTACAAGAAACAACCTTCCGGGCATCCAGATGGACCAGTTGCAGCAAGACCTCAATGAGGCCAGAACCCAGATGGCTAATGAAAGGGTGGAGATGAGAACCCAAATAACTCAGTTCATGGAAGTGATGAATAATTTAGCTCAAAGCCAGGAGAGGCTTAGAGTTCTGGTAGAGGGGAGAACTCAAGATGACCCCCATGTGGGAACTGCTGGCACCAGTAACAATGAAAGGGTGCAACCACATGTTAACCCCCCTATATTTGGTCCACACCTACATCCTGAGATTCATATTCCTGCAAACGTTCAAGGAACAGCCACTGCAGCCAGAGTACTTCAAGAGGATCCTCAGGAGGATCAGTTTACAGTCATGGGTGCTGGAGAGGAAACCTATGATAGGAGATTGGATGAGTTGGCTGAGAAGTTGAGGTCTTTGGAATCCCAAAATTCTTTGGGGTTCGATGTCATGGACATGGGTTTAGTAGAGGGGGTCAGGATCCCTCATAAGTTCAAGCCTCCTTGTTTCGAAAGATATAATGGGACTTCATGCCCCCGGACTCATTTGCAATCGTTTCTGGGAAGGCTGAAGGCCTATACAATGGATGAGAAGCTCTGGATGTTTTACTTCGAAGACAGTTTGACTGGAGCATCAAGGGAATGGTATTCCCACTTGACAAGGGCAACTGTAAGATGCTGGAAGGACCTGGCAGAGGCCTTCATCCGACAGTATCAATACAACTTAGACATGGCACCCAACAGGACTCTCCTAATGGGAATGTCACAGTCGTCAAGGGAAAGTTTCCGAGAATATGCCCAGAGATGGAGGCAATTGGCTGCTGCTGTTCAACCACCAATGTCTGAGAGAGAAATGGCAGACATGTTTATGAACACTCTCCAGGGAACGTATATTGACAGGTTGGCTGCTTTCTCGTCCACTAGCTTCGCAGATGTTGTTATAGCTGGGGAGAGAATTGAAAGCCTGTTAAAAATGGGTAAAATTTCCGATAATGGCGCCAGTTCGTCCAGCAGTACAAGGAAGCCTTTTGCAGGCCCTAGAAGAGCTGGCGAGACCAATGCCATTCATGCCAACAGGGGTAGGCCCCAATATGTTCAAAGGTCCATAGCAGCAGTCACTATCCCTGCTCCAGCACATCCTCTGCCAGTCTATCAACCTCCTCAACAAAACTTCCAACAACAACCTCCGTATCAGCAGAACCAATATCCTCCAAGGAACTACAACAACAACAACTCCAACAACAACAATCAACAGAGGCCATTCCAACAAAGGCCCTCTCAAGCTAATCGAGTGATCGACCCGATTCCAATGCCGTATGCTGCTTTGCTGCCACAGCTTCTGAAACTCAACCTGGTTGAGCTAAGAACGTTGGCACCTCCGGATCCAAACAGTCTACCAAGAAACTATGACTCTAATGCTAGGTGTGCTTTTCACTCAAACGCGCCTGGTCACAGTACAGAAAAATGCAGGGCACTGCATATGAAGGTACAAGACTTAGTAGACTCCAAGGCTTTGAACTTTGCACCTCCGCCCAACGTCAACAAAAACCCAATGCCACACCATGGTGGTCCCCGAATTAATGCTATCGAAGAAGACCAACCGTCTTATTTGATAACCAGTGTGGATCAGATCAGGACACCATTGGTGGAAATCAAGGCTCAACTCCGTGAAAGCAATATATTTCCGGGGTGTGAACTAGGGTGCCCATACTGCAATATTTCTTGGAATGGGTGTGAAGACTTGAGGAATGGCATTGACAGCCTTATTCAGAGTGGCTTACTGCAGATCACTACATCATTCCCGGCAAACCCGACGACTTCATCAGCAATGGTTTCGGATCCTCCTACAAATACAGCAACAATTGTTCCCAACAATTCATCAGCAACATCAGCAAGTACTTCATCTATTCTCCCAAATGATCAGTTTTCAACAGTTTCTCCTGCTACAACTTCAGCTTCAGTCCACTTCGACTCCCCATCAACAACAACAACAGTTCTTCCAACAGAACCTTCTACAACACCAGCAAACAATCACGAAGATGTCTCCACTGTTACCATATTCTACGATCCAGAAAACAATTCCGCTTATCATTCAGAAGGTGCTGCTCCCACTAGAGCACCAGTTACAATCTTTTATGATCCACAAACAATAACAGTCCCCTCAGCAGCAGCAATCAGTCCAGTCACCGTCACGGTACCTGGACCTGTACCATATGAAAGCAATAGGGCCATCCCTTGGCACTATGGCTCTGACTTGTACTGTGAAGGGAAAAGAATCACTCTGGAAACATCATCACCTGCACCACAAGTTGATAATGTGGGGGGAGGCGGAGGCTTCACTCGAAGCGGACGTCTCTTCGCTTCACAAGTCCAAAGACCCACTGCCGAAGCAGAAGCTGCTGCCAAGGCAAAGGGTAAAGGACCGGTGCAGGAAGATCCAGCTGCCAAAGAAGCCCTGAAGACTCCATTTGATCAGGAAGTTGATGAGTTTATGCGGATCATCAAGAAGAGTGATTATAAAGTTGTGGATCAACTTCACCAAACTCCATCCAAAATCTCCATCCTCTCACTGCTCATGTGCTCCGAAGCCCATCGGAATGCACTACTGAAAGTCCTGCACGCAGCTTACGTGCCAGAGGAGATTACTGTCAACCAGTTGGAAACGGTGGTTGGGAATGTTACTGCTAGCAACGGGCTAGGGTTTACCAATTCTGATTTGACAGTGGATGGTCGTAACCACAACAAAGCCTTGCACATAACTATGGAATGCAAAGGAGCTGTCCTTTCTCATGTGCTGGTGGACACAGGTTCCTCCCTGAATGTCTTACCAAAGAAGGCTCTGGTGAAGTTAGAATATGATGGATTGGCATTGAGACCCAGCAACCTGGTGGTTAGAGCTTTTGATGGCTCAAAGAGATCGGTTCTGGGAGAGATTGAGCTGCCCGTGACAATTGGCCCGCAGACTTTTAAAACTATCTTTTATGTGATGGACATTCAGCCCGCCTACAGCTGTTTGTTGGGTAGACCCTGGATTCACGCCGCTGGCGCTATAACGTCTACCCTTCACCAAAAGTTAAAATTTGAGTGGGAGGGTCAAGTTGTCACAATCTGTGGAGAAGAGGACATCTTTGTTAGCCACCTGGCTACCTACAAGTACATTGAGATGGATGGAGAAATCCATGAAACGATGAGCCAAGGTTTTGAAGCCTTGAATGTCAATGAAGCATCTGCTGTTTCAGGAATCTCCATGTCGTCATATCAACAAGCCCGGAAGGTTGTTGAGGAAGGAACTGCCCTAGGCTGGGGCAAGGTCTTAGCTGTGGAGGAGAAGAAGGACAAATTTGGGTTGGGTTACAAACCAACTCAACGTCAAGCAAAGGCTGCTGCAGAGCCAGGATTTGTCAGTGGGGGAATGCTAACCCCCGATGCTATCAACTGTCTGGAAGACGAGCTGGAAGAAGAACGCAACCTGGAGAATTGGATTCGTCCAAAGGTCCCGGGGAGCAGTGTCTCGAACTGGTCTTCCCAGGGAATTATAAGTGTTACTCGAGCAGAGTAATTATTATTTCCTGTATCTTTTATAGCATGCATCAAAGTCTTGCATCTTGCCCAAGATGACAAGACTCATTTTGTAATCAGGGCCATCTGTACTTTTGTGCAAACAAGATTAAATTAATGAAATATCAGACAATCTTTTTGCAAACGAGTCTTTTTCTTTTCTGCTCACTGTTTTTCCATTTTTCTTTTTGTACAAAAATAAATGGCGGTGTTTTCAAAATGATAACTTCATTTCACTTTTTTCTAAAGCAAGATTAAAATCAATCACTAAAATGAACCGACTTAACCCTTGCAGAGAGTGCCTTCCAGACAGCACCGACAACAGCACGGCTATGACATCGTATGACTTTGACAATCCGATCAATCAAGCTGATGAAGGGGTTGATGAAGAATATGAGCTTCCTGAAGAGCTAGCCCGATTGTTAAGGCAAGAGGAAAGGGTCATTACCCCTCACCAGGAGGAGGTTGAAGTGATTAATCTTGGTACGGAGGAAAATGTGAAAGAGGTCAAGATCGGGGCCTGCCTGCAAAACTCAGTGAAGAGACAACTGATAGATCTGCTTCAGGAGTATGTTGATGTGTTTGCTTGGTCGTATCAAGACATGCCAGGGTTGGATACCGATATAGTTGTGCACAAGCTGCCTTTGAGAGAAGAGTGCCCTCCAGTCAAACAGAAGCTGCGCCGTACTCGTCCAGACATGGCTATGAAAATTAAGGAAGAGGTACAAAAGCAATGGGACGCCGGGTTCCTTGCTGTGACTAGCTACCCGCCGTGGGTTGCTAACATAGTACCTGTGCCTAAGAAGGACGGTAAAGTTAGAATGTGTGTTGATTACCGGGATCTGAACAGAGCAAGCCCGAAAGATGATTTCCCATTACCTCACATTGATGTATTGGTGGATAACACGGCTCAGTTCTCGGTATTCTCCTTCATGGATGGATTTTCAGGATACAATCAGATCAAGATGTCACCTGAAGACATGGAGAAGACAACATTCATCACACCTTGGGGCACGTTCTGTTATAAAGTGATGCCATTCGGACTGAAGAATGCTGGTGCAACGTATCAACGGGCTATGGTAACATTGTTTCATGACATGATCCATAAGGAAATCGAATGTTATGTGGATGATATGATCGCCAAGTCCCTTACAGAGGAAGATCACCTGGTGAATCTGCTCAAGTTATTCAAGCGTCTGAGGAAATACCAACTAAAGTTGAACCCCAACAAATGCACATTCGGGGTGCGATCCGGTAAGCTGCTGGGCTTTATTGTAAGTGAGAAAGGGATTGAAGTTGACCCTGATAAAGTCAAAGCTATTCAAGAAATGCCTGCACCGAAAACTGAGAAAGAAGTTCGAGGGTTCTTAGGTCGATTGAACTACATTTCACGGTTCATATCTCACCTTACAGCAACTTGTGAACCCTTATTCAAGCTGTTAAGAAAGGAGCAAACGGTCAGGTGGAACGAAGACTGCCAGAAAGCTTTTGACAAGATCAAGGAGTATTTGCAAGAACCTCCAATCCTTATGCCTCCAGTTGAAGGAAGACCTCTGATTATGTACTTGACAGTATTAGAAGAATCGATGGGGTGTGTACTAGGTCAGCATGACGAGTCTGGTCGAAAAGAGTATGCGATATACTACCTAAGCAAAAAGTTTACCGACTGTGAACAGCGTTATTCACTGCTCGAGAAAACTTGCTGTGCTTTAGCGTGGGCTGCTCGCCGACTGAGACAGTATATGTTGACCCATACTACTCTATTGATCTCAAAAATGGATCCAGTTAAGTACATTTTCGAGAAGCCAGCTCTTACCGGACGGGTTGCAAGATGGCAGATGATTCTCACAGAATACGACATACAGTACACATCTCAGAAAGCCATCAAGGGCAGTGTACTATCTGAATATCTTGCTGAGCAACCCATTGATGACTACCAGCCTATGAGGTTCGACTTCCCCGATGAAGACATCATGTTCATTAAAGCAAAAGATCATGAAGAGCCTATTCACACTGAAGGGCCTGACCCAGAAGAAGAATGGACTATGATGTTTGATGGGGCTGTCAACATGAATGGCCGTGGTGTTGGTGCAGTACTCATTACACCTAAAGGGGTTCACATGCCTTTCTCGGCAAAGCTCACTTTCAACTGCACTAACAACGAAGCTGAATACGAAGCTTGCATTATGGGTCTTGAGGAAGCCATTGACCTCAGGATCAAGACATTGACCGTATTCGGAGATTCAGCTTTGGTGGTCAATCAGACCAACGGAAAATGGTACACCCACCAAGATCATCTGATACCTTACAGGGATTATACAAGAAGGTTATTGACTTTCTTCACAACAGTCAAGCTTGAGTATATCCCTCGGGACGAGAATCAGTTTGCGGATGCTCTTGCTACCATTTCATCCATGATCAAAGTTCAAGCTGCTAACTTTGTACCTCAGATTTCAGTATCGAGACTTGATAGACCAGCATATGTATTTGCAGCAGATATTGCTAAAGATGATAAGCCTTGGTTCCATGACATCAAGTGCTTCTTGGAGGATCAAACGTACCCACCTGGGGCATCTTCCAATGATAAAAAGACTTTAAGAAGGCTTGCTGGAAGTTTCTTTCTGAACACTGATGGATCTTTATACAAGAGGAACTTTGATATGGTACTCCTCAGATGTGTTGACAAGACAGAAGCAGATTTGTTGATGCATGAAGTGCACGAAGGATCCTTTGGTACCCATGCAGGAGGGCATGCCATGGCTAAGAAGTTGTTAAGATCAGGCTATTACTGGATCACAATGGATGCAGACTGTTGTGCTTACACCAGAAAATGCCATAAATGCCAGATTTATGCAGACAAGGTGCATGTGCCTCCCAATCCCCTGAACATAATGTCTTCACCATGGCCCTTTGCTATGTGGGGCATTGACATGATTGGCAAAATTGAGCCAACTGCTTCGAACGGCCACAGATTCATCCTGGTCGCCATCGATTATTTTACAAAGTGGGTTGAAGCAGCCTCATATGCAAATGTCACAAGGCAAGTGGTAGCCAGATTTCAGAAAAGAGATATCATCTGTCGGTATGGAGTGCCCGAGCGAATCATTACTGATAATGGTTCCAACTTGAACAACAAAATGATGGCAGAGCTGTGCCGGGACTTCAAGATCCAACATCACAATTCTTCTCCTTACAGGCCAAAGATGAACGGCGCTGTTGAGGCAGCAAATAAGAATATCAAGAAGATTGTGCAGAAGATGGTAGTCACTTACAAAGATTGGCATGAAATGCTACCGTTTGCCTTGCATGGGTACCGCACATCAATCAGGACATCCACTGGGGCAACACCGTATCAACTTGTGTATGGTATGGAAGCAGTCCTACCTGTTGAAGTTGAACTACCCTCCCTACGGGTACTGATGGATGTTAAGCTAAACGAAGCAGAATGGGTTCGGGCCCGATACGAACAACTAAGTCTGATCGAAGAGAAAAGATTGGCTGCAATCTGTCACGGGCAGCTATATCAGAAAAGAATGAAGAGAGCCTTCGATCAGAAAGTCAGGCACCGAGAGTACCGGGTGGGAGATCTTGTGTTGAAGAGAATCCTCCCTCCTCATACAGACCACAGGGGCAAGTGGACTCCCAATTACGAAGGACCATTTGTTGTGAAGAAAGTCTTCTCTGGTGGAGCACTGATGCTCAGCACCATGGATGGTGAAGATTTCCCGTCCCCTGTGAATTCAGATGCAGTTAAAAAATACTTCGCATAAAATGACCCGCTGGACATAAAAACAGAATGTAAGTCCAGGCAAAATAGGGCCTCCCGGCGAGTCAAAGACAGAATAAAAGACTCGGGCAAAAATAAGGGAAATAAGCAAAAAAATGTACACCCGCTGAGTTGAAAAGCCGCATTGGACAGCTCAGGCAAAAATGGGTATCCCGATGGATTGAAAACCCGAAAGGGCGATCCATGCAAAATAAGGGAATAAGCGAACAACTGCATTCTGAATTCGTCTGTATCACCTACAACTTGGTAAGCTCCAAGGGATCAAGCTGCAATCAGAATCAACTCTCTCCAGAAAGCAAGACGAGAAGAACGTCATTGTCATACGAGTCATAGCAGAAGAGGAAGCTCCTTGAAAGCATCGCCAGCACCGCCAGCACTTTATTTCTCAATTTGTAACAATCTCCTCATTTCAGGAGATATGTTTCTCTGACTGTATCTTGCCAATTCAGGGCACACGAATTAATATAATCAGATTTTCAGTCATGTCTCGTTTTTTACATTTATGTTTTGCAAAGAGTTGTCTGATGTCTCTAAAAACACAATTGCATAAGTACAGATGCCTCTCTCTAAAAATAAAACACATGCTTGCAGGGAATATACTTACTCTCGAAAGTACTTATTTCCTATGACGGAATCTCAGTAAAAGATACCTCGGGACCATTTGTGCGTTTCTTTATCTTTGCAGGATTGCAGGTATCCAGAACACAACTTGGGGCATACAAGTTACGTCTCAGCAAGCTGGCAAATCTACAAAAGATATCGGCATCCGAAATGCTCTATCCCCAGTCGAGTTGCTTCCCATTGCTCGCCCCAGCTGAATTACCAACAGCATCTCCCAGCTGTAATACCAACCATTATTCCTCAGCAGGATGCGAGAATCGAGGAATCATCTCCCCACAGAGCTTCAGGCCTCTATTCAGAAGAGCAGCGCACGAAGAAGTCACAACAGAGAGAGAGAAAGCTTCTACAAACCCCAGCTGGGTCCCGTATTATAAGAATATGTCAATCGATGACGTATATCCCCAAGCAGATACAACTACAGATCTATCAATGATCTCATCCCCAGCTGGGATGTTCACTTCAAGCAGATCGATCAGAGATCTTTGCAGCAACGGGATCCGAATCCCGGATCGGTGCCTCTTTGCATAATCATAGCATTCGCATCATATTCACCCCCAGAGCGTAGCATTCCGTCTAATACGGAGCATTACGGCAAAAAAATCAAATGCATAGCATAATCATAAGTCATGTTGTGATTTGAACACTTGTAAATATTGACAATCTGTCGGCATACAGAATACATCCCCATCAGAGTCCCAGCAAAAGCAGTTGCCCCATATCACAAACACCAGTGCATATCTCCTTTTTGATACCCGTCCGTATCACCATTCCCCAGCAGGTTGCCTGAATACACTTTACAAACCAAGATCACCAGTATTGCAGATACATCCTGACACTCGTCCGTGTCGTGTCACCAACAGAAAGCCAAAGACACCCTCTTTGCACTTACATATACCTATACACTTTCTTGACACCCGTCCGTGTCATATCCCCAGCGTGGTCGCCTATACTTGTATATACACTTTCCTGACACCCGTCCGTGTCATATCCCCAGCAGATAAACACTCACCTATACATTATATACTCACTACTCATTGGTACACCTACTCAGATACTCGTCCGTATCTTATATACACCATGTATATCCCCGCAGATTCGACAGTAGTCCTTGTTCTTTGTTAACCAGTTGGTACTCGTCCGTACCATCATCTCAGAACATTGCGTCTAATGTTTGTTTCTACATGATACTCGTCCGTATCATAGTCTTAAGGATGCTCGTCCGCATCTTTAATCCATACACCGTGTCAAACACTTATGTCTTCGTGAATATAGATGCTCGTCTGTGTCTACTATTCCCCAGAAGGATACTTTCAGATGCAACACTCGTCCGTGTTCCTTGTTAACCAGTTGATACTCGTCCGTATCATCAGCTCTGAGCACGTGTCAGTTTGTTTCTACATGATACTCGTCCGTATCATAGTCTTAAGGATGCTCGTCCGCATCTTTAATCTATACACAATACCAAACACTTATACCTTTTGTTTCTTGGATGTAAACGCTCGTCCGTATTTACTATATCCCCAGTAGATCGCAGTCAAATTTCCTTTTTATCTAACACTCGTCCTGTGTTATGATAAACTTTGAGAGCAGCCGTCCCCTGCTAAGTGGTCGTCCTCCACTTCTTGATGGTCGTCCTCCATCATGCTCATCCGATGGCCGTCCCCATCGTTGATTTTAGCAGCCGTCCCCTGCTAGGTGGTCGTCCTCCACCTTTTGATGATCGTCCTTCATCACTTTATCCAATGGCCGTCCCCATTGTTGATTTTAGTTGTCTAACACTCATCCTGTGTTATGATAAACTTTGAGAGCAGCCGTCCCCTGCTGAGTGGTCGTCCTCCACTTCTTGATGGTCGTCCTCCATCATGCTCGTCCGATGGCCGTCCCCATCGTTGACCTTTTCTATCCGATGGCCGTCCCCATCGTTGATATTTTGGCAGCCGTACCCTGCCAGGTGGTCGTCCTCCACCTTTGATGGTCGTCCCCATCATATTTCTTTTATGCCCAACAGAGCAGCCGTCCCCTGCTAGGTGATCGTCCTTCACCTTTGATGGCCGTACCCCATCATCTGTTTAGTTCATTTATTCTTTAACCCGATGGCCGTCCCCGTCGTGGTCCCTTTTCTTTTTTAACCCGATGGCCGTCCCCATCGTTGGTTACTTTACCTTTGTGAACTTGATGGCCGTCCCCGTCATGTTTCACCAATCCCCAGAGAATGTTACTACTTTATCTTGATGGCCGTCCCCATCATATTATCTTAGTTTTCCCAGCTAGTCGGCCGTCCCCGTCTTAGCTTTATCTTTTATCCCCAGCATGTCGGTCGTCCCCGTCATCGCTTTATTTTACACACTTTCCCCAGCATGTCGGCCGTCCCCGTTTACCCAGCAGTCGTCCTCTGCTCGACGGTCGTCCTCCGTCGCCCACACTTTACAATATACTTTATTTGCTTTTACAATCTATATCCCTTTTCTTCTTCATTTCTGTGAGTGCAAATTTTGGACTGTCTTTGGTATTCAACCACAAGTTATCTTGTTTGCCTGTTAAGCCGTTGCTTACATCCTGCACAGCTAACTCATGTTTGAATAGGGGCAGCTGTAAACACCCCAAATTTGCCCTCACCCATTCACACCATGGCTTGTGATCATCTCATATGCATAAACACAAACATATCATCTCATATCCCATTTTTGATTCACTGGATAGTTTCTAGGTCATCTGCACCTAGGGTTTGTGATCTGAGCAAGCCAAAGGTATCTCGGGCCATTCCAAAGGCCACTAATCAACTCAAAGGGGTCCATGTGTGTTCTTACATCATATTCCATCTCCTCAAAGTCAAAAATGCAGAGGAATCACAAAAACTAGGGTTTGAGTGGATGCAGAGCCAGGTTTAACTGCACAGTTGACTGAAAATTAGGGTTTTGGTTTCAGAGGCCATAACCCCAAATTTTTTGGTCATTCTTGTTTCCATTGGTCTCTATATGGTATAGGGAGTATGCATATCAATTTTCATGAAGAAATTCCTTGGGGAAGTCATCTGATCAAGAGTTGACTTTTCAGACAAGTCAGTGCAAAATCAGGGCATCTGAGGCCCCCAATGACCCAACCAATGGGTGATCTTCATCATTTTGAGTGTATATGATCTTTATTTGATCATGGAGGAAGGTTGAAGTTCATAAAAATCAAGAATTTAGGGTTTTTGCAAATGTTGACTTTTTGGGCATAGTTGACTTTTCAAGAATGCATCATTTTAGGTCAATTTTCAAGCCTTGATTCATGATCCAAAAAGGCTTCAAATGGAAAAACTTTGGTCATGAAAGTTGTAGATCTCATCTTTCCCTTTTCAAAAAGTACAAGAACATGACCAAATTCTTCTTGGATCAAAAGTTATGGCCATGCAAAGTTGCCAAAAATCATTGTTTTTCAAGTTATGCACTAAATGGAAATTTTGCTATGTCTTGAACCAATGCATTATGCAGCCTTCAATTCATGTCAAACCATTATGTAAACACCCTCTAAGTCCTAAAAATCAGAATTTGACTAAGTTTGCCCATGGTTTCATGCTTGGTTGGATAAAAAGTCACATGTGAACCATAAGCCAACCTACTTGCAAAAACCACTCATAACATTATGCCAACTTGCTGCATTGAGTGCTGAGCCAAGCTAGACCTTTCCCTCACCCATGCTGCACCAAAACCAACTTTGTACTTGGCTAGAGTTGAGCCATGCCCTATCTTACAAAAAGTTGACCTTTATGCAAAAGCAAACTCACCTATCATGGCAGGCCATGTCACATCAAACAACCAATCAGAATTGTTTATTGAATCATCTTGCAAGCCATAACACTAAGGGACCAAGGCTGAAACATAACATTGGATGACATTCACAAAAAACCTCCCAACTGCAATTGGCTTCGAATTCCTCTTCACAGCAAGCAAACACTAAAACTCTCATCACTATCCAACTCAACACACTCCATTGAGTAGAAACCACCCAAAGCACCAGCCTGAAACACCCTGAATCCTCCATTGCCATTGTTCACCTTCATTCTGCAGATTCTATCGAATCTCTCATCCTAGCCCACAAACACCAAAACAAACCCTGCAAAGCAACTCAATACACTTCATAGATCACAAACCACCCCTTTTCACAGCCTGAAAGTGCCAAGATCACCATAGCCATTGTTGACTGAACTGAAGCAGTTCTCTTCGAAACTCATCATCCAGCAAATCTAAACTCCATTTGAGCATCCAGACACACTTGGGGGATCAAGTAGAGCAGCTTGCATCAAGGGAAGTAGCCTGAAAGTTCCTAAATCAAAAACTGCAAAACTCAGGTAGCTCAAAAATAATTTTTCCAGAAATCTCTTTTTATGTTACAAACTTGATCTTCATGCTTGTCTGATCATTCTGGTACCTTTAGTTTTTGAAATGGTTGCGTTTTAAGAATTTAATTTCTGTTTGAAGCTTACGAACCCTAGATTTTGTTTGCTTCGATTCAGTTGATTTAGGAACTTTAAATGTGTTTTGAGAGAGGGGTTTAGTTCGTGAGTTGATAAGGATCATCCCCATGTGTTTAGATTTCATTTTAGATACGGTTTGAGGGGTTTGGGAGATTTTCAGGTGAGCTTCTGGCCGGAGAAGACGACCGGAAGTCTTCTCCGGCCGTCTGAGTATTTAAACCCTAATCTCAGGTCATTAACTTCAGTTTGAATTGTGGCCGTGGATGAGCTTTGACTCGTTGACTTCCCTCCCTTTCCAACGCTCCAGATCATTTCATTTGCCCTAATCCCTTTAATTAACTTTAATTAATTTGTAATTAAGTTAATTGGTTCAGATACAATCCTCACCCTTCATTTGCGCGCTGGTCAGCATTTTTAAACCCAGACTCAATCCTGGCCATCCAATCTGTTTACTTTTCATTTTATTTAATATTAATTCATTTTTCTTGCATTTAATTTGTATAATTATTTTAAAATAGTTAAAAATTCATAAAAATTATGAAACTTTTTTCTTTAAGGTTTTGTTAATTTTTATGACACAAAAATATTTTTATTTTATTTTTTATCATTAAAAAGTATTTTTAAATATTTAAAAGATTATTTTTAATTGATTAATGGGAATTAATTAATAAAAAATACTTTTAGGTATTTAAAAATTACCAAAAAATTCATGAGATGTTCTAAGACATTTAGAAACATTGTCCAACCTTCAAACCAAATTTCTTTTTTAATCTTGATGCATTTTAGGAATTTTTCATTTAATTAAATCATATTTTATGCATTATTTTGATCATGTGTTTAAAAATTCATTTCTGCCTTTTGGTGAAGGTTGAGACATTGATTCTTTTTGCATTGTTTTCCATTTGACATGTAGTTTCAAGGGTAAAAAGGCCATGATTTGATCTTGCATTTTCTAATTGATTGGCATTTGTTTTGTTACAAACCCTAAAAAACCCTAATAACTTGTAAAAATCATAACTTGAGTTTGGTTGAGAGTTGAGAGTTCTCCTTTGGGCAGTGATTCATTATAGGTCTAGGGTTTCTTTGGGTACCATTTTCCATTTTTTATGTTAAGGTTTGCTTCTGTTTTTGGTTTATGTGTGATGTTTGATCCATGAACCCTAATTTGGGCTTTCATTTGCATCCCTCTTGCATTCTCTTGCATAACATGACTTGCCATTACATTTTGTGCATTCTCATGATTCATTTAACATCTTAAGACATGTATGAATCATGTTTGATCATTGCATTGCATATTTGCCATGTCATTTGTCTTGTATGTTTCATAACATTTCATGTTTGTCCATGCTCCTCAACTTGCATCATTTGCATCCATGACTTTGTATGAACATCTCATTGTCTTGTCTCATGTTCATAGCACTCCATAGCATCATAATCATCATCACCATGCTTCTGGTTGTGCTTGGCCTCATGCCATTTCATCTCCTCTTGCATTGCATTGCATTTCTTTCTAACATTGCAGGTGGTAAGTAACTTGAGAAGTGAATTTGCCTTCACTTCTCATAACCTCTATTCTCATCTCTCTTGCATACCTTGCTGCATTCTTATGTGTGTTTGAGTTTGAGCTTGCTCATTCTTCCTCCTCCCACTTTCTTTCTTCAAGTGACTTGACTTCTTGAATGAAGCAAGTCACTTTGCTTCTCTTGATCTTGTTCATCTGCTTCCTGGTGGTTCATCTGAAGATTGTTCTTGAAAACCTCACAAACATTAGGACCAACCAAGCATGATAATGAATTAGGGTTTTGATTAGTCTCCCCCATAGTTTTTACCTTTGTGTCTCTCCTTGAGTCATCTCCCCTCACCTCATAATCAGGGACTAAACCCTCAAGGCTTTAAGACTTTGTGATTAAGATCATGCCTGCATCCTTCTTTTAGGATGGAGTGTATAACTTTAATCCTAAGTCTTGGACCCTTAAGGTGTTGAACTCTCTTAATTAATCCATCTAATAATCATCAAGACATTACACTTGTAACTTGGGCCTTGCATTAGGGTTCTAATTCTTCCTTAATTGGTTAAGAAGGACTAACCCTAAAGTTAATGGACAAGTCCCCCTCAAGTTGTCTTACAAATCATAAAAAACACTTCATCATCATATCATTAATAAAATCCACTTAATCAAAGGTTTGTTCTGTCATGGGTTTAATCCCTAATCATGGATTAAGCTGAGGATCCTTCCTCAGCTTAAACACCCTCATCTATTATCCTTCTTTTAGGATAGTGTAATGAGCCTGTTAAATCCCTGATTATGGCTTAACCTCATTACTTAACACTAAACAAGAATCACAAAAACATCTAACTAATCACAAGTAGGTTAATGATCTTAACCCTACATCAAAGGTGATTAAGTGTGAGAATCTGACTTCACACTTAAGGTAATTCTCATTACCCCTAATCAGAGGGATGATGTGATGAGTTTACCAAATCCATTGATTTAGGTTTAAGCTCATTATCTTATGACAAACTCCAAAAAGAAATAAAAGACTGAAAACACAAGAACAAACAATAATCGTCTCCTTCGGGATTCTTTTCTCATCATCTTCACTCACAACCGAGAACTTGCTTCTTCCGTCTAATGCAAGACAGTTTGCATCTGTGCCAGACAGATCATACACTTGAGCATAGACTGCAAGCAGTTCACCAGTCAATCCTTTCAGTCTCTTTGGGTCGAACTACGGTGTTCTGACTTCCTCATTGCACGAGAGGATACGTAGGCATAACTTAACAGTTATCGAACAAAAGTCTCTGTACATTCCCCCTCCTTCCAGCTTCATTCTTTAGCCTCATATTCTTGAGCATTTCATTCCTGATCTCACACTGACACTGTACATTTATACACATCACATTTCTTTACACTGACACTTGTACATCTTTTCCAGCTCTTTTATGCACAAATAGCACTGACACTACCCCTTTAAAACACAAATCTTTTAAGCGTGGATCCCGTCGAGTACGACGGACAATCTGGGTGCTAATACCTTCCCAGGTTGTAACCGACCCCCTTTCTCAGTCTCTCTGGTTCGCAACCGTCTTATCCATCTTTTTCTAGGCCTATGCAGCATTGCCTTTCCTCCGGGATAAAAATGCCTAGCTGGCGACTCTTTTCACCTCCAGTGAGTTCACGGCTGTGTGTTCTCACTGTTCCCTTCGCCGACCGTTCGCGTCTGTACCTTCATTTGATCCATTTTCATTTGTCGGGAGCGACACACAGCGGCTCGATGCGACCAACTGACACCAAGAATACAGCAAAATAAACATTCAAAGTGAATGTGCAGCGGCTCTATGCGACCAACTGTCACCAAGAATACAAATAAGACAAGGAATTAAAACGAAATGGTAGACCAATGGCTCTATGCGACCAAATTGGCTTTGAGAAATAAAAGAAAACAACAACATATTCAAAGTGAATGCGCAGCGGCCCGATGCGACCAACTGACATCACGAATAACAACAAAAATAAACATTCAAAGGGAATGTGCAGCGGCTCTATGCGACCAACTGTCACTGGAAATAATAATCACAATATTCAAAGTGAATGTGCAGTGGCTCGATGCGACCAACTGACACTATGAATAACAAAATAAACTTTCAAAAGGGAATGTGCAGCGGCTCGATGCGACCAACTGTCACTGGAAATGATAAACATGATATTCAAAGTGAATGCGCAGTGGCTCGATGCGACCAACTGACACTATGAATAACAAAATAAACATTCAAAAGGAATGTGCAGCGGCTCGATGCGACCAACTGACACCATGAATAACAACAAAATATTCGAAGTGAATGCGCAGCGGCTCTATGCGACCAACTGACACTAAGAATAGAAATGACACAAAACTCAAAGTGAACGCGCAGCAGCTCGATGCGACCAACTGACACCATGAATAATCAACAAAATAAACATTCAAAGTGAATGCACAGCGGCTCGATGCGACCAACTGTCACTGAAAATGATAATCATAATATTCAAAGTGAATGCGCAGCGGCCCGATGCGACCAACTGTCACCATGAATAACAACAAAAATACTCGAAGTGGAAGCACAATAGATTCGAAACCTATTGACACTAAAAAAAGAAAGCCAAGCTACACTCAAAGTGAATGCGCAACAAGTTAAAAAAACCGGTTGACACTAAGAATGATAAAGACAAAGTAGTCAAAGTATTCAAAATGGTAAATTAGCAGGTTCAAATGTAACTGCCGACACCGAGGATAAGGAAGGAAATCACATTGGGGATAGAATGGGGATAGAATGCAAATCACCCAAAGATAGATCAACGGCTCTAAGCGACCGGCTAACGCAAAGAAGTAACAACAAAATATGCTGGAGTTTTCAAATAAGATAAGACATCCAACCTCTGGGAATTCCTTCAGGAACCATCAGGAGGAAGGTACAAGTATGTGCCAAAATCAAATGGACTTGGATTTTAAGCAAAAGGTTTCAGGACCTGCTTAAAAGATTTTTGCCAATGACAATTGGACTTCAAGGAGACATGGTGGTCATAAAGACAAATACCAACCACAACTAGAATTCCACGGGGAACACCAGCAATTACTGGGGACAAAAACATTGGTAAACCAAACTTCGGGTACCAACAACAATGAATTTTCAAATTGAACACTAATGATATCTGGACTTGGAGTTAGACAGACGACAACTGGGGAAAGACAAATGCTAATGCCAAATGTGCATGATTGAGCATGATGCGAATGATCATGATATGCAAATGTTGACTCTAAAGAGACAAAGAGTTTTGACAAGACTCAAACGAGTAGGCTCTCAACACCAATACTTAGATGAGCAATATGAAAAAATACTGAGGAGATGTCTTCGAACTTGGAAATCATGCTGGCCCGAAGATCCATCCAAGAGTGTTACCAGTTTTGAACTTCCATGGGGATTTCTGTAATAATAGCATAAAAATGTTGTTGTAAACCAGGGCTTCTTGGGGAACAAAATGTTTTTCCAATTTTCCCAAAGTCAAAGAAACTTAAAAGTTTTTCAGTGTGTTTCCAAAAAACATTTCCTAAAAAAAATTTTGTCATTTTCAAAGTTAAATTGTAATCAAGCGATGGCATTTTGCATAACAAAAGAAAAAAAGAAAGCTGAACAACAAAATTCATAGGCAAAGTTTGTATTTATTCAAGAATGGTAGCTTGCCAATGGCAAAAACTCCATGGGAAATTACAATTTGAAAATGGCAATGGGGAAAGGTCTGCATTGAATCCAACAACCACTACAATCCCTAATAACTAAGACTGCCCGACACCTTGCTTCTGACAAGAGCAAATGGATTGGTCTTCCGTTATGATTCTTCAGTAATGGCAAACACCATCTGACACAGTCAAATGCCTTTGTCCCTAACTTTTGCCTGGACCGCCCTTTCGGGTTTTCAATCCACCGGGACGCTCTTTTTTGCCTAAGCCGCCCTTTCGGGTTTTCAACTTAGCGAGCTCTTATTTTTTCATTTTTATCCCTAACTTTTGACTGGATCTCCTTCATAGGTTTTGATCCACCGGGATACCCATTTTTGCATAAGTCGCCATTTCTGGTTTTCGACCTATCGGGTTTTATTTAGGCATAATATTTTTTGACTGCATCAGAATTCACCGGGTGCTTCAGCTGTTCACCATCCATAGTTGTAAGGATTAAGGAACCTCCGGAGAATGCCACCTTCACAACATATGGGCCTTCATAGTTAGGACTCCATTTTCCACGCATGTCTTTGTGGACTGGCAAGATTTTCTTGAGTACAAGATCTCCTTCTTTGAATTCTCGGAGACGGACTTTCTTGTCAAATGCTCTCTTGATGCGCTTTTGGTACAACTGGCCGTGGCACATGGCGGTCATTCTCTTCTCATCAATGAGGTTCAGTTGGTCAAACCTGTTCTGGACCCACTCAGCTTCCTCCAGTTTGGTTTCCATCAAGATTCTCAAAGAGGGTATCTCTACTTCAATTGGGAGAACTGCATCCATCCCATACACCAGAGAGAAAGGGGTTGCCCCTGTTGAAGTGCGAACTGATGTTCTGTATCCGTGTAAAGCATATGGTAACATCTCGTGCCAATCTTTGTAAGTTTTTACCATCTTCTGCAGAATCTTTTTGATGTTCTTGTTTGCAGCTTCAACAGCTCCATTCATCTTCGGACGATACGGAGAAGAGTTATGATGTTCAATCTTGAACGTCTCACACAGCTCTTTCATTGTTTTGTTGTTCAAATTGGTCCCATTATCTGTGATGATTCGGCTTGGGATTCCATAGCGGCAGATAATTTGGTTCTTGATGAAGCGGGAAACCACTTGCTTTGTCACATTGGCGTAAGAAGCTGCTTCTACCCATTTGGTGAAATAATCGATTGCAACCAAGATAAACCGGTGACCATTGGAGGCTTTAGGCTCAATTGCCCCTATCATGTCAATGCCCCACATTGAGAAAGGCCAAGGCGATGACAGAACATTCAAAAGTGTTGGAGGTACGTGCACCTTGTCGGCATAAATCTGGCATTTATGACACTTCCTGGCATACTTGAAACAATCTGATTCCATGGTCAACCAGAAGTATCCAGCTCTCAAAATCTTCCTGGACATGGCATGTCCATTGGCATGTGTCCCAAATGATCCTTCATGGATTTCCCTGATCAATAAGTCTGCTTCGCGCTTGTCCACACATCTGAGCAGAACCATATCATGATTTCTCTTGTAGAGCACATTGTTGCTGAGGAAAAACTTGGATGCCAATCTTCTCAGAGTCTTCTTATCCAGAGTTGTTGCGTCCGCTGGGTACTCCTGATTTTACAAGTAGTTCTTGATGTCGTAGAACCATGGTTTCTCATCAGTTTCTTCTTCGACCAGTAGACAGTAGGCTGGTGCAGTTCTTTGCTCGATTGTAACGAGTGGAGCTTCATTAAGAAATCTGACTTGAAACATAGAGGCCAACATTGCCAAGGCGTCTGCTATTTGATTTTCTGCCCTTGGAACATGATGGAAAGTGACTTCATCAAAGTATTTGATCAATTCCACAATGTGGGCACGGTATGGGATCAACTTCTCGTCACGGGTCTCCCATTCGCCTTTAACTTGGTAGATTACCAAAGCTGAGTCTCCATACACATCCAGAATCTTGATTCTAGTATCAATTGCAGCTTCGATACCCAAAACACATGCTTCATACTCTGCGATGTTGTTTGTACATTCAAAGCACAATCTAGCCGTGAAGGGAGTATAACCACCATCAGGATTCATCAAAACAACTCCTACACCATGCCCCATGTAGTTAGAGGAACCATCAAACATCATCTTCCAACGAGAACCTGGCTCGGGACCTTCATCTGGACCTGGAACTTCACAGTCCTTTATCAACATAATGTCCTTGTCCGGGAAATCGAATTTCAAAGGTTCATAATCTTCGACAGGATGATCAACAAGGTATTCAGATAAAACACTGCCTTTAATAGACTTCTGGGTTACATACTGGATGTCGTATTCGGATAACAACATGTGCCAACGGGCGAGTCTTCCAGTCAAAGCAGGCTTCTCAAAGATGTACTTTATTGGATCCATTTTCGAGATCAACAAAGTAGTGTGACAAATCATGTACTGCCTGAGGCGTCTGGCCGCCCATGCCAAGGCACAACAAGTTTTCTCTAAAAGCGAATATCTGCTTTCACAGTCTGTGAACTTCTTGCTTAAGTAATAAATGGCATGCTCCTTACGACCAGTTTCGTCTTGTTGGCCTAATACGCAACCCATAGATCCCTCGAGCACAGTCAGATACATGAAAAGAGGTTTCCCTGGAGTAGGTGGGATCAAGATAGGAGGTTCTTGTAGATAAACCTTAATCTTCTCAAAAGCCAGTTGACTGTCAGGACTCCACTCAATTGCTTGATTCTTCCGGAGTAACTTGAATAAAGGCTCACAAGTAGCAGTCATGTTGGAGATAAATCTGGAGATGTAGTTCAATCTTCCAAGGAAGCCTCTGACTTGCTTCTCTGTTTTGGGAGATGGCATCTCTTGAATTGCTCTGACCTTATCTGGATCTACTTCAATTCCTTGCTGACTAACAATAAAACCAAGTAACTTTCCTGATCGGACACCAAAAGTACACTTAGCCGGATTCAGACGCAGTTGGAACTTTCTGAGACGCTCAAATAACTTCAAGAGATGATTCAAATGATCCTCCTCACTCTGTGATTTGGCAATCATATCATCCACATAAACTTCTATCTCTTTATGCATCATATCATGGAACAGGGTGACCATTGCCCTCTGATAAGTGGCTCCTGCATTTCTGAGACCAAATGGCATAACCTTGTAACAATAAGTGCCCCATGGTGTGATGAATGTAGTCTTTTCCATATCGTTAGGATCCATCTTGATCTGGTTGTATCCTGAAAACCCATCCATGAAGGAGAAAACAGCAAATTTAGCAGTGTTGTCAACCAAAGTATCAATATGCGGAAGAGGGAAATCGTCCTTCGGACTGGCTTTGTTCAAATCCCTATAGTCCACACACATTCTGACTTTGCCATCCTTTTTAGGGACTGGCACAATATTAGCTACCCACTCAGGGTACTTTGCAACTGCGAGGAATCCAGCATCAAACTGTCTTTTGACCTCTTCTCGAATCTTCAGAGCCATGTCTGGTCTTGTTCTTCGAAGCTTTTGCTTTACAGGAGGACAATCTGGTCGAAGAGGTAACTTGTGGACCACTATGTCTGTGTCTAAACCAGGCATATCCTGATATGACCATGCAAACACATCTACATACTCTCTAAGAAGCTTGACCAATCTTTCTCTGATGTCTGCCCCAAGTGTTGTACCAATCTTGACTTCCTTCTCATCTTTATCAGTGCCAAGGTTGATGGTCTCAACCTGCTCCTTATGTGGCTGAAGATCTGTGTGCTCATACTCAACTAATCTTGCCAGTTCTTCGGGAATGTCACAATCTTCCTCACTTTCATCTTCCGCTTGGTAGATGGGCGAATCAAAGTTAGGAGAGAATGTAGAGTCATTGGATTCAACAGGGTTTTCGTTTATTCTGCATATGATAATGATTTGCTTTTATTAAAAGTGGAAAATAGAGAAATGCAAGAGAAAAACTCTTTATTGGTTTCGAAAGATTGCCATTTTCTTTTAAAAGTGAAAAGAGAGAAAAACAGTAAATGATCAAAATAAGAGTTTAACAAAATGCCTTCATTGATAATAACTTTAAAAATGAGAAGGGGCCCTACAAAATACTCCCATAGCCTTGGGCAGAGCTAGGGAACTTTGAAAACATTTAAAAACAACAAATTACTTTGACAATGGAAACAACTCTGGGATCTCGACTGCCTCCCAATTTTCCAAGGCTTCTTCATACTGATACACCAAATGATTCACATCTTCATCTTCAGAAACTCCATCAATTGCATTGACCTGATAACCAGCACTGGAAAACACTTCTTGAATGGTCTTCAGACGTCCTTTAACGGAGGTTGACGCTCCTTCCTTCACATGAGTCGGTTTGTAACCCAACCCGCAGCGATCTAGCTTCTATTTGACTTCAATGACGTCACCCCAACCTTCATAGCTTCTTTCTTCAATGGTGGAAATGGTACTCTTCAGCGATGCAAAAGATGGGATACCCTTCCCTTTTGGTTCCTCAACTACCAAAAGGACAGCATTGGCTATCTCAAGTGCTTGGAAAGAAGTTTCCAAAGCATCTTCATCAGCCTCAATATAGCTAAAGGATGAAAGGTTGCTAACCATGAGATCTTCTTCCCCCGACACGGTTACCAGCTTGTTATCGACCACAAACTTCATCTTCTGATGTAGGGTAGAAGTGACTGCCCCAGCGGCATGGATCCAAGGTCTTCCCAGCAAACAACTGTAATTGGGGTTAATGTCCATAACCTGGAAAGTGATTTTGAACACCTGTGGTCCAATCAAGATCGGTAAGTCTACTTCTCCAATAACAGTCCTCCTTGACCCATCAAAAGCTTTCACAATTAGTGCACTGGGCCTCATCTCTGCCCCTTGATAAGATAACTTAGCAAGTGTTCTCTTCGGCAAAACATTCAATGAAGATCCTGTATCCACAAGAACTCTTGCTAAAGTATCCTCTTGACATTTCACGGATATGTGGAGAGCACGGTTATGGTCCAAGCCTTCCTTTGGAAGATCCTCCATACTGAAGCTGAGATTGTTACATGCAGTGATATTGGCAATGACTCCATCAAACTGATTCACTGTTATATCATGTGTAACATGGGCTTGGGCTAGCAACTTCTGAAGCGCACTTCGATGAGCCGGAGAATGCATAACAAGTGATAGGATAGATATTTTGGAAGGCGTTTGATGTAGCTGATCAATAACCTTATAATCACTCTTCTTAATGATTCTGAGAAATTCTGCATCCTCTTCTCCCAAGACTACCCCTTTGTCCTGGTTGGCAACAGCTGGAATGACTTCTTTAGGCGGAGCCGTATTGGCTTGCTGAGTATAAACACGACCACTGCGAGTCAAACGACCTGCACCCGCTATGTCAGCACTTGCAACTTTTGAACCTTCCTTCTGACTAACTTTACCAATCTTCTGATGAACTTTCCCTGTATCATACTTCCATGGAACTGCTTTAGTGTCTTCAAAAAGGAAATGGTTACTCCTTTGTTCAAATCTTGGCTCAGGTATATTGAAAATCGGCACCACAGATTCTGGAATATTGAAGATAGGTTGAACTCCTGAAGATTCAGGCAGGTTGAACACTGGCACCAAGGTAGAATTAGATTCAGGCAAGTTGAAAATGGGTTCAATCACTGCCACTTCATTCCTCTTCATATGACCGTTCACTTGTAAGACACCTTCATCAATCAAATCTTGAACATCTTTTAAGACCAATTCACATCCCTTTGGGTTATTTGCACAAGCTTCACAATTCTGATGACAGCTCTTCAACATACCCACTTCTACTAACTTCGCATGGAAGTCTCTAAGCGGGGTCTTGATCTCTGTGGCGTTGAAAATCAAACCTTCGTCAGACTCGTCAACAATAGCATTTATGGACCCATGCTTGGGTAAAGGATTATCTTTGACATTCGGACCAGTATTCCCAAATGACAGAATGTTCTTCTCCATCAAATCTTTCACTATGTACTTTAAAGCATAACAACCCTCCAAATCGTGCCCTGGGGCACCTTCATGGAATAAACAGTGAGCATTTGAGTTGTAATTTGGTGGGAGCGGATTTGGTGGAGGACCCAAAGGCCTTGGAGTAACCAAACCTTTCTTCCCCAGTGAAGTCGCCATTTCTGTCGCGGTGAGAATCGGATACCAAGCTATTGATTAAGCTTGAATCGCAAAACTTTTTATGTTCACCACCGACTTTAATTTAATCCAAAGGGAAAAGGGAAAAAGATCGTAAGAACCCTAAATGAGGAGAAACTAGGTTCGGGGGTTGATTATACCTAGGGAAGGTGTTAGCATCCTAAGCATCCGCAGTATCCTACGGGAACCTCTTGTTGATATTTGTATTATTGTTATTTATTGCTTGCTAAAATTATGGGAACCTAAGGTTTTATTTCTAATGGTGCTCGCACAACATCGCATCGATGCCTACGTATCGGGTATAGAATCAGAGCACTCGTAGTTCTCCTAAGGATTAACGAACACTTGGTTACGCTCAAGGTTCGCGGGGGAAGGTAAGTGTTATGGCAAACACTCACGTGACTTTAGCAAAGTCACCAAAAGTTGTAAAATAAAAAGTCCTAATGGTTAAGGTTGAAAATGGAACTAGGGATGGCTAAACTTCCTATGACATGGAGTCAACTGCAGAAGTTCTTTCCCTTTTGGATTGAAATGATAAAAAATAAAGTAAATAAATGAGGGTGCAAGCTCCTAAGTCTAAGGCATAGGTTGCTACTTGCAAAAATGAATTGAATAAAGTAAATGGAAAATGCAAAGATAAAAGGCTTGGTAACCGGGCTATGACTCGATATATGGATCGAGAATGCTGAGGTGGAAAACAAACGCGGTGCGTCAATTTGTTTAAATTAGAAAGCTGTAAGGTGTAAAGACTGTGCAGATGGCGATCGTAAAACGACCGACTTACGTGTGTGAGTGAAGAGTGTGAAGTTCACTTGGCGTTGGACCAAGGATTTATTATCTTGAAAATTAATATGCGCTTCCAATTTTATTTTAACAGGTACATGGTCATGATGCGAAACGAAATAAATACAAACATAGTGTGCATACAACCAAGACCTCAAAAGATTAAATTAAAACTATAACTAAGGGATAAACTTAAATCTAAACCTCTCACACTAATAGGATCTAAAACTAAGCTAAACAAATCTATCTTAAACGAAGAAGAACTATACAAATGTTTTTGGATATTTTTATAAAAATAAGTGATTAATTAAATATGTACTAAAACAAAATAGAAAAGAAGGAATTGAATTTGAAATATTTTTTGTTGTATGTTTTCTTATATGTATATATAAATATCTAACTAAATAAAATAGAAAAGAAAATTTTAAAAGTTTTTTATTTATTTTTCTAACTAAATGTAATAACAAAATAGAAAAAAAAATTTGAAAATAAAAGTTTTTTTTTATTTATTTCATATGTATATAGATTTCTTAAAAAATATAATAATAGAAAAGAGAATTTGAAATTAAAAAAGATTTTTTATTTTATAGGTATATAGATTTTTTAACTAAATATAATAATAGAAAAGAGAAATTTGAAATTAAAAAAAGATTTTTTTATTTTATAGGTATATAGAGATTTTTTTAAAACTAAATATAATGATAATAATAGAAAAGAAAATAAATGAAAATTAAAATGCTTAGTTATTTATTTGATAATTTAACTAAATATTCTTGAAAAACTAATAAGAGAAAAAAAGCTGGAAATGGGTTACGCTTGTTGCTTGGCTGGTAGGCCCAATGGGGCGCTGGATATACAAGCGGGTCGGGTCCAACCCGCGACCCGCTTCAGTTGCAAAGGGGGAAGAACATAAAACCTAGGCTAAACGGCAACGTTTCGGAAACGAAAAGGGAGAGAAATCCCTTCTATCCGCGACCTCACCTCTCTCAAACTCTCGAAACTCTCAGCTCTCTCACTGCGTTTTTTACGATTTGGATCGACCCACTCTCCGGTCCTCACTCACTCCGTCGTGGATTTCATTTCAACCTCAATGCGTTTCAGTTCACTCTCACCGAATCGTTCTTTGCTCACGGTTTCGACGGTGGTGGTTTAATGGCGTTTGGGTTATGAAAGGGAGAAACGGTGTCGGATTTGTTGAACGATGAAGGGTTTCGGTGGAGATCAAGCTTTGGAGGTTCGCTCACAGGTTTTGCGATTTTGGTTGCGGTAAGGAATGGTGTTGGTTTCGATTGCACGATTTTTGGCTTCG
Source organism: Lathyrus aphaca (assembly GCA_963966055.1). Classification (NCBI taxonomy): domain Eukaryota; kingdom Viridiplantae; phylum Streptophyta; class Magnoliopsida; order Fabales; family Fabaceae; genus Lathyrus; species Lathyrus aphaca. The sequence goes on along the minus strand of OZ014519.1, from coordinate 574,196,139 downwards.
GTTTTCACCGTGTTTCTTTCATCTTTATCTCTATTATTTTCTGAGTTTGAGCTTTTTTGTAAAAACAGTGAAGGTGTGGTGATGCGATTGAGGACAACGTTTGGGGTTTGTGTTGTTCACGGTTTTAGGCGGAAGAGTTTGCTGGCTTTGGTCGGTGGTAATGATGAAGAGGAGTGTGCGTTTGGTTTAGGTGGTGAAACAGTGGCCTGCGGGAAATGTTTTTGGTGATGTCGTGGTAATGCTCACGATTTGGTTCCGTTTTCAACAGCATTTTGGTTTCACGGTTGTTTGGAGTTTGTTGAAGAGGAAGATGGTGTGTTTATGGTTCTGTTTTGGCTGATGGGTGGTATGAAGTGAAGAGGTTGGTTTATATTTTCTGTGTTTACGGAAGGGTGGTTTTCTATTTGGTATTGTGATAAGGTGAAGACGGCGACGTGTGCGGTTGGGAGCTGGATGAGTTGAAGGATGCAGAAGGGAGTTGATGGTGATGGAGATGATGGAAAATTTGTGAGTTTTTTGTTCTTTCTGCCTTCTGTTTTGCTGATATTTTCTGATTGTTTCATGTGGTTTGGCTAGTGATGTTGTTGATGGAAAACAAAAAAGAAGTTACTGATTTGTTTGGTCTGAATTTTCATTGCTGTTTTTTCTTGGTGAATCTGAAAATAGCTAGGGTTCTTTTCCTGAGTTTTTTTTTGGTTTTCCAACGTATGATGGTATGATGGTGGCTGGTGGAATGGTTGATGAAGAAGAGTGGTAGACAGTTTGTGGCGAGGGTTGCGGCTTGGTTTGTGAAGGAGGATGCAGGTCCGTTTTAAGGTGATTTCGCGGGTGGTTGAGATGGAGGTGGTGAGCGGTTGTGATTTTGGAGGGTGAAGACTTGATTGAGGTCTGTGTTTGTTTCGGTTTGACAGAAGTGGTGAAAAGTCACGGTTGTTTTCGGATTGAAGGTTTCACAAACTCTCTCTGCTTTGAAGGTTTGTGTTGATGGCAGTGGAAGTTGAGGTTGTATTGAAGAGAAAAGCTTTTTTTTTGAGAAAAGGTTTTATGAGGCTGGTTGAAGATCAGGTTTGCAGAAAGGTATTACATTGTTTTTCCTTATTCTTCTTCACGGTTTCAACAGCTTCTCTATTATGATGGTTTGTCAGTTTTTTTGAAGTTTTTTAATATGAAGTTGTTTTGTGTATGCAGGCTTAAAATTGAAATGAAACTGGAAAAAAAAAGGAAACTAAACCATGGACAAAATGCTGAAAAGAAGTGAAAGGAAAAAGAACAATACCGACCCGAAAGTTATCGGGGTGAAGAATCCACAAGTGGTAAGCCTCCTATTCCTCTTCTGATATTCTTCTGAAGTTTTTTTTTTGCTGGTTTTTGGTTGTTTTTTTTTTTGGCTGTTTTATGCTGTGATTGAGGGTTGTAACAGTGTTGTGTTTGAAGGCTGTTTTTCTGTGGTTTTTTGGTGTTGTCCTTGATGGATTTTTGATGCTGAATTTCTTTGTGTTTTGATATAACAGTGCTGAATTTTTTGAGTTGTTTTGTGATTTATGGGGCTGTTTTTTTTGGGATTTATAGGGCTGAATTTGTGATGTTTTGATGCTGAATTTTGATGTAACAGTGGCTGGATTTTGAATGTAACAGTAGTGTTTGAGGGCTGATCTGGTGTGAGTTTGAGAGTTGTCTTGTGTTGTTTATATGGGCTGTTTTGTGGCTGTTCTGGTATTGTTTTTGGCTGAATTTTTGTGTCCTTGTTGCTTGTAGGTGAAGGGTTGGAGGAAAGGGGACAAGGTCTGGATGCTGCAACAATAATGGGGAGGTGGAGCAGAGTTGTTGGTGGCTGCAGACCTGCTGTGGGTGTCTGTGGAGCAGGCTGAGTTTGTCTTGGTGCTGCTGTGTTGTTTGTATGATGCAGTAGGAGCAAATGATATTTTTGTGAAAAAAAACAAAGTTTGTAGTAAATAAAAAAAGTGGTCCTGTATTGTTTTATTTTTTATTGTACCATCTTTGGAACTTTGATATTGAATAAAAGAATTGCTTATTTAAACTTGTCATGAGTATGCACCTAATGAAATAGAATGTGACAAATGAATATGCTAAAAGCTTAATATGATATGCATTATGTATAAGTGATGAAAGGATATCTATTGTGATAAAATGGATATGTTTTGAAATAAACATGGATTGGAACATGAATTTAAAAATACTGAAAGTAAAAAAATGGAATTGGAATTAAATTGGAGCTTGAAGCTTTGGATAGAAATTTGAAATAGCAATTGGAATAAAATGAAAATGAAAAAGAAAACCTTGGAGTTAAAATTTAAATTGAATTAAAATAAAAATTTGAAATTGGAATGGAATCTTAAAAAAAGTAAATTAAAAATAAAATTAGAAATTGAAATTAAATTAGAAATAGAAACTAGAAAATGGATTAAAAAATAAAAATTGGAGATTACAATTAAATTAGAAATGGAAACTAAAAAAAGTGAATTAAAAATAAAAGTTAAAATTATAAAATTACATTAGGAAGTAAAACTTGAAAATTGAAAATAGAAATAAAATTACATTTAAAAACTTAAAAATAGGGAATAAAATTATATTATTTTTTTTTTAACCAAAACTTTGAGAATAAAAATAAAAATTAAGTTTTAAAAGTTAGAAATGAGGAATAGAAATTAAATTTAGGATGGAAACTTAGAAGTGAAAAGAAATTAAAATTAACTTGATGAATAACTAGAAAATGAGTGAAAGTAACTGAAAATAAATCTGGAATTCTCTGTTAAATGCGATTATGCGAGCAGTTAGGGGTAAAATTTGGGGTGTGACACTAGCAACTGGTGCGAAAGTTTCAGAGAAATCTATACCTTCTTGTTGATTGTAGTCTTTAGTTACAATTCTAACTTTATTCATTACCACTTCTCCTTGCTCGTTGAAATTATTTCTGAATACCCATTTTATTCAAATAATATTCTTCTGTGAATGTTTGGGGTACCAGATTCCAGACATTGTTCCTTTGAAACTAATTTAATTCTTCTTGAATAGTCACAGTCTAGCCATCATCAAAAAGTGTTTCGTCAATAGAAGTAGGTTCAGTCATGGAGAATAGTTCTATCATTGAATGATATTCTCTAAAGGTAGACATTGTCTTTTTAGGGCTATCTTTATTTCCAATAATTAACTCTTCTTAACAAGATGACTTGTTATTAAAGGTCTTATTGGATTGTGATGCACCTAAAGAGTTATCTTATGCTTCTTCAAATTCTTCATTTTTAGAATGAGCTTCTGAGGTAAGATCGACTTCTGAATTATTAGCTTTTAGAGTTATGATAAATTCTCCAATATTGTTTTTGACTTCGAAACTAACTTAAATATTAAAATGTTATCTTATTAGCACATCTCTTCTGTGTCACTAAAAACTTATTGCACCGTACCAAAATTTTGTTTCACCACTTCATTACACATTTTCTATTTATCGAAGTAAATTAAATTTTATGTAAAATTTTACAATTATGATAGCAAATATGATATGTAAACACATCTACTAGATGTTCCGTGCATCTACATGAGCACGTGCGTTGTCGCATTTATTAGTTAATTCATGCTTACCGAAAAATAAAAGTTAATTCTTCTTAAAGATGTATATTTATTATTTGTTTAAATTTTATATGATGGGTACTGTACCGTTTTAAAGCATAGTAAATCTTAAAAAAAAAAAAATCATTGTAAAACAAGAAAAATGAACAAAAATACTAAAAACATACTAGAATTCTTGTTCTCCGCAACATTCGGGCTTAGAAAATTCCAAAAAAAGAGAAAAATAAAATAAAATAATTCAGAAGAAAAAAAACTAGAAGAAAAAGAGAGAAGAGAGAGAATCAATGGTGGGTTGGAGGATTAGCGAAGATTGAGGAGAAAGGAATTCTATATGGGTGGTGGAGGTACACTCGTTGATGGCATTCGTCGATTCTTCAATCGTCGCAATTCTATTAACAATGTTTCTATTCATTCAAATGATCTTAACAATGCCAATAACAGCCCCTCTTCTTTGAATCTTCTCAAAGTTCCTAAACGTTCCTTTTTCAAATCTTCTTCCATGGATCGTAACAAAAAGGTTACATTTTTATTTATCTTTTCTCTTTGATGATATACCCTTTTTAATGTAAAGTAATTAACTTTGTTGTTTGTAATGTTGTTTGTTTTTGTAGTTTAGTTTGTTTGTATCATGGTTTGATGTTGGTAAGTTTCAATTTTTTTCCAACCCTTTTTGTGTTTGTTTGATTTTGTTTTGTTGGAGATTTTGGTTTTGATTTGTTCTATGTATGCTTGAATCATACCATGAATCTATTTTTTTTTTTTTTGTGTGAGATGATTCTAAAAGATGGGAAATGCTAGATTTTTGATGGTAGATATTGTAATTGATTTCATTTGATGGCAGAGCGGTCTTAAGTTTTTGGAAATCCTGTGTAGGTTAGGTGCGGTTTAGCAAGACAAAATAATTATAGGTCGAGTGACATATTTTTATGAGATCCTATTTAGTTACGGTTTAATCTTGAAATTTTTGGGCCTTGTGCGGTAATCCGCCTTGCACGTCCTCAAAACAGTCTTTGTGGCATCTTTAGTATATGGGAATTCATGATTTTGTTTCATTATGGTTCCTACATCTGATACTGTAGAATTTGCAATAGGTCAAAAGAGAAGATTAAATGAAGTTGTGGTCCTTAAATTATCTCTACATGTTATTACTTATTTGTCTCTTTGTACATAATTGTTTCTGGTTATTGAACAGGGTGCAGGAGAGGTAGAATTTTTTACCGAGTATGGAGAGGCAAGTCGGTACCAAGTCCAAGAAGTCGTTGGAAAGGGAAGTTACGGTGTTGTGGTTTCTGCCGTGGAAACTAGTACTGGGGAAAAAGTTGCCATTAAAAAAATCAATGATGTTTTTGAGCATGTATCGGATGCTACGCGGATACTAAGAGAAATTAAACTCCTTCGTTTGCTACGACATCCTGATATAGTAGAAATTAAACATATAATGCTTCCTCCTTCACGAAGAGAGTTCAAGGATGTCTATGTTGTGTTTGAGTTGATGGAGTCGGACCTTCATCAAGTAATCAAGGCAAACGACGATCTTACTCCTGAGCACTATCAGTTTTTCTTGTACCAACTTCTTCGGGGACTAAAATATACGCATACAGGTATGCTTGTGACTTTTGACTAACTCCTTGGCTTGTGCTGATCGTGATCTTAAACTAAGATGATATTTTTCTTGCAGCTAATGTGTTTCACCGTGATTTGAAGCCGAAAAATATTCTAGCTAATGCTGATTGCAAACTAAAAATATGTGATTTTGGGCTTGCTCGAGTATCATTTAATGATGCTCCCTCAGCAATATTCTGGACTGTAAGCATTCTATTATTTATATAATGGCAATCTGTTGGTTTGTTCACAAATTGTCCTTTTATTAATCATCTTGCTGATTCATTTCACTTACTTATACTAAGGACTATGTTGCGACTCGGTGGTATCGTGCACCTGAACTATGTGGTTCTTTTTTCTCAAAAGTAAGTTTTTTCCCCTTTATGCCTCACACCCTTTTTTGTGTGTCATGTTATGTTTCATTTAAATTAAAACCTCGAACGAACATTAGCATATACAACACTTTCTACGGAGAAGTATCTTTGAATTTAAAGTTGATGCTTCTATATAAAATAACAAATTGAATGTATCAAAAGTATTGAATTTTGTTTGTAATTTCAAATCCTTGTCTTTTGCAGTATACTCCAGCAATTGATATTTGGAGCATTGGATGCATATTTGCAGAAATGCTTAGCGGCAAGCCATTGTTTCCCGGGAAAAACGTGGTGCACCAATTGGATCTCATGACAGATTTGCTTGGTACTCCTCCTGCCGAATCCATTTCGAGGGTTAGTTTATCCAAATCTGCCGTGTAATTTGTAATATTCACTAATAGTCAAGCTTGTGACAAGCTTGTTCGACTTAATATCTTATGTTTTGGCAATTATCATTGTGATTTGTTTCGTCTTTCAGGCTTTCTCTGACTCTGTCTCCCTTGTCGTATTGTAAATAATTTTGATTTTATTCTTAATTTTACAGATTCGAAATGAGAAGGCTAGAAGGTACCTTGGTAGCATGCGTAAAAAGCAACCAGTTCCATTCTCCAAAAAATTTCCAAATGTAGATCCGTTGGCTCTTAATTTGCTGGAGCGTTTACTTGCATTTGATCCTAAAGATCGTCCAACAGCTGAAGAGGTTGAAATTCACTTACCTCGCCGAATGTTCCAAACAACATAATCTATAAAGTTGTTATGTCAGATACATTGCACTGAGTTCCTTATTTTTTGTAACACTTGTGATTGCAGGCACTATCTGATCCTTACTTTCACGGTTTATCAAATGTGGACCGTGAACCGTCCACTCAAGCGATTTCAAAACTAGAATTTGAATTCGAGAGAAGAAAATTGTCCAAAGATGATGTTAGAGAGCTGATATATCGAGAGGTTGGACCATTCATTTCAATGACTTTGTTCAATTTACTGTCTTCTGATTTGTGAATCGTTAATAATTTGTTGTACATTTGTACGTAACAGATTTTAGAGTATCACCCCCAGATGCTCCAAGAATATCTTAGTGGCGGAGAGCAAACAAGTTTCATGTATCCAAGGTAGATTCTTGTACAAGTTATAGTTTAGATTCCCCAAGAAACAGCGGGTGTTTAATTGTCATTGCTTGCATTTCATATAAGAAATGAGCGTTTTTGAAATTTGTTGCGTGCTTGGGATATGATTCCATAATTATGTGTTATCTGTTACGCAGTGGGGTTGATCGGTTCAAGCGACAGTTTGCACATCTCGAGGACAGTTACGGGAAAGGTGAACGAGGCTCTCCATTGCTGAGACAACATGCCTCGTTACCTAGGTAAGTTTCGGCAAGAGACGCCTAACACGGGCATGTTCTACACAATACCTTATCTGGATCAATTATAGTCTTCTCTGGCGCGAGACTTTGCTTAAGAGCACTCGTTAACCATTTCAAATTTCATTTTTTTCTCTCAGAGAGCGGGTGCCTGCTCCTAAAGATGAAAATAATCATAACAATGATGAAACCCCGTCAGGATCAAATCTTCATAGCCCGGGTTCAGGTGCAACAAATTCCAGTGACTCGGATGCACAAAACGGACCGTCAAACAGCATGACACGATGTCTGCTAAAGAGTGCTAGCATTAGCGGTTCAAAATGTATAGATGTCAAACAAAGTAAAAATCCCGAGGTATTCATCTCTCCCCTTTCTTGCTTAGAAAGAAAACCGTCAGGATATATATACAATAACTTGTTTCGATTTCCCTGATTATGTTGATGACATTACTTTCTTCTCCACAGGAGGAGACAATTCCAGAGGCCAATGATGAAGCGGTGGACGAGTTGTCGGAGAAGGTTTCCGCTCTCCTTACTTAGTTCAAGCTTTCATAGAGATTGTAAAATCTTACCAAGTCAATCCTATAGTTATTTTTTGAAGGAAGCAAAAAATAGATGTTGCATACAATTTTTTCTTAGTAGAAGATAAATGTAGGACTGCATTGTTATAAGCTACCATTTTGTATCATTCTACAAAAGTCATGTAAGTATTTGTATTTGTGTAATAGTAGTCATTACTACACTACAATGTATATTACTAAATTCTCATTCTTAAACCTCAAGCAGGGATGTTCCTAGCTGCAAATATTACTTGAATATCTTGCTCTGGATCTTAAACAATTACCTTTTGCAGATAATTTTCAAACAATGTCATTTTTTCTATAAATTATTCACCAAGTATGTTAGTAGTTGAAAATGGTAAACAAGTTAGGCTCATCGTCTGTCTTAGTTCATTTGATTGGCGGACTTAGAAACCATTTTTTTTAAGTTTATTTATTTTATATATTTAATATTTTAAATTAATATAAAATAAAAGATTGAAATTTAAATTTATCTAAAAAATCTATTAATTCAAAAATGATATAACTTTTAAGCGATATATTAAGGTCTAATTCAAAAACTAATCAATTGAAATTTAAATTTGTCTAAAAAATTTACTACTCCATATAAATATTTAAGAATCTTACAAATTTTAATAAGTGTGTGTCATTATGTCTCCGACAAGAACAACTCTAAATACAATTATCAATTTTATTGCCATAAGTAGTACATATTGACAAATCTAGGGTTAAGATTTGGAGTACATCTTTAAATTTATTCTTATAAACAATATAATTCTTCTCATATATAATCGAGTTGACTCATGAATCTAATAAGTCAAACTATGTATAATTCAAATTCAGCTCATTTAGTTAATGGTATCTTTCACCGCGATTCATTTTTCACTCGCATAATATCTCTCAACGGTTCTGGTTTTGTGATGTTTTCGGATTCAGTTTCTTGCTCAGTGTTTTCGATTCCACTATCGTCTCTGTTTTCAGTTCGTGTTTGCTCTCAGATCTGGTTTCAGACTCTCTCAATTTGTTTTTGGTTTTTTCATGGTTTTGAGTCTCAGATTTGGATTAAAAATGGTGATGAAGGATCAGTGGTTCAGTTTATTGCAGGTTATGGTGAAGGAATTGTTAGTGTATGATATTACAGTTTTGATAAGAGATTTTGAAGGTTTTTTTCTTTGGAGGATTCAAGGTGAAGATTGGATATGAAATATAGATTCAGGGCGATAGGATGTGAAGGTTGTATTATGGCATGATTTGTTGTTAACGGAAGGAGAAAGAGCAAACAAGGAAGAAGGTTTTGGAAGCTCTGTGATTTTTGCTCAGATTTATTTTTTTATGTGGTTTTTTATTGATGGAGATTTGAGTTTTTGTGTTATTGAAGCTTGGTCTTTTGATTAATAAATTTCTGTTTTCCCCTTGCATCCAAGAAGTCTGTTGTTTTTCCTCTTCTTCCTTCCGTTCTTATTATTAATTTAGTGAAAAATGGTGACATTTTATTTTGTATAACAATTTACCTTTGTCTACTACATTCAGGAGGGTGATGTGAAGCGAGCTTCAAGATGGGATGCCTATTTGCTGATGAATGATAATCAAATTCACTGGTTCTCAATTGTGAACTCATGATGATTGTTCTCTTTCTCTCGGGTATGATGGCAATGATAATGCTACGTGCACTTTATCGCGATATTTCCAAGTACAACGAGCTTGAGACCCAAGAAGAAGCACAAGAAGAGACTGGTTGGAAGCTTGTCCATGGTGATGTTTTCAGGTCACCAATCAACTCAGATCTTCTGTGTGTTTTTGAATTTAGGATAAAATTTTGATTTTGTAATGATATTTTTTGTGAAATTAATGAATTTGTTATACAACAGGTCCGAGTTTGTAATGATAATTTTATGAAATTGATGACTAAAATAGCAAAGGAATAGAACTTGCTATACATGAATTTTTTCTTTAACAGAGAATATATTCTATATTCTGTTAAAAGCCAAACAATGCATCCTAATAAAAAAATGAAATCTGAAGATATATATATATATATATATATATATATATATATATATATATATATATATATATATATATATATATATATATATAATTTTTTTTTCAAAAATTAAAATATATAGTAAAATTAAAACAATAACATAAAGTTTAAATTTGACATAATTAAAATTGAAACAATTTTATTAATAATTATAAAAATTAAATAATATGCCATGTCATATTTAAAATAATATTTTATTATATATTTGATGACTCAGTGCATACTTGGAATGCCACCATGGCATAACTAACAGCTAAACACTAAAATTAACGGTAGAGGATCAAATGTCTTAACAGAAATAATATTATAGGACTAACGTGAAACGTTTTTTTTATTGAGGGACTAAAGCGAAACTCAAAATTAATTTACGAGACTTAGAGACTAATTATACCATAAGAGAAAGCTAGTCACTGTAGCTTCGAGGAAACGTTGGAGGCCCACTAATGTTGGAATTAGTTTTCTAACATCTTTGAGATTGATCACTTTCCTATTGAGAGCTATTCATGATTAATGGTTTTCTAACATCTTTGAGATTACTCACTTTGCGATTATTTAGTTAGGGGTGTGCATGGTTGATTATTTTTTGAAATCAAATTATAATCATTTTTAAACCATTTAAATGATTTGGATTCATAAAAAAAAACACAATTTAATTAAAACCGGTTATAAAAATCAATTATAAATTTGGTTATAGTTATATAACTGTTTTTTTTAAATCTAGTTTTATAAAAAAAATAGAAAATATATATATATATTTTTATTTTGAAAATTAAAAAATTTCTATTTTGAATAACAACCGGATTATAACCATATCCAAAATTTTTTTACTAATAACTATTTAATTATATCCCGATTATATGAATTGATAACCAAAACCATTAAAAAATCAAATTGGTTAATAACTATTCAATTATATCCGAATATTTAAAATAAATTTGAATTTGGTTATGGATTTTGATCTCATAACCAAATATACACCCTTATTTTAAAAGACTCTACTCTGAAACCAACTGTACTGTTTTTCCGATGATGATGCTGCGTCCTTACGATAAACACCTCCTCGCTAAACAAGCACTTGTTGCAGTCATCAAAGACTCTCCATTCGACACCCTCTCCTCCTCCTCTTCTTCCAATCTCACATGGACTCCCGACGCCGTCATCCAACTCCTCCGCTCCATCTCCCGTTTCTCATTCCAATCCCACCGTTCCCTCGGCCGCCAAAACAACCTCTTCCGCCACCGCTCCTTACCTCTTTCAAATCTCAAACCCTATTCAAACCCATACCTAACCAACCTCGGTCTCCGCAAAGCCCAAGAATTCCTCCATTGGATCCATTCCCACTTCAATTTCCTCCACACCCAATCCTCTTCCTTAGAAATGGCCATTCTCATTGCCAAATCCAACAACACCAAAACCCTCTGGACTTTCCTCAAACAAATATCCTCTTCATCCTTATTAAACAATGCTAGTAATAATAATAATAATAATAATAATAATAATCTTGTTACTACCGCGAGCATTACCTGTTTGATAAAACTCCTAGGAGAACAAGGCTTAGCCAAAGAAGCCTTACTTACGTTTTACCGAATGAGACAATTCGGTTGCAAACCCGATGTACAAGCATATAACGCGTTGATTAATGCAATGTGTGGTGTTGGGGATTTCACTAAAGCAAGACACTTGCTTCAACAGATGGAGCTTCCCGGGTTTCATTCTCCTCCTGATGTTTTCACTTACACTATTATGATCAGTTCTTATTGTAGGTATGGTGTGAAGATTAGCGGTTGTAGGAAGGCGGTGCGGAGGAGATTATACGAAGCGAATCGTCTCTTTCGTATTATGGTTTTTAAAGGTATTGTTCCTGATGTTGTTGCTTATAATGCGTTGATTGATGGTTGTTGTAAGACGTACCGTGTTGGTAGGGCTTTGGAGTTGTTTGAGGATATGAAGAAAAGAGGTTGTGTTCCTAACCGTGTTACTTATGATTCTTTTATAAGATATTTTAGTGCTGTGAATGAGATTGATAAAGCTATTGAATTTTTAAGGGATATGCAGAGGTTGAGTCATGATGGGGGGAATGGGATAGCGGGTAGTTGTAGTTCTTATACGCCGATTATTCACGCGCTTTGTGAGGCTGGGAGGGTTGTTGATGCTTGGAGTTTTCTTGTTGAGTTGGTTGATAGAGGATCCGTGCCTCGAGAGTTTACTTATAAATTGGTTTGTGATACGCTTCGTTTGAAAGGAGAGGATGGTTTGCTGAGTGGTGTAGTGCACCAGAGAATAAAAGATGGTGTGTTGGAGAGGTATAGGCGAACCATGAAAGTTAAACCAGTTATGACTCGCAAAGGGTATCCTGATTTGGAATTGTTTTCTTAAGAGGAATTCATTGTTTGGGTGAAGTAAGGGTATGGATTTGATTGCGATCTTATTGATGAAATGCATTAGAGATCAATCACTTAATGTGATCACTTACAATTCTTTCTTAGATGCTTTGTGTTAAAAACACGGCAATCACATCATTGACAAAAATTAAAGAGCACAGAAGTTTGTCAAACTCGAACACGTTCAAAATACTTATAGACAGGTTGCGTGAAGGTGGAAGACACAGGGATGCACAAGATGTTTTTATGGATCTTTTGATCAAAGGTATACTGTCATGTATGAACAATGGATTCTGAGAAGAAGTTATGCATGGGCGCTGCTGTAAAAAATGTGAGATGATGATTGTGTTTCAATGTTTTTATTTATGAAATGGTTCTTCAGGCTCTTTTCGGAAAAAATACAGCAGTGACAAGACAGAGAAACTGCCTAGACTTGTGAAATGATTACTAGATGTGTACTGTTACAGTAAGATGAGCTGAGATGATTTCAAGTTAAACATTGCTCTTTTGAATATTGATAACTACTGTCCAATCTTTATTTCCATTTACTTTTACACATGAAACTATACACTATTGATATAATTTGATAAGCTAGAATATATGACTTGTATGTAACTGAACATTTTTTAAACATCGTTAAGTGATGTAACTGAACTTTTTTTAAACACTAAGGTTACACGATCATTTTTTAGTTTATAGTTTATAGACTCATAGGATGATAAGAGATCGATTTGGTGACTGTTTTTTTATTTATAACTTATTTTATAGATATTTTAACCCGAGATATTATGCCAAATCCTTACCCTCATAGTTGAACAAGTATATAAATTAAATTTACAATATGTTAATAACATATATTGTGTTAAAGAGATATATTTAATATAATCTAGTAATTGACAACATCACTATTGTATGTAACTAAGCTTCTGTCAGCATATACTAATGATCTCCACATCCTTTGATTTTCATTACGTTAGCATAATTTTTTTGGTTCTCTTTAACAATACCTATAGTTGTCTTTTTTTCAAAAATTCAATTTTAAATTGCTGAAGTATTTGTTAAATGATTTTATGTAAGTTATTATTTCTATAGTCGAAATATTAGAGATAATATTAGACAATATAAGATTAGAAATAATAATTTAATAGAGATACTACCTATAATGGAGAAGATTATGTAAATAAATTGAAACAATCTTATGAAAATAAATTAAAACAATCTTATGAAATTTTTTTAAATTATTGTCATAATTTTTTTAGCTCTCAAATAAATAGTATCAAATGTTTAGTCTTATTGATCTTGTAATTTGTTAGTTTATTTAACATCAGTTAAATATTTTATTTACAAACATTCAAACAAATTAAGTTTTTAAATAGATTAGTAGGACAATCAAACCTTTTAATTTTTTAATAGAATAGACTCAAACTTAACAAAATTTAAGATTTTGTTTAGTAAAATTAGCTGATAGCTGATAAGATAGCTGGTAGTCGATGATTTATAGCTGATAGCATATAGCTGGTGGCTTACAGTTTATAGCTGATGACTTATAGCTGATAATTTAATTTGAGTGTTTGGTAAATTAGCAATTATATTAGCTGATAAATGCAAGACATAAAAGGACATTATTAATTAAAAAAATTAGTGATCTTATTTATCAAATTAATTTTTATTCAACAAAAATAAACGTATTAACAATGAAATGCAAATTTAAAATATAACTATAAAATTAAATATAACACAAATATATTAAACACTTGCATATAAATTTTGTAATGAAATTTAAATATCTAAGATCTTATATTTCAATAAAGTGCATATTTTATCTCTTTTTTTTTTCCTCTCAAAATCCATGATATGCATACTAATAAACAAATATATTAAATTATTCATTATCATATTTATAAAAAAAATACATTAATAATAAAAACTTAAGTAATAAATAATTAAAATAATAATTTAAAGGTAATAAAATCCATTCATTTTAATGAATCAAAACATTCTATTAAGATACCTTAGAAAATAAAGTATAATAGGTTTCTCAAGAAACCCACAAGGGTTAGGGTTTAAGGTTACCAAAGATAACAACAAGAATTGGTTATAAACTGCTATTTTTTCCTTTCTCTTAAAATAAGATTACAAGTATACAAGAATAACAAATAACCTCTCTCACTTTTGAATTAGGGTTTTATCTTCCTATTTTCCCTTATGCAAAATATGAGAGACTAGTATACTATTTATAATAAAACTAACATACTAACCTAATGGGCTTTTTAACAATTACCCATTACAAGCTAACTTAAACAATTGGATCCATAACACAAGGCCTAATTAAACAATAACATGTGAGCAGACTTCGACGACATGCTATTCGTACTACGGTTTATTCCAATATTCCACAAATTTCCACCTTGGAACACACCTTATACCAACAAGAAACAAACTAGATTTCTTCATGCAGCTTTATCAACTGCATACAGTGGAAAAACTTGCAACTAGGTAACGTCTTGGTGATCACATCAGCATCATTATGATCTGTCGAAACCTTCAGCACTTGGACTTCTCCACGCTCGATTACCTCTCTGATGAAATGCAACTCCACATCAATGTGCTTGGTTCGCTCATGATAGGCTGAGTTCTTCGACAAGTGTATTTCACTTTGACTATCACATTTAACATTGATACTTCGACCTTGAAGTTTCAGCTCCTTTGCAAAACCTTCAAGCCACAATGATTCCTTTATAGCTTTAGTTAGAGCGACATATTCCACTTCAGTGGTTGATAAGACAACAATCTTCTGAAGTGTTGCTTTCCAACTAATTGATGTGCCAAACATAATGAAAACATATCCAGAAATAGATTTTCTAGAATTCATATAACCTGCATAATCAGAGTCGACATATCCTTTGATTGCTGCTTTACGATCTTCACCCAAGGCTCCACCATAAATTAGGACTCTATTCAGAGACCCATTTATGTACCTTAAAATCCACTTCAATGCTTTCCAGTGAGCCTTTCCAGGATTCGACATGTACCTGCTTACAAGACTTACTGCATATGCTATGTCGGGTCTAGTACAAACCATAACATACATCAAAGTACCTACTATATTAGCATATGGAATGCTATTCATATAAGTTCTTTCAACATCAGTATTGGGTCACTGATCTATACTCAACTTAAATTGAGGGTTTGTTGGAGTCACAACAGACTTTGAATTCGACATACCAAACTTATCAAGAATCTTCTTCAAGTATGACTCTTGAGATAAACATAATCTCGATTGCTTTCTATCTCTCCGGATGCCAATCCCGAGAATCCTGGATACAACTCCCAAATCCTTCATATCGAACTCCTTATTGAGTTCAACCTTCACCCTCATTGCATATTCAACATTGTTGCTTGCTATTATAATATCATCCACATAAAACAACAAAATAACAAATGAATTACCAGGTCGAAATCTGAAGTAAACACAGTGGTCGAACTGACTTCTGATGAAACTTATGCATGTCATGAACTTCTTGAATCTCCTATTCCACTGTCGATGAGATTGTTTCAGCCCATATAAAGATCTCTTCAGTTTGCACACATACTCTTCTTTCCCCTCTTCGACATACCCTTCAGTTTGCCTCATCAGAATTATTTCATCAAGATCACCATACAAGAATGCAATCTTCACATCCATCTGTTCCAGTTCAAGGTAGAACTATGCCACCATGGCAAGCAACATTCGAATGGACATGTGCTTCACAACAGGAGATAACACATCATTGAAGTCAACACCTTCTTTCTGAGTGAACCCCTTGCAACCAACCTTGCCTTATATCTCTTCGACGTCACTCATTTGATTCCTTCCTTAACTTTGAAAATCCATTTACAACTGATTAATCTGGCTCCAACAGGTTTCTTGATCAGTTCCCAAGTGTGGTTATCATGAAGAGATTTCATCTCATTATCCATGTCCTTTAGTCATTCAGTCTTATTTCGACTCCTCATAACTTCCTAATAGTCTCTAGATTCTTCGTCTAGAACCTCACTTGCAGAGATTAAGGCATAAGCTATAAGATCTGCATACCCAAGTCTCTGAGGTGGCTTGATGACTCTTCTCGACCTGTCTCTTGCCAGCAGGTAGTCATTATCAGTCTCCTTATCTTCGACAATAGTTTCTGCTTCTTCTTTGACTTCATCTGGGTCATGCAATTCAGCATCACTATGCTCCACCTCAACAGGAATTTCTCCCTGTTCTAACTCTTCGTCAACATCGTCAGCTTTCTTGAAAGCTATCCCAACTTTATTGAAAACTACATCTTGACTGGTGATACACATCCTGTGACCTGGCTCTAGGCCTCATATCCTATAAGATTTGTCTCCTTCAGGATATCCCATGAACATGCATTTCAGAGCTCTAGGTTCGACTTTGTCTTGCCTAATGTGAACATAGGCTACACAGCCAAATACTCTCAGTTTGTCGAGATCTGGTGGATGTCCCGATCAAACTTCTTCAGGTGTCTTCATATTTAACGCAGTCGAAGGACATTTGTTTATCATATATGTTGCTGTCGAAACAACCTCAGCCTAAAACACCTTCTTCAATCCAGCACTAACCAACATGCATTTAACCATTTCTAGGATTATTCGATTGAATCTCTCATTTAGACCATTTTGCTGAGGAGTACCTGCTACAATCTTATGCCTTGAAATCTCAGACTCGACACAGTAACTGTCGAAAGCTTCATTGCAGAATTCAAGAACATTATCAGTTCTCAACCTCTTGACCTTTCTGCCAGTTTGAGTTTCGACTAGAACCTTCCAACTCTTGAAATTCTCAAACGTTTCATCCTTCGTCTTCTGAATGAATACCCATAACTTTCTGGAATAGTCATCAACTATGGATAGAAAATATCTTGCACCTGAATGTGAAGGATTCCTTTCAGGCCCCCAAATATCAACATCGATGTAATCAAGGGATTCATGTGTTCTTTGTTTACCTTTGTTAAACTTCATCCTACAGGATTTACCAAATACACAAGGTTCACAAGACCCCAACTTATTGACTTTTTCATCACCTAGCAGGTTATGTTACCCCAGTTCGACCATGCCTCTCTCTCTCTCTCTCTCTCTCTCTCTAACATGACCAAATCTCATGTGCCATAATTTTGTCTTTGACAACAGTTTTGTGGATGCAACATTTGTCGAACCACTTACAACTTCATCCTCAAGGGTATACAAGCCTTATTTCTTCACGCCTTTCAAGACTTCCTTCGACCCCTTCATGACTCTTAGGATACTTTTCTCTCCTTGAAAGACATATCCCTTCTTGTCGAATTCACCAAGAGAAATCAAATTTCTCTTCAAGTCGGGTACAAACCTAACTTCAGTCAATAGTTTTGTTGACTCATCATGGAGCTTGAATCTCACAAATCCAATACCTGCAATTTTGCAAGCTTTGTTGTTTCCTAGCAGCACTGATCCACCATCTTGATCACATAATTCCTCGAACAAGTCTTTATTTGGAGTCATGTGCCAAGTGCAACCTGAATCCATAATCCACTCTTTTCTTGAGTTGCCGCTCGAAACCACAAGAACATCAGATGAGTCAAAATCATCTTGAACAATGGCAGCATTACCATTATCATTACCTCCATGATCTTTTATGCGTTCATAGCACACCTTTAGAATGTGACTCTCCTTCTTACAATGATAGCATCGAACACCAGATGCTTTACCACTATAAGATTTCTGTCGAACTTACCATCCTTTCGCAAGAATTTCGCCTTAACGACCAAACCTTCACCAACCGTCGAAGGTTTATGCTCCTTTTGTTCATTCAAGTCCTTAAAGTACAAGGAAAATTTAACATCTTCAAAGGTCAGAGACTCTCTTCCATACAAGAGGTTTTCTTTGAAGTGAGCATGTGTTCTGGGAAAATCGCATAACAACAACATCATTTGATCTTCGTCATCGATCTTCACATCAATATTTTCAAGATCAAGAATCAGCTTGTTGAACATATCCAACTGCTCAGCCAACACTTTGTCTTCACTCATCTTGAATGAATACAAGGCTTGCTTCAGGTAGAGTCGATTCACCAATGATTTGGTCATGTACAAACCTTTAAGTTTCAACCATAACCCTGATGTCGTCGTCTCTTTTGATACCTGTCGAAGAACCTTATCACTAAGGCTCAACAATATTGCGTTGTGTGCTTTCTCAATCATGGCCATCTTTACAGCTGCCGTTAACGCAACATTCATGGTCGTCTCTCCCTTCAACGCTTCTAAACAACCCTGTTGAATAAGTAGGGCTTTCATCTTCAAGCGTCACAGACCGAAATCGTTCACTCCAGTGATCTTTTCAATCTCGTACTTTGTTGAAGGCATCTTCTCCACGCTCATCGCACCAATTTGCTGTGAATAGGATACCATAGAAAATAAAGTATAATAGGTTTCTCAAGAAACCCACAAGGGTTAGGGTTTCGGGTTACCAAAGATAACAACAAGGATTGTTTATAAATTGTCATTCTTTCCTTTCTCTTAAAACAAGATTACAAGTATACAAGAATAACAAATAACATTTCTCACTTTTGAATTAGGGTTTTATCTTCCAATTTTTCCTTATGCAAAATATGAGAGACTAGTATGCTATTTATAATAAAACTAACATACTAACCTAATGAGCTTTTTAACAATTACCAATTACGAGCTAACTTAAACAATTGGATCCATAACACAAGGCCCAATTAAACAATAACATGTGAGCAAACTTTGACGACATGTGTTATTCGTACTAGGATTTGTTCCAATATTGTTCCAATATTCCAATATATATATATATATATATATATATATATATATATATATATATATATATATATATATATATATATATATATTCAACAACTATTTTCTTTTTTTCAACAAATGAAATTCACATCAATTCAAAAAAAGAAATGGTCACATTAGTTGAAAAAAATCAAATATGAACTGTTAAAAGAACACATAAAATAAAACGTTTATATAAATAGTCTATTTTTTAAGAAAACGAAATGGTCATATATTTTTAAAATTTTATTTTATTTTTTAATTTCATTTAATATGATATGTTGGATCAATTCTTTTAACAATTGTGATTCAGTGTCAAATAAAGTTTTGACATCTACATGTCAATTGATTTTATATATATATATATATATATATATATATATATATATATATATATATATATATATATATATATATATATATATATATATATATATATATATATATATATATATATATATATATATGATCAAATGACACCAATGTGTCAAAGTTTAATTTGACACCAAATCTCAACCGTTAAAATAATTGATCAAAGAGACTTATTAAATTAAATAAAAAAATAAAAATAAATATATGGTCCATTCTTTTTCTTAAAAAATAGGCTTGTTCCGGACTGGGCCTCAAGGGAACTATTAGGCCATGACCCAACATGTCGGGCAGAGGCCCACCCAGTCAGGCAAGTCTTCTACATCTTCGGGCTTGACTTTCAACTGCCCGAGCAGGTGCTTATCGCGTCAGGAAAACACCATATCCATTGGACTGATGATGGGGAGACCACGTCTCTCCATCACCTGCCACGTCACCCAACTGTCCATCATTATCTCCTGAAAGATAGGGGCAGTTGGACCAAGGGCAAAACCACGTGCTAGGTCTTACACGCTCCTACGCGTACCTTGGCAGTTCTTCCTTGGGCCTAGCCAATCCAGCCCAAGGGAGAATCTTGGCCCAACGCCGGGGGCTCACTATAAATACCCTTTTTCATTAAAGGGTCAGATATTCTAAAACACTCTCTCTCTCTCTCTCTCTCTCTCTCTCTCTCTCTCTTTCTTACCATTGTTGTACCGTATACTCACTTTAGCATCGGAGTGCCTTACAGGTACATCCCCCTCCTCGCTTTGTCAACCATCACCTTGTTCGTGCTCGACCTCTGGAAGACCCTTCTGATCAGGTAAGATCAAGACTATTTTTATAAGACAATTTGATCAATTATTTTAACAGTTAAGATTTGGTGTCAAATTAAACTTTGACATTATTTGATCATATATTACACACAAAAGTAGAACAAGATGAAACGAAAGAAACTATTCTCAAAATGGTTGCTTGATTTCTTTGCAACCATGGACGGTTCTAAGGCCCGACCAGGTTGAGCATGTATCCAAACTCTACCCCAAAATTATTCATTCTTTTCACTAAAAACATGAAGATTGAGGCGGTTAAAATATACTATTATGGCGGTTTAAACCTCCACAATGAATGAAAATAAGAAGAAATATAGGTTTAAACCACAAAGAAGAAAGTGACCGTTTTTTGTCTTTGATAATGACAGTTTTAACTGCCATATTTAACATTTTATACAAATAAAAACATAATTTTTTTTACCTTTCTATACAATTAAGTTTACATTATATTAATATTTTTTTATATTATAATATTTAGATTTGACTACATAACAAAAAGTGGAAGAATTGAAATAAGAATCAAATTGCAATTTAGGATCGAATTAAACAAAAATAAAAAATGAATACTTAGAAGAAATAAATTTTAACATAAAAGTAGCTGCTATTAAAATTTAAAAAAACATGTAAAGTGTTGTAAAAAAAAGAAGAAAATAATACATTTTATCCTCAAATAATATAAGAAATATATTAAGACTCTATACAATTCAATAGATCAATTTCCACAACTATAAACGAAAATATTTGATTAACAAAAACAATAAAAACAAAAATCATCGTAAAAAAACATACGAGTCAAAATAAAGGCGGTAAAAAAACGGTCATTTTTCTATTAATATTTCCTCATTTTATAAACCGCCATATTTTACTGTAATTAATGGTGATTTTACTAAACGTCGTTTTAGTAAAGTGATATATTTTCTATAAATTAATCAAATAGTAATAGAATGGTTGAATGTCGTTTGATTTGGTTTATCATGGTCACTTTGATGATTCAAGGTCTAGTAAGAGTAACATACCCGTAACCGAAAGCTTAGTTTCTTATAACTGAATTAACATTCAACATTTTTAATCTCTTGAAGGTATCATAACATTTTGATTTAATATATTTATTTAAATATAAAGAGACTTGAGCTTGACAATATATCATGTTCTAAGTGGTCAGTTAGTACCATCAGAGCCAAAACTTAGGTACTTTGTACAAATAGTTAACTTTTTGATTGTTTGAGAAAATTTAAATTTATGGTATCTGTCATACTCATGTTTTTCTATTTGTATGAAGTGTTGGATGCACGCACCCATGAAAAAAATTGATTTGTACATTATAGTTATCTTGTTCAAGATATCAATCTGAGAGTTCAAATTTTCCTTTCGGTTCTAATAATACATACACTTGTTGAATTTGTGGTCTTTAAATTTTTACCCAGGCTTAAAAAAAAATTATGGCTCCTGTTTCCAATCAAACTCACAACAATGTGTTCATTCTTAAGGTTAAGAAGGTACATTATTTCTCTTCCGTCTCCCAATTTTTTACTTCCAATTCGATTCTACACTCAGCCTTTGCCCTCATTCATTGACAATGTTAACAATGTTGTTTCTTCATTCAATTGAATCCTGTATACGTACCCTACCCCACCCATCTTTGAATTTAACAAGATTTTGGTTCCCTCGATAAAACCAAACATTACTCAACTGCTATTTCCTTTTTTCAACAAATGGAATTCACATCAATTCAACCAAGCATTGTTACTTTAAGCATCTTAATTAATTGTTTCTGCCACCTTCGTCAACTCAATTTTGCACTTTCTAGTTAAAGGCTAGAAAATATGTATACATACACTATATTAGATGGTTTGTTAAAACATCATCAGGTTAACCAAACAATTACATTATTGACAACAAACAAACACCAAGGAATTTAGCCAAATATGTATACATACATTATACTTGTTAATGGAGTATGCAAAAATGGAAGACTTAAAGATGCACAAAAGGTTTATCAGGATCTTCTAGTTAAAGGCTATCGTTTTGATGTTAGGATTTATATTGTCATGATTAATTGGCTTTGTAGACTTGGCTTGTTTGATGAAGCATTGTCATTGTTGTTGAAAAATGAAGAAAATGGTTGCATTCCTAATGCTGTAACTTACGGAATTGTTATTTGTGCTTTGTTTCAAAATGACAAGAATGATAAGGCATCGAAACTTGTTCGTGAAATGATTGCTAGATGTATACTGTAAGAGGTAATCTAGGTGAGATGATTTCTAGTTACAATTTATCATTTTGAACTTGCATAGGGTCATCTAATATTTATTTGGTTTTCATAGTTTTAAAAGATGAATAACGGAATTGGTTCACTGATGTGAAGATTTGGGGTTGTGAAGTTTATGTGAAACGAAAAGTTTCAACTAAGCTTGAGCCCAAATCTGAAAAATGCTTATTTGTGGGGTATCCTAAAGAAACAAGAGGATATTACTTCTACAATCCTTATGAGGGAAAAATGTTTGTTGCTCGAACTGGAGTCTTCTTGGAAAGGGACTTTATTTCCAAAGGAATCAGTGGGATGAAAGTAGAGCTTGAAAAAAAATCAAGAATCACAAAGCATTGATACACCTATGGCAGAATTAGGGCAGCAATCACAAACAGTTGTGGAAGAGCAACCTGCTCAAGTAGAACAAAACCAACATAGGTCGAGCAGGATACATCACCAACTAGAGAGATATGGATATCTCATAACTGATCAAGGTGACGTATTACTCATGGATCAATATGAGCCTGTAACCTACCAAGAGGACATAACTGGCCCTGAATTTGAGAAGTGGCTAGAAGCCATGAAATATGAAATGAATTCCATGTACACAAACCAAGTTTGAACCTTGGTAGAACCTCCTGTAGGAGTTAATCCTATAGGATGCAGGTGTGTCTTCAAGAAGAAGACTGACATAGATGGTAAGGTACATACCTATAAGGAAATACTGGTTTCTGAAGGTTATAAACAAATTCATGAGGTAGACTATGATGAAACCTTTTCACCAGTTGCAATGCTAAAATCTGTTCGAATTTACTTGCTATCGCTGCATATCATGATTATGAAATATGGCAGATGGATGTCAAGACTGCTTTCCTTAATGAGAATCCTCTTGAGGATGTGTACATCACACAACCTGAAGGATTTGACATACCTAAATAAGCCCAAAAGATATGCAAGTTACAACGATCAATCTATGAATTGAAGCAAGCTTCCAGAAGTTGGAATCTTTTGTTTTGATGAAACTGTAAAATAATATGGATTCATAAAGAATGGAGATGAGCCTTGTTTCTACAAGAAGGTTAATAGGAGCATGCTCATTTTCCTGGTATTATATATAGATGACATATTACTCATTGTAAACGATATCCCTACCTTGTAACAAGTAAAATCTTGGTTAGAGAAATGATTTTCTATGAAGGACCTTGGTGAATCAGCCTATATATTAGGAATTAGGATCTATAGAGATAAATCACAAAAACTGTTTGGCCTAAGTCAGAGTACATACATAGACAAAGTGTTGAGACACTTTAATATGCATGATTTCAAGAAAGGATTCATACTTATGCAACATAGCCTGTGTTTATCAAAAACACAATCCCCTTCAACTAAGGAAGAAAGGGATCACATGAATAAGATTTCATATGCATCTACAATAGGATCTATCATGTATGCCATGTTATGTACTCGACCAGATGTCTCATATGCTTTAAGTGCGACGAGTAGGTACCAATCTGATCCCGATGATGCTCATTGGGTAGTTGTAAATAATATCCTTAAGTACTTGAGAAGGACTAAGGATAAATTCTTGATATATGGAGGTCAAAAAGAGATCACGGTAATTGGTTACACCGATGCTAGCTTCCAGACAGATAAGGATGACTTCAGATCCCAATCTGGTTATGAGTTCTGTCTAAATGGTGGCGCTGTGAGTTGGAAAAGTTCAAAGCAAGAGATAGTTGGTGATTCTACAAACGAGGCCGAATATATTGTTGTCTCAAATGCAAAAAAGGAAGTTGTTTGGATCAAGAAGTTCATTAGTGAACTTGGCATAATCCCTAGCATTGTGGATCCCATTGATCTCTATTGTGATAACAATATCACATAAGCTAAGGAGCCTAGATCTCACCAACGATCCAAACACATACTTAGGCGTTATCATCTCATTCGAGAGATAATAAATCATGGAGATGTGAAGATATATAGAGTACCTACACTTGACAATATTTCTGACCCACTAACAAAACCTCTTGCGCAACAGAAGCATGACGGTCACACTAGATTTGTGGGTATTAGGGATATGTCTGATTGGCTCTAGTGCTAGTGGGAGATTGTTGGTGTAAGCCCTAGAGGACAATACTTTTGGTACTTGTATCGAATTATTTATTAATAATAAAATGCATTTATTTATTATGTTTGTTTTTCCAAAATGATAAAGTCCCTAGAATAGCTAGTTCGTTTAATGAAATATTAAGTGTGGCTTAATCATGAGATTCCATTAAACATAAGGACACTATTCTTAAAGCATCCATAGTCGAGATTTAATGTAAATGAGATAGCCTTAAAGCATTAAGACTATTATGTAGATAGACTGATGATCACATCTCATGGATCATGGATAAGGAGTTATCAAGTCTTGACATAGGTATGAATATTAAGAGTAATATTTATACTGGATTGACCCACTATGAGAGTACTACATAAAATGTTATGCAAAATGTCATAAGTTACTCTCATGGTGATAGTGATGTATACCATCCTTCGACCTGAAACTACTATGGAACCTATATGTAGAGTCAAGTACTTTATTGCTGATCAAACATTGTCCGTAACTGGATGCTCATAAAGACATTTGATGGGTACTTCACAATGCATGCTGAGGGACATGAGTAGCCTAGATGAAATTTTTCCATCATTCATAACATGATAAATGTCTAAGGGTCCAATATTGAACTGGACAAGGATGACACAATATATGCCTTGTGTTCAATATAGACATAAGGGCAAAAAGGTAATTATACATACAAATACTATCACAAAAGGTTTCGTCAGATCACATGACAATTTTGTGACTTGGGTAGCAGTGATGTGTTGCTAGATACTGCTCACTGTTTATTATGTTAAATACAAGATTTAATATAATTGCCAATGTCACGAAATCCTACAGGGTTACACACATAAGGACAGCTAGAGAATGAGTAAAATAAATAAGGTACACCGTAAGGTACGGTGCACTAGAATGAAATACGGAATATGGTAAGGTACCATGTGCTTAATTAACTATGATATAATAATAGTTATTATTAATTTTATAATAGTTATAAAATATAATAATAATAAAATTATGTTTATTATAATAATAGTTATTATAATAATATAATAATATTATTATTGAGTTGGGCTTTTAGCTTGAAGCCCACATAACTAGTTCTATAAATAGAACCCTTCTGCAGAAGCTCAAAGGTTGTTGTTTTTGAAACCCTGTCCATATTCTATTTTTCCCCTCCCTCACTCTAAACCTTCAATCTAATCAGCTAGCACTGTGACTGAAGGAAGCTGCTCGTGTGGACTGAGTAAAGGCGTTGTTCATTGTACAACGCTCGTGATCATCCATCGATTCAGATTCAAATTCATCGCCACAAGAGGTAACTTTTCTATCACGGATCATGACCTTTTGTAAGGATCTCTAAAGGGAAATTTTTGTTTTCCGCTGCGTTTATATCACTAATTTCCCTTCAAACTCTCCATTTCTAAGATAATTGGTGCTTATTTACTCTACACTTTTGTTGATGAATGAAAAATATAAAATCATATCTCCATATCTTCTAAGATAACTGGAATACTTCTGATTCAACCGGTGACTCTTTTCAAACAGACTTCCACGCAATCATCACATGATCCACTTAAGTATTTTTTACATCATCATTCCAAGGAAGTTCATCTACTCAATCATTCTCCCGAATGACATGATAGATACTCTTTAGACGCTATGTAGGCAACAAGTTCCTAGACCAGAACTTAAGCATCCTCTTCCAAGGCTAACCAACCCAGATAATGTTCTAACATCAGTTAGGACATCCTACATATCACAAACACCATACATTATGGTTCTTGATATGCTTCACCACTGGACTTACTATAACATAATAATCCAAACTGAAGATCTTCAAAGACGAGGCTCCTCAAGCTTGATCAATAAGAACTCCAGAACCAAAGAGAGAAACAAACCCTCATTCACCAATAAGAATATAACCTTCCATAAGCATAGAGCTTCTACCACAAGCTCCAAGATATGACTAGAACTGAAATACCTCCTTAAGTCTTCAACCAACTACCTTTCTGCACAAGGTTAATTAGTTCCAAGACAATCCTTCTTGATATGCTTCACCACTGGACTTATATATTAATGATGGAGTTAAAATATCAATTTTGATCTTGAAAATTTTGAAGAAAAAATTGAAAAAGACATTATAGAATTATAATTTAATATTTGTTAATTAATTAATTAATAGAAAAATATTATTGGTGGAGTTAAAATTTTAACCTAGGAAAAATTTAAGAAGATAATATAGATTATAATTTAGTAATGATATGATTTATATTTTTGATTTATTCTTCAAAAGTAAAAGTAAAAGTAAAACTCATTCTTTTGAGGTTAATTTAACAATCGTCTTCACAATTGCGCCATTATTGTCTATCTTCCAAGCTGAAGAAGCAATGTATCTGTTGAGATCAAGGTACGTTCAATCTGTTCCTTCTTCCAACCTGTTTCTTCTTCGATTCTTCTCTCATAATCACAATCTCGTCGCTGTTGATGAAGCTGTTTTCTCATTCAATCGCATGCTCATTGCAAACCCTACCCCTCCCATCTTCCAATTTAACAAGATATTAGGTTCCCTCGTTAAGATCCAACATTTTCATACTGCTTTTTCCCTTTTTCAACAAATGCAACTTCGAGGAATTCCAACCGACATTGTTAATTTGAACATTTTGATTAATTGTTTCTGCCACTTAGATCAACTCAATTTCGCATTTTCTGTATTAGCCAAGATTCTCAAGCTAGGTTATCACCCTAATACAGTAACAATGAATACACTTATCAGAGGTCTATGTAACAGTGGCAAGGTTGATAAAGCCCTTCACTTTCACGATGACGTTATAGCGAACGGGTTTCAACTTGATCATTTTAGTTACGGGACGTTGATCGGCGGTTTATGTAAAATAGGAGAAACAAGAGCTTATTATGTAAGGAAGGAGAGATGGAAAAAGTTAGAGATGTGTTGGCTGTTATGATGAAACAAGGCGTGAAACCTGATGTTATTACTTATAATTCTTTGATGGATGGATATTTCTTGGTTAAAGAAGTGAACAATGCTAAACACTTATTCAACTCTTTTGCTCGAAGAGGAGTGGAACCTGATATTCACAGCTACACTATCATGATTGATGGATTATGTAAGAGTAGAATGGTGGATGAAGCTGTAAATCTCTTCAAAGAAATACATTTGAAAAACATGGCTCCCGAAACTATAACATACAATTCGCTTATTCATGGACTTTGCAAATCGGGGAGAATTTGTGATGTTTGGGATTTGATAGATGAGATGCATGATAGAGGTCAACCAGCTAGTTTGATCACGTATAATATCTTATTGGATGCTTTGTGCAAAAGCCATAAACTTGACAAGGCAATTGCATTATTTACAAAGTTCAAACACCAGGGAATTCAGCCAAATGTGTACACATACACAATATTAGTTGACGGTTTATGCAAGTGTGGAAGACTTAAGGATGCACAAGAGGTTTTTAGGATACTTCTATCTGATGGCTATCATTTAAATGTTATGTTTTACACTGCAATGATTAATGGACTTTGTAAAGAGGACTTGATTGATGAAGCATCGACTTTGATGTCAAAAATGGAAGACAACGGTTGCATTCCTGATGGTGTAACTTATGAAGTTATTATTCGTGCTTTGTTCAAAAGCGGAAAGAATGATATGTCTCTGAAACTTCTCCGGAAATGATTGATAAAGGTCTAATATAAGAGTAAAATTAGGTGAGTTGCTTTCTAGTTACAATTTGTTATTTTGAATTTGAATACAACCATCTGTGCTTTATTTCCTTTTAGTGTCACAATTTGTTATAGCTTCAATGTAATGGTCCTACTCATTCCCTTGTATATACCATTAATGCTGATCATTTTTGTCCTACACCTACTCATTCCCTGGTTAGTTTAAAATTAGGGAAAATTTATTCTTACAAACTTCATTTTCATTTGCAGCCTTGCAAATTAGGGATGGATTGAATCTAATGCCTTATGTTCTTGCTTTGTATGTATTTTCAGTGCTTACTTATAGGTAACTATTTTTTTTCCGACCTGCAGTGTTGCTTTGTTTTCAAAATTCTTGTTCTTGAGATCATTTATTAAGAGTTACATGCATATTGTTGTTTGGCCACCAGATAACCAATAACCTATTGTTTCCATTGGAATATTTGTAGTTTCTTTCATATTCATCATCTTTTGAATTTCAATTAGTGCTTTCTATTATATGCAAGTGCCTTACAATGTAATTAATCTTAATAGATAGACCACAATTTTAACATATCAAATTAATTAATTACCATTGTTTTCATATCTCGTTTGTTGTATTAACTAATGTGATACCCGTGTCTTCGCACCGGTACTGGTCGGTGATGCGCATTTATAGTATTGTATAAGTATATATTTCATGCATATATTATTTTTAATTAGACATGTATTGTCCATGACTAGGACATGTAAGAGCTTAGAAGAATAAAGGTTGCAACAAGTAAGACATGTGCGCTCCCTCTCCTGCTCTCTCATTAAACAAAAACCCTCTCATTCATGTGAATACTCTTCTGCACATTAAATACAATTCACCTACTCATGTGTCTTAAGCTTGAGGCTCCCTATCCACATATGCCATAGCAATCAAGTTGTTCATGAAATTGGTTGGAATCAAATATATGTATACCCTTCTCCTAGCTTTAAATGTTCATCAACTCATTTTATAAACTCCAATTTCATTTTATACTTTCAACACCACCATGTCAATATCACTCCTTTTCCTCTATATTCTCTTCTTCCCTTCTTACACTAGTCTCCCTAATCCCATTCTCCCAACACCATCATCTCATCCAACAACATTAACGATCCCTTCATTCCAAGAACAATCTTATGTTAAAGGCTGTCCCTTATCTCTCTCAAACGAACTTTTCAATGGCATTAAAGATGCATGTAGTTCATCAAAACACAGTAAACTCGACCGTAGCCGATGTTGTCCTGTTCTTGCAGCATGGGTTTACTCTTCCTACTCTGCCACTGCTCTGAGAAACCACGCACCATCGTCGTCGTCATCATCATTTGACATGCCTTTGGTGCCGGATGATTCAGAAACATGTGTGGATGGGTTGGAAAAGGCTTTGAAAGTTAGAGGAATTGAGATTGTAAATCCAAATGAGAGCTGTGATTTGGTGTATTGTTATTGTGGGATTAGGCTGCATCCTTTTAACTGTCCTGATTCATTTTCTGTAACCAAAAGTGGTGCGCTTGTTGGAGATGAAAGTGTTAGAAAGTTGGAGAAGAGCTGTTTGAGTAGTGACAAACATGTCAATGGTTTTCAAGGTCTTGAAGGGTGTTCGAAGTGCTTGAATAGTCTCTATTTGGTGAGTTTTTTTACAAATTTTAGAAGAAAAAAAATATTTTTCTCTCTATGGTATTTTTTAATGTTCTTTATTTGATATTTTGTGACATGGTCATTGGTGGATCTTTTAGAAAATTGACAAAAATTCTGTCATGTTTTGGTCATGTTTGGATGAACAACTTAATTAGCCGCTTAAAACACAATAACTTATTTTCATAAACTCACTAGAATAGCTTATTTATAACTTCATGAAAAAAGTTTGATTTGATTTTATCTTTTGTTGCAGAAATAGTTTATCTATCAACACTTATATGATAAACACTTAACTAAGTTGTGTATCCAAATATTGTATGATGGTTGCATTTTTAAGCTTTTGATAAATGCTTTGGAGCTATGTAGTGTTCATAAATTACTGGAACATTTTTATGTCATTAAATGAAGTTCTTAAATTGTGTAAAAAAAAAAAAGTTTCTTAAATAAACTTTAATATTGATACTTTTAAGCACATGCAATGTCACTATCTCGGTACAACAGAATAAATTGATTTTTGGTGTCTTCATATGGAGATGACAGTTGAGAGTTAAGTGCATTCACCAGTCACTTTTGTTAATTCTCTTTCTCTTTTGATAAATTTGGTTGCAAATTAATTTCTTAGAAAGTTTCGGGTTAAATATAAATAATTGATTAGTTGTAATGTTTGGTATTTTAACTGAAACATTACTTCTGATTACAGCTTAACAAAAAGACTTCAAATTCAAGCAAAGAAGAAAACAGGACCACAAAGATTCATAATAAAGACTGTGAACTAATGGGCTTGACATGGCTTCTGTCAAAGAATCAGACGGCTTATATTCACACGGTTACCGACGTTCTTAGTGCTTTATTGTTGAATAATGATGGATCTAAGCCACAATCATGCACTCTTAATAGTGATGGAATGCCTCTAGCTGTTGATTCATCTGAAATCATAAATGAGCAATCTTCTTCAACTAACCTCCAACCACCTATGTCTCTTTCTTCGTTATTAGTACTTTGTTTGCTACAATGTGTGCATGTTTATGTGCTATTATCTTAATTAAAACCTTAATCATGATTACTATGTGTTGATAGGGAGGGACAAGTACATTTCAGAGACAATTATGTGTTTCACAAGATATTTATGAACTTTACCTTCATATCATGTATGTTCTATGTCTACACTTATTGTGGAAGGTGGTAGATCTTTGTTGCTAGTACAACAATTATTCCAAGGACAAAGATTTGTCACAAGTTCAGCATGAAGAAAATAGAATTCAGAAAATAAAGAAAATTTGATATAATAAAGAAAAAAAAAAGACAGATTCAAATGATACACATACACTTCAAATTCTAGATTTTAAATAATATTTTTAAAATTTGATATTTCAGTACACATTCTATATATATATATATCGTATCCCTTCGTAAGTGAGTCACACTTTCATTTTGTCATAAATTAGTACGGCTACAAATTTTATATATATCTTAGAGTCACACTCATTTTGTCATAATTTAGTATGGAGATGCATCTCCATAAAATTTACGGAAGTATATTTCCGTAATAACCCTTAGACAATGTTTGATATTTCTTAAGAAATACATTGATAATAAGTATAATGATGTTATAAGCCATTTATAATAATAAGTATATTATCATAATAAATTTGTAATGAATAAAACCATGCAATCATGTAATAAGATTAAAATGTTATATATTAAAAACAAACAGAATCCATAGTACTATCAAACTAAAAAATTATACTATCTAGAATCCATAATACAAATACTATGAAATACTACCGGATATATCTAATCCCATGTTTCTTCTCTGCTTCTTGTATTGCAATGTCATATGTGTTTAAAATAAAATGGCATCTATAGTGGCCCTCCCAGGAGTGCCTCCCAAAAAGTTTCTTCTATCTATACTCGCTCGTATAATACAAATAATAAGAGGATATGAGTTAAAACATCAACGTGCTTGCTCCTCCTTTAATATCTTCTGATGAGCTACGCTATGTGGATCTCCTTGAGCATTTGGTGTCATGTAAGGATGTGATACTTTAAAATACCATCAAATGTATATGAATGCACTACTCCATGGCTAAGGAGCCGACACGCTTTGTGTTTCCTCTAGTAAAAAATGATTATATAAATCATCATACATCACATAAACATCTCTACGGACCATAGCGGGAGAAGAAAATACAAAAAGGCCTCTTAGAACAACCTATAGAAACCCGAATTGGCGCACTACTCACCTAGGAAAATGTTGATACATCAAGTGTGGCCTAAGGGTGGAAATTGTGACACATTAACAAAAAATCCATCCATCCACTGAAAATCCACCCAATTTGTATTGGTAAAAAAGTACAGGTGTGCATATTTCCCCTGCAAGGGCAGGGAGACAATGATGCCTTAGTAGTTTTATAACAAACATGTGTGGTTAGGGCTTGCCCACGATGATGAGAAGCCATGTACGATGGTGTTTTGAGATAAATTAGGAGACATGCTCACGTGGGGTGAGAGACTCTACCGATGATAGGTGATGCTTGATAGCATATGTACGATTACAAACAATCGTATAGTAAGGCCATAATGAGCGTTGTGCTCTTTTAAGTATAAATAACGTGCATTACTTGGGGTATGTCCACTCTCTTTAAGAGGAGATATATTTATAGAGATCTTTAGGACCTAGGGTTTAAGTCACCCTTAAAGGCGTTAACTACCCCCTCATTCTCTGAGTAAGTTATTGACCACTTATATTCTAAGACCTGGTGGACACTCATTCTTTCTTGGCTCACACGTCAGGGTTTTCTCTAGGCAGGTCTTCGTATCGTCGCCTGAGATACGTAACTCCTGAGCGAGGGTGCCCTAGTTTAGGCCATCCACAAATGTAACACTACATAATCCCTCAAGCACGAGGGATTTTATAAGGGAGGAGTGTTTTTTAAAATCTTGAAGGGCACCCCTCGCCATGTTAGTAATTTCTATAGATGAGGATGACCATGCTCACTGAGCGAGTCCCTTATCTAGGGACGAGTCTCTCAGCTCGAGATAAATACCTCAATTGGAGTCATTTATAGAGAAGGAAAATGGTTTACTAAAGGACACTCATATTCATAGGTGACTTTCTAAGACATCAAAACATCAATCACCTCTGAAAGCTTAAGTGTTTGAGTGGAAAAAGGCATGGGTGGTATTTAATGCACCTCATGACGACGCTTCTTGGGAAAAATAATTTGTTTTACGTCTTATACGTGTTTTCCAAGTGTGTATACTCTCTCACTTCCTATGGTAATTCCCTTATTGGGTTAATGTGTAGTAGTGCATATTTAGGTTTCCATATATTACTTTGTAAAACCCTTTCAATTTTCCTTTCCCATCTATTTTTTTGATCATAGGGAAGAAAAAAACTTGTCCTTGTCCATGATGTTATATCACTATTCTACTGAAGAAATGATTGATGAATTTTCTCATGGCATCAGGTTTTCTAGCATCGGTTGAAAAAGGATATGATCATGGAACCCCACTCGAAGGAAGAGAAGGTGAATATGGATACATATGGTAGACCATCTGCCCTTTTTTTTATATCCATCTTCCTGTTATTTATAAACTAAGGGTTATGATTCCTTTTACTTCTTTTGAAGCAGAGTATTTAACTACTACTAATGTCGCCCCTCCCAAGTTACTCCAAATGTATGAGGTATACTTAGGAATTTTTCAGATATTTATTGTTGTTTGGGTGTATCCCCTATATTAGAGTGTTTTTCTACTTATTTAAGACAAATTATCTTCCTAGCAATGATTGGGTGACTTTGTGCCCCTTCCATGGTAGCTTTCTGGTAAAGCCCTTCACCAACCCTTATGAGGATTGGAAAGATAAATTTGTAAGCATAAAGGATCAGGATACATTTCTCCTATTGTAGTGAGGGCGAAGGGTGAACGCCTTTTTCCTCTATCATGGTCCTCAGATCCACATCTTACAATAAAGGTGGATCCATGCCTCCCAAGGTTCCTGAGAGGGTGGAGGATCCTTCTTGCCGACGGTTGTACCCCAAAATTTGCCATTTGTTTTTAACTCCAACCGACTTTTTGTTTTACATTCATTTGCATCATCTTCATAGCATAACATGTATTTTTTTTCTTAATATTAGTCGAAATAATATCTCGGAATTTACAGACAGACTGATCAAATTAATTTTTAACTGTGTCTAAAACCAGTAAACGAAAAAATGTCAAATTTAAAATTTACAAATGTTAGTAAAATTAATCTACGATTTACGTGGTTTAATCTGACATGCTAAAAGTATTTTTACGATTATTTTTGATCATATGTTGATCAGTCTGAGCAGTTTAAATGGTCATAATTTTTATTTCAAAATCCAACCAAACGCTGTATTTTTCCGAGTCGTTTATTTCGTACTGATCATTTTGATGTATTTGTTTTATTTTATTCAACACTTTGGCGCCCGACTTTTATTTTAAGGGTCCGTTTATTTTTACATTGGGTCTAGAATAAATAAATAGGATTATTAATTTTATTTTAATTTTAACTATTTTTTTTAAACTTTATTTAATTGTTTTAAATTAATATTTTATTGGATTTCAAAATAAGCACTTAGTTCTATTATCATTAACCCTAATTGGTCCCTATATATACTAACTAGTGAAAGACAAAAAGGAAAACCGGAAAATAAAAAAAAAAAAAAAGCTGCGCTCGACACGGATATAGATTTATTTGTATCGTATACAGTTTGTTGATGCAATAGAAAACTAAGGTTTGGTTTTCTATTATATATATATACTTACAATTTTCATAAAAAAAAGACATACATCATTGTTTTTCTGTTTTTTCTTTATACACTTTGTAGCGTCTATATCGTCTTGTTTATATATATATATATATATATATATATATATATATATATATATATATATATATATATATATATATATATATATATATATATATATATATATATATATATATATTTTGTTAATTCTAAGTTATTATTTAAATTATTCGGATCAATTGTGTTGATACGCCGTTTCCACATCTGTATGTATGAGGCGTGACACTTGTGTTAATCCGATCCAGTTGCGATGATCACAATTTTGCGTTATCAACATCGTTATTTTTTGTTATTTCTTTTATTTTATGTTTATTTTTTTTATAAATTTAGACCCGTACAATTTTTTATCCCTATTGTGATGATCACTTTGGGTGTAGCAAGCTAGTGAGGAATTTTATTGGTTTATGTGCGATGTTCTATATTTATTCTTGTATTTCGATTTTGCACGCGTCCGACTTTTTAGCACGGTGCCAATTCACCTTTAGCGCTTACCGATTCGCCTTTCGATTTACACTTTTCTTTATTTAACTTAATTTTACTATGCCATTATTTTTTTATTTGATTTGCGATGACCGCCCATGCGGTAGCAATTTGTCTTCTATTTTAATTTATATACATTTTTCAACGATCCAACGTCGTTATGTCTATTATCGTAATTTTTTTTGTTTCTTATTTATTTCTTATTTAGGTAGAAATTAATTAATAAAAATATAAAAAATAAAAATATTTTCTTTTTGTCGTAGTTTATTTTCTTAGAAGAAATGTATAGGCATAAATAAAATTGTAATTTATTTTCCGCACTCCCCGATTTAAACTATGTATCCCCCTCCCCATGATGTAATAGCTTAGGATTTTCTATTTCCGCTTTTAATTTTCGCAAAATAATTAAACTGTGTGGTTAGTAATAATAGGGTGTGAAAAGACCTGTATGCAAAAATCAAATTGGACTTAGCCCATTAATCACAAAATAAATAATTAAAATTGATATTCACACACGTAAGTCGATCATTCTACGATCGCCATCTGCACCTCCTAGGGTTTCCCCTCTTGGTTGCCTTACAAAAATATGGTCAAGTCCCTCGAACGTGGGGGTGTCTTAATAAATGTCCATATAAATTAAAAATATCATAGTCCCTTCAAGATTAAAAGATCATAGTCCCTTCGAAGTTGCCTACGCATAAATGATCTTGTCCCTCGATGACCCTACAAAAATGATGATAGTCCCTTCGAATTACTAAGACACCCCTACATGTTGCCTTCTATGACCATACGATGACCTTATGCCCATTCCTTATCAAAGCCAAGGTAATGACTACTTACTCCTTAATAGTAAGGACAATCTTACCCTTTTAAAGGAAATAAATAACAAGAAGGACCTTACAAACTTAGGGTAAGTAGTTCTTAAGTACTTGCTCACTTCTTTTCAAAACACTCTTTACACCCCACTTTTCAAACACTTTTCAAAGCTAAACACTTTGTATACATCCATACGAGGATCATTGCAAAGTTAAAGACTTATGAAAATATTTTCTAAACACACATTACACTTTTTTTTCTAAACAAAAGTAAAGTCAGTTAAGTAGTTAAGAGCCCATGGATAACCATTGATACAAAGGGTGCTAACACCTTACCTTTGTATAACTTACCCCCGTACTCAAATCTTTTTAAGAAGGTCTTTCTTGTTATTTTATTCCTTTTCCTTATTGGATAAAATAAAAGTCAGTGGAGACTCTTGCTTACCGCAACATAAATTAAAAGTCAGTTCTCCCACCGTGTTACAGAACTGGAGACTCTGCTGGGGAGTACTAAGTAAAAGAGGGGTTACCTTAGGATTATATCACTTTTTTTGCTTGATTTGTTTTCTTTATCTTTAAGGGATTGTTGTAGGGTTACTGTGAGAAAGATCCTAACCCGGATCTAGTGTACCTTAGGTAAGTGGCAATAGAACAAGGAAACTGTATGGCGTATACCGATATGGTTGATCTGGTGGCTACATTTAGTGTGACTTCTTGGTTGGTGCTTATGTTCCTTAAGTAAGTTGGGGATAATATGAGGCTGCCATATGTTGTCATTAACATTAACTACCCTTTAGAACCCTAATTGACCCATCTTGGCCATTAGAAAGTAGTGAGATAACCGACTTTGGTGAAGTCTAAAGTTGGTTGATACTCGATGCTACACTCATTGAGATTCTAATCTTGGGGAGTTTTGGTTGGAAAGTCAGTTGCCTACTGAACATCAACCCTTGAGAAGGATCAGTGATATTGAGATCCCTTAGAACCCGGTTACTTTTACTAGGACAGGATGAACCAACTAAACTTCAGTGGAGAGGGTACTTACCTATGAACTTCATGCAAGCCTTTAAACCTAAGGTCATTGTGTGGCTTGTTTATGTGTGCCACTTGTTTGTGTATGAACATAACATCATAACATCATGACATCATAAGCATATCATTCTCACTAACCATTTCAAGGACCAAAGGGTTTATCTTTGTTCTTTGTTGCAGGTTATGGCTTCCACTCGTAGGAATACTATACGAATCAACTTTGTAGGGATACTCTCCAAGCTTAAATAATTGATCTCCAAACTTCCTGAAAGCTCCCAATTCATCAAGAAGCATGATTATCTACTTGACTTGGTTACCTCAGGATTTGATGAAGATATGATGAGTGTCCTGTTCCAATTCTTTGATCCTAAACATCATTGCTTCACATTTATCGATTATCAGCTGGTGCCCACAATGGAAGAATTCTCCAAGCTACTTTGTGTGCCTATCCTTGATCAGAAACCTTTCACAAGCTTAGAGAAGGAGCCTAAACCTGAAGTCATTGCTTCAGCCCCACATTTGAAGAAATCAGACATTGTCCTTGAAACAAGAAGTGGAGTTAAGGGTATTCTTGCCAAAGTATTGATAGAGAAAGCTCAGGTGTTCTTAGATGCTATGAGTTACGATGCTTTTGAGGAGATCTTAGCCTTGCTGATTTATGGTTTCGTATTGTTCCCTAATCCAGACCAGTTCATAGATGTGCACACAATCAACATATTTCTGACTCACAATCCTGTACCTACCTTGCTTGGAGATACTTTACACTCTCTTCACACTCGCACTCCGAAGGCACGAGGAACTCTGATGTGTTGCATACCTCTACTATCAAGGTGGTTTATTTCACACCTTCCTCGATATGTGATGAAGAATAAACAAGGTTTGAGGTGGTCTAAAAGGATAATGTCACTTTCTCATTCAGATATTCATTGGTGTTCCTGATCTATGGAGAATATTACTATCATTGACCGTTGTGGGGAGTTCCCTAATGTGCCATTCCTTGGCATAAGAGGGGGCATTACCTACAATCCTTCTTTAGCACTACGTCAGTTTGGTTATGCTCGGAGTAATGGTCCTCATGATATGATTATTCAAGGCATTGTGTTTGATTATGACAACGATCTTCAAGGTTACCGTCAAAGATTCATACGAGCTTGGACCAAGGTGAACAAGATCAACAATAATACTTTGGAACCAAAACACTCCATCCCTATGGAACCTTACCTCAGATGGGTGTGATCTCGTGATCAGACTCTTTTGAGGCCATATCCTACTGTTCTACCAGTAACTGTTGAGCCAGTTGTTGAAGGAGATGTTCCTTATACCATTCTTCATTCTGACATGCCTACGGATCTGGAAGAGTTGCAAAAATCTTGGATTCAAATGAAGGAGGAAAGGGATACCTTTGAGGCTCAGTTCAAAGCTATCAAAGAGAAAGTGTTGGAGCTGAAAAAGCAACTTCACGAAGAGCGGAACCTTAACACAAAGAGGAAGCGTCCATGGGAGACTTGAGTCTCAGATGTTCTTATTTTCTTTGCAAATTTTTGTTTTCTTTCATTGTAAGCCCATGGGGCAATTATATTTTAAACTTACTAATAAAAGTTTTATTTTTGTTTTCCTTTAACAAATTTAAATCCTGCGTGGTCCTTAAAAACATTGCATATGCATCTACATACCATACCATTTCATAACAGGTTTCCGCGACAGGTTTATTATCTTCTCGCTGTTTATTTCAGCAGAATTGACTCTCGAACAGTCTGTCAAAGATCTTCAAGCTCAGAATGCCCAATTTCAAGAGATGATCCTGAATTTTCCCAAGGGGCAAGAAGAGTTGAAATCCCTCCTCACTAAGGACATGAAAAAGAAGAATCCTGAAGACAACAAGGGTGGTCAGTTGGAACAACTACAAGCTGAGATGGCAGAGATGAGAATCCAGATGAATGGCTAGGTGGCGCTTATCCAAAACTTAGCCCAAGGGAAAGAAAAGCTGAGAGTTTTCGTCAATAAACTTCAATACAACGGAGTCGGGAATCTAATCATCGGTCAACCTCTAATGAAACAAGCTGACTTGGTTGAAAAGAAGACGAGGATAAGAGAAGGAAAGAGACAGGCTACAACTGATAGTTCCTCAATTAAAGGAAGAAGATCTTATTGGGTTAATCCTCCTCAACATAAGGAATATAAAAGACAGTTTATCAAAATAAACACGAAAATGTTGCACACTTTGCAATGCTTGTTGGAGATGAAGCTAATTACCTTGAAAGACCCTCCTCTAAATCCTAATACTTCATCTCCTGGCTATAATCCCAATGTAAGGTGTGCATATCACTCCAACTATCCTGGACATGACACTAATAACTGTTGGGCATTGAGGAATAAGATTCAAAACCTGGTTGACGAAAGAGTCCTCGAGGTTACGCCAGAAAACCAAATTGAATTCTTCTATTGTCCATCAAACATCGAAGCTTCCAGACATTTGGAGTGACAAGTTTAGAGGAAAAGGCTTTGAGAACATTTGAATTTTCATTTGTATTCTCTTTTGTCGACTTAAACACTCACTATTATGTCAGACTTTTGTTTTCACGATAATGCATTGCATATGTTTGTCTTGAATTAATCCATTCGTTTCACTATATTTAAACTATACTTCTTACTTCTCTTTTGTGATATTTAACTCTTATTAAAGCTGTAATCCTTTAAAGGGAGGATGACGAAGAAGATACCATAATTTCATACAATTTGCTTTTGAACAGACTATGCTGACGATGTGCATACATTATTTCGATTCCTAAACAGTGGAGATATAAGGAAGTTAATCCCTAGTCAACCCTTTTGAGCCTATGAAGTAGGAGTTTTCATTCTCACGCAAATTAAAACCCTTAATCATAACCTGGGGCAGGGTAGTTCCTCGGTTAACTCAATTATGCCAGTTGTCCTTTTGTACACAACTAATGAAGGTTTCCTATAATCGTTAAGTCTGACAGTCAATATCTAGCAAAAGAAAAGCTCATTAAGTCAAAACCTATGAAGGAGACAGTAAAAATTGAGACACTCCGCTGACTGTAATCTTGAAACAAACAATTCAGGCATAAGGAAGGGATAACAAAGGAAAAAGAAAAAGAGGTCACTACAAATCCTCAACAAAAAAAGAGATGACTGACTTCTCAAATAAACTTCTGGTTTCTGAACCATCACAAATGTCAGTGTTACAATTTCAAACTCCTTTGGAGCCTCAATGCATAAGTTAACTGAACATAGGACTGAAGAACATCACAAAGGATGGGTTGAGTACAAATAAAATTTGAACCTTTATCCTTTGTTTCTTAAACTGTGAACCAGGCCACGTTACATCCCTTTAAAAGTCCTAACTGAAGCATGGTTAATTCAAAAGAATACTGCTACAAAAAGGTACCCTGACTCCTTTAAGGCTTATTATATATCTGGAGTTAATGTCACAATTTT
The DNA here is from genome assembly GCA_963966055.1 of Lathyrus aphaca. NCBI lineage: Eukaryota > Viridiplantae > Streptophyta > Magnoliopsida > Fabales > Fabaceae > Lathyrus > Lathyrus aphaca. The sequence continues at coordinate 574,155,879 of OZ014519.1, read as the reverse complement.
TACAAACATTATTTTGCTAAAATAATTCTTTTTCAAAAATTGAAGACAGACATAAGCGTTGCATTTTGAATATCATTGTTTGCATATAACTAAGTGTTTGATAGCAGAGAAGCTTACATGATGATCATTCAATAAACCAAAGTCCTCCTGACAAACAAAGTTGCTTCTTGGGCCCGACTCAGTTGGATCAAAACCAATGTATACAAAGGGCACAATCACTATCTTCCAATCAAGGGGGCATGCCATGTTATTGTCCAATTCATCTGGGGTGGTCAGGTTAAGATTCAACGATGCTTAATAGCCAGGGGCAGATCTCCTCATTTGAATTCCCAAAAGTAAGATTACCAAGTTCACGATGCCAGGGGCATATTATTGTGGGGCATTTTGTTTATTTCTCTTGAGGTAGCCCTTTTCAAATACTTCCATTATGGGAAAAATCATCCTCAGTTAGGGGCAACGCTCTCTTTTCAAATCTAACCAGATCAAAGTCAGTTGCAAGATCCTTAACCATTACCCAGAGCGTACGCGATCCACCGCAGTCTGAAAACACATTCCTCTCATTACATTGCCTTGATACTGGATTTTCAGCATAAGCCATTGTGGAAATTAATTGTCTATGCCAATAGTATCAGATGGTGTCATGTCTTCAGATTCAGTCATGATAATTCCTAGAAAATTACTCTGGGAAGTCAAGAATATCAAAAATTCGGAAGCCATTGATTAGTTTGAATGAATGTATGCTTTTAAATATGATTGATGTTTACCAAAATGCATAAAATTACAATAACAACATCTACTAAGGACTCTCGGAGGTAGAAATCCCCAGTAAAGTTCATATCCAACAGATCTTCACAGATTCATCCCCATAGAGTAATCTTTACGAATTTATTTCAGCAAAGTATTTCGAGTAGCCTCTTGTACTTCCAGCTCTACAAAGTCCCAGACAAATTTCTCTCAAACCTGATATTCTCCGAAGAATTGACACTTGGTTGGATAAGTCTCTCAGCGGAATGTCCGTCTCTTTTATCCCCAATCAGGGGATTTAGGAATCTAATCTTCCAATAAAAAAGTACGACGAACAGAAATCGAAAGGTCCTAAATACAATATTCAGAAACAAGACGGGAACGATGTCTTCATACTCCTCAACAACAAATCAGGATTTATTTTCCCCAACTAGCAGTTGTTACATGAAGTTACTAATGGGCTCCAACTACATAATTCGGACATACATCATTTACATCATATCATGCCATACACATCCATAACGCATACGACATTCTCATTTACATTAAGAACGTCATGCCATGCATGCATGCATACATCAAATAATCTTGCATAAAACTAACCTTTCTTTTTCAGGATAGTTGCAGTCAGATAAACACTATCAACTCCTAGAGACAGTCCAAAGACGATCTAAACGAAGATCTAATGCTAATACTTAGTGCAGGATATTGTCCAGAAGCAATTCTAAGATAATCTAAACAAAGATTTAGTTATGATGCTTAATTCAAGATATTTTCCTAGAGACAGTTTAGAGACGATCTAAACGAAGATCTAGTGTTGATACTTAGTGCAAGATATTGTCCAGAAGCAATTCAGAGATAATCTAAACGAAGATTTAGTTCTGATGCTTAATTCAAGATATTGTCCTAGAGACAGTTCAAAGACGATCTAAACGAAGACCTAGTGTTGATTCTTAGTGCATGATATTGTCCAGAAGTAATTCAGAGATAATCGAAACAAAGATTTAATTCTGATGCTTAATTCAAGAAATTGTCCTTGAGACAGTTCAGAGACAATCTAAACGAAGATCTAGTGCTGATACTTAGTGCAAGATACTTTCCAAAAGCAGTTCAGAGATAATCAAAACGAAGATTTATTTCTGATACTTAACTCAAGATATTTTTCCAGAGACAGTTCAGAGACGATTGAGACGAAAATCTAGTGTTGATACTCAGTTCAAAGTATATTTTCCCCCCAGAGATAGTTCAGAGACGATCTAAACAAAGATCTAGTGCTGATACTTAGTTCGAATATGTTACAGAGACAGTTCAGAGATGGTCGAGACGAAGATCTAATTCTGATACTTAGTGCAGTAACAACATTCAGATAAAGTCAAACGTAGACACATTCTGACACTCCCACCCATAGATACTTGGGATGACATCTAGAAGCCCATCTCCGAATACTCCGAATGGAATCTTTAAGCCCATTCAAGCAATACAATCAACCAACAGTATTACTTTGTGCACCGGCGAGTGAAATTTTTTGGGCTTTAGTGTTCAATCTTCTTCCACCTTCAGGTCACGAATGACGTACATGCCAATCTAACTCCTCAAGTTTCAGAAAATTGAACAAGGGCAGCTGTTGTACCCCAAAATTTGCCATCTGTTTTTAACTCCAACCGACTTTTTATTTTACATTAATTTGCATAATCTTCATAGCATAACATGTATTTTTTTCTTAATATTAGCCGGAATAATTTCTCGGAATTTACACACAGATTGATCAAATTAATTTTCAACAGTTTCTAAAACCAGTAAACGAAAAAATGTCAAATTTAAAATTTGCAAATGTTAGTAATATTAATCTACGATTTACGTAGTTTAATCTGACATGCTAAAAGTATTTTTACGACTATTTTTGGTCATATGTTGATCGGTCTGAGCCGTTTAAATGATCATAATTTTTATTTCAAAATTCGACCAAACGCTGTATTTTTCCGAGTCGTTTATTTCGTGCTGGTCATTTTGATGTATTTGTTTTATTTTATTCGAGCACTTTGGCGCCCGACTTTTATATTTTGGGTCTGTTTATTTTTACATTGGGTCTAGAATAAATAAATAGGATTATTAGTTTTATTTTAATTTTAACTATTTTTATTAAACTTTATTTAATTATTTTAAATTAATATATTATTGGGTTTCAAAATAAGCACTTAGGCCCATTATCATTAACCCTAATTGATCCCTATATATACTATCTAGTGGAAGACAGAAAGGAGGATCGAAAAACAAAAAAACAAAAAAAGTTGCGCTCGATACGAATTTAGATTTATTTGTACCGTATACAGTTGGTTGATGCAATAGAAAACTAAGGTTTGGTTTTCTATTATATATCTACTTACAAATTTCATGAAAAAAAAAGACATACAAGATTGTTTTTCTGTTTTTTCTTTATACACTTTGTAGAGTCTATATCATCTTGTTTATATATATATATATATATATATATATATATATATATATAGTTAATTCTAAGTTATTATTTAAATTATTCGGATCACTTGTGTCGATACGCCGTTTTCACATCTGTATGTATGATGCGTGACACTTGTGTTAATCCGATCCACTTGTGGCACATTAGGGAACTCCCTACAACGGTCAATGATAGTAACATTCTCCATAGATCGCGAGCACCAATGAATATCTAAATGAGAAAGTGACATAATCCTCTTAGGCCAACTTAACCCTTGTTCATTCTTCATCACTGATCGAGGGAGGTGAGAAATAAACCACCTAGACAATAAAGCTATGCAGCACATCAGAGTTCCTCTCGCCTTTGTAGTACGAGTGTGAAGAGAATGTAAGACATCTCCAAGTAATGTAGGCACTGGATTGCGAGTCAAAAATATGTTGGTGGCGTGTACGTCTATGAACTGATCTGGATTAGGGAACAACACTAAGCCATAGATTAATAAGGTTAAGATCTCCTCAAAAGCATCATAGCTCATAGCTTTCAAGAACACTTGAGCTTTCTCCATCAATACCTTAGCAAGAATACCCTTAACTCCGCTTCTCATTTCTAGGACAATGTATGATTTCGTCAAATGTAGGGCTGCAACAATGACTTCAGGTTTAGGCTCTTTCTCTAAGCCTGTGAAGGGTCTCTGATCAAGGATAGCTATACCCAGTAATTTGGAGAACTCTTCCATTGTAGGAACCATCTGATAGTCGGGGAATGTGAAGCAATGATGTTTAGGTTCAAAGAACTGAAATAGGACACTCATCATGTCTTCATTGAAACCTGAAGTGACTAGATCCAGTAGGTGACCATGCTTCTTGATGAACTGGGAGCTTTCAGAAACTTGAGAGACCAATTCTTTAAGCTTAGAAGGTATCCCTACAAAGTTGATCCGGATAGTATTCCTACGAGCAGAAGCCATGACCTGCAACAAAGAACAAAGATAAATCCTTTGGTCCTTGAAATGGTTAGTGAAAATGATATGCTTATGATGTCATGATGTTATGCTCAATCACAAACATGTGGCACACACAAACAAGTCACACAATAGCCCTAGGTTTGAAGGCTTGCATGAGGTTTAAAGGTAAGTACCCTCCCCTGAAGTTTAGTTGGTTCATCCTGTCCTACAAAAGTAACCAGGTTCTAAGGGATCTCAATATCACTGATCCTTCCCAAGGGTGGTTGTTCAGTAGGCAACTTACTTGCCAACCAAAACCCACCAAGTTTAGGATCTCAATGAGTGTAGTATCGAGTATCAACCAACTTTAGACTTCTCCAAAGCCGACTATCTCACTACTTTCTAAAGGCCAGGATGGGATGACTAGGGTTCTAAAGGTCAGTTAGTGTCTTGACAACATATGGCAACCCCATATTATCCTTAACTTACTTAAGGAACATAAGCACCAACCAAGAAGTCACACTAACTATGACCACCAGATCAACCATATCAGTATACGTCGTACAGTTTCCTTGGTCTATTGCCATTTACCTAGGGTACACTAGATCCGGGTTAGGATCTTTCACACAAAAAGCCCAATAAGTAATATAAATCAAACAAAGCAAACAATTAAGTGATCTAATTCCTAAGGGTACCCCTCTCTTACTTAGTAATTCCCCAACAGAGTCGTCAGTTCTGTAACACTGTGGGAGAACTGACTTTTAGTCATGTTGCAGATAGCAAGAGTCGCCACCGACTTTTATTTTATCCATAAGGAAGGGACATAAAAGAACAGGAAAGACCGTTTTGAAAAGACTTGGGTTCGGGGGGTAGGTTATATAAAGGGAAGGTGTTAGCACCCTTTATATCCATGGTTATCCATAGGCTCTTAGTTACTTAGCTCACTTAAATGTTTTTGAAAAGTGTAGTATGTGATTAGAAATTTTCTAAGTACTTTGTAATGATCCTCGTATGGATGTATACAAAGCCTTGTTTGAAAATATTTGAAAATATTGTGAGGTGTGAAAAGTATTTTTGAAGAGTGAGCAAGTAACTATGAGGTACCTACCCTAAACTTAGTCATTCATGTTCTTATGTGTCCTTTCGAGGGTAAGACTATCCCTATTATTAATGAATAGGTAGTCATTACCTTGGATTTATCAAGGGACAGGCGTAGGGTCATCGTATGGTCAATGAAGGCAACTTGTAAGGGTGTCTTTAGCAATTCGTAGGGACTATCGTCATTTATTCAAAGGTACAAGATCATTATCGTAAGCAACATTGTAGGGACTTAATCTTTTAACCGAAGGGAGAGACAAGATGATTTATTTCTTGGAGGTACTTTGCTTAAGACACCCCCACATTCGAGGGACTTGACCATTTAATAAGGCAACCAAGAGGAATACCCTAGGAAGTGCAGACGGCGATCATAGATCGACTTACGTGTGTGAGTGTTATTTTTCAGATATTTTATCTTTTTTAAAATTAATTATCTAAATCAAATTAACCACAAATATGTTTTCACACCATATTTACTAACCACGCAATTTATATTAAAAAATAATAAGCGAAAAGAAAATTCTAAACTATTACAAGGCTTATGGGCAGATACAAAATAATCAAATAAAAAGGAATTATAAAGCAATAATAATAGATATAATAAAAATAATAAATAAACAATAGTAATAAAGCAATAATAAGAAAGCACAAATAATAATAAGATTAAATAGAGAAATCTAAGGTTTAAAATTAAAAAATAAAGTTATAATAAAAAAATTAGGTTTAGGGAAATATTAGGGTTAAGTTTTTGAATTTATTAAGAAAAATAAATCTTAATTACTATTAACAATTTTACAAATTAATTAAAATAATGTTTAATTTTTTTTACATAATTAAGATGATATTAAGTTAAAATTTTAATTAAGAAAAATTAAGTTAAGATTAAGAATTAGAAAGAAAAATTGATTTTTAAAAGGATGTTAATTATTTTATACAAGATATTAAAAAGTTAATTTTATACAAAACTAAATAAGAAACAATTATAAGAAAGTTATTATTAATTTGTGAAAAAAAAAACTTGATTATGTGTATAATTAAAAGAAAATCATGAGAAGTTAAATTATTAAGCAAAATTGTTAATTAGATTAATAATGATTTAATAAGAATTAATTATAATTAGTTATATATTTTTTTTGAAAAAAAACTTAAATAAAACAAGCTAAATATGAAAAAAGACATAAAAAACCAAAATAAAGGGACCTGGGATTTGAACCCAGGTCCTGTACCTCAAAGAATGCTTCACAAAACCAGCTGAGCTGCGCACGCTGATGAAAGAGGTTGGCAACAAATTCATTATATTTTAAGCTTGAAGAAATTCCAATGAATTAAAAAAAAATTGCTGCAACTAGGATTTAATCCCCCAACCTCACGTATGCCAACCAATCCTCTAACCATCAAGCCACATGGGGCACGTCTGTTAACATAATAGCAACAAATCATTATATATTAAACATCACTACTAAAAAAAAGACATTTGGTTAAATGATTTTACATCAGGCATTTGTTAAAAATGATGTAAAAAATAACGCGGTGGCAGTTTCGTAAATAATAACATAAATTGTTATAAGGGATGTTATATCGATTATTGATAAAAACCGATGTAAAAAGTAATGCGGTGACAGTTTTGTAAATAACAAAAAAATTCATCTAAAGCCTTTTACATCGGTTTTTCTAAAACCGATGTAAAAAACCATTTAAAAAAAAATTCAAAAAAATTCAAAAAAAACAAATAGCTATTACATCGGTTTTTAGAATAACCGATTTAAAATACTACATTAAAAAAATTTTCAAAAAAAATTAAAAAAAATTCAAAAAAAAAAAAAACCCTATTACATCGGTTAATTCATAAACCGATGTGAAAAGTTTCTAAAAATAAATTTCAAAAAAATTTCAAAAAAAATATACCCTATTACATCGGTTAATTCATAACCCGATGTAATAAGTTTCTAAAAAAAAATTAAAAAAATTACATACCCTATTACATCGGTTAATTCATAACCCGATGTAATAAGTTTCTAAAAAAAATTAAAAAAATTACATATGCTATTACATCGGTTAATTCATAATCCGATGTAATAAGTATCTTAAATAAAAAAAATAAAAATAAAAATAAGCCTATTACATCGGTTACTTTTTAACCCGATGTAATAAGTATCTTAAAAAAAATAAAAATAAAAATTCATTAAAGGATCTTACATTGGTTTTAGTATAAACCGATTTAAAAAATTCAATAAAAAATTAAAAACCCTAAAACCTAAAAACATAACTTTCAAACAGTAAAATTTTTGAAACTTCTTCTTCCACAATCGTCCTCACATTTGCGTCGTCCCTTCGCAGACTCTTCTTCCACAGCCGTTGTTCCTTCTTCCCTTCGCAGCAGCCCCTTCGCACATCCGCGCAGCAGCCCCTTCAACTGTTCATGCTGTCCCCGTTCGCCCGTTCACGCCGTCCCCGTTCGCGCCGTCCCTTCGCAGCAACTCCTTCGCACCGTCCCCGTTTAACCGTTCACGCCGCCGTCCCTTCACGCCGCCGCTGTCCGTCTCCCACACGCCGTCCCCACCGCACCGCCTCTTCACGCCGTCATTCCGCCGCCCTCCACCGTCCTAGGTACTGTTTGCTTGAATATATATATATATATATATATATATATATATATAAGTACTATTTGCTTGAATATATATATATATATATATATATATAGTTTTGTGTGTATATATATATATATATATATATATATATATATATATATATATAGTTTTATATACATTACTTTATATTTGTTTTTAGCCATTTTTATTTTATACATGTTGTGATGATATTGTTTCTCGTAGAATTTGTGTGTCGACGAGAACTTCTGCATCGTCACCCGTGAGTCATCCGGCCGGCCACACCATATTGCAGGTTCTTTTTTAATTATTTATAACTTCTCACTTCTTCTTTATTCATGTCATGTGTTTGCACGTAGAGACTTTTGCATTCTTTCTAATGTCCAAGAGAGCGACTATTATAGGTGTCTAAATAATTTATCTGATCTGTATGCATTAATTCCGGAACATAGGTATGAATCGTAGTTGGGTAAAAGCTAATCGATTAAGTGTTGAGTACGAACATGGAGTGAAGGAATTTCTACAGTTTGCTGAAAGCAATGCTAAAAAAAATCTTCCTCCTCCTAAAAGTAATGGTGAAAAAAATGTTGATGTGCTTTTTCTCTGCCCATGTGTTCGTTGCGCAAATCGTGAACCAAAACTTAATAAGAAGGCAATCATGGATCATCTAATTTGTCATGGGATTTGTCAAAGTTATACACAATGGATATGGCACGGTGAGGTAGTAGAAAAGTCAAATGTGTCCCAAAAAGATAATATTGGTGTAGAAATGTATGATGATCGTCTGAAAGATATGATACGTGATATTGGACAAGATTCGTTTAAAAAGGCACATGCGTATGATACTTTATGTAGTGACAAGGATCAACCTTTGTACCCGGGATGCACTAATTTTACACGTTTGTCAGCCGTGTTAAAATTGTTTAATTTGAAGGCAAATAATGGGTGGACTGACAAAAGTTTTACCGAATTGCTTGAATTGTTGACACAGATGCTTCCAGAAGGTAACGTATTGCCAAATTGTTATTACGAGGCAAAAAAGATATTGTGTCCAATGGGTTTGGAGTATGAAAAGATACATGCATGTCCCAATGATTGTATATTATACAGAAAAGAGTATGTAAACTATAATCATTGTCCGAAGTGCAAGGCGTCACGCTACAAAAAGAAAGATGGTGATTCTAGTGATGATGAGGTTGTCAAAAAGGGTCCTCCCGCGAAAGTGGTATGGTATCTACCAATAATTCCAAGGTTCAAGAGACTCTTCGCAAATGCAAATGACGCAAGGAATCTTAGATGGCATGCCGAAGAAAGAAAATGTGATGGACAAATTCGTCATGTAGCTGATTCTTTGCAGTGGAATAAAATAGATTCTTTGTTTCCAAATTTTGGCAAAGAGTCGAGAAACCTTAGACTTGGACTTTCTACTGATGGAATGAATACGTTTGGTAATCTAAGTAATAATCATTCTTCTTGACCTGTTCTCCTGATGATTTACAACCTATCTCCTAGGTTATGCATGAAGCGTAAATATATTATGTTATCCATGATGATTTCGGGCCCAAAACAACCGGGAAATGACATAGATGTTTATCTAAGTCCCTTGATTGATGATTTAAGAGTATTATGGGATGAAGGGGTGGATGTTTTTGATGCGTATTCTGGTGAACATTTCAATATGCATGCTATGTTGTTTTGCACCATCAACGATTTTCCGGCGTATGGTAATTTGTCTGGTTATAAAGTTAAAGGGCATAATGCATGTCCTATATGTGAAGAAGACACAAGTTACCTCCAACTTGAGAAAGGAAAGAAAACTGTTTATCTTGGACATCGAAAATTTCTAGCTCGTTATCATCCATATCGTAGATTGCGAAAAGCTTTCAATGGGGAACAAGAGCATGGTGAAGCTCCAAAGCCCTTAACTGGAGAGGAAGTTTATCAATGACAACAGGGCATTAATGTTGTGTTTGGTAAATAAAAAAAGAAATCAAATACGAAAAATTTATGGAAAAAGAGGTCAGTTTTCTTCGATCTTCCATATTGGTCTAGTCTTGATGTAAGACATTGTATTGATGTGATGCACGTGGAGAAAAATGTATGTGATAGTTTACTCGGAACACTTCTCAACATTCATGGAAAAACAAAAGATGGTTATAATGCTCGTGTGGATTTGGGTTTGATGGGTTGTAACACGGTGGGAGAACTGACTTTAGTTATGTTGCGGATAGCAAGAGTCGCCACCGACTTTTATTTTATCCAAAGGAAAGGGCATAAAAGAACAGGAAAGACCTTAAAAGATTTTTGAGTTTGGGGGGTAGGTTATATAAAGGGAAGGTGTTAGCACCCTTTACATCCATGGTTATCCATGGGCTCTTAGTTACATAGCTCACTTTAAAATGTTTTGAGAAGTGTAGTGTGTGATTAGAAATTTTCTTAAGTACTTTATAATGATCCATGTACGGATATATATAAAGACTTTGTTTTGAAAATTGTTTAAAAAATGTGAAGTGTTTATGAAATGTTTTGAAAAGGTGAGCAAGTACATAAGAGGAACCTACCCTAATTTGAATCTTTTCTGTTCTTAAATGTTCTTTCAATGGTAAGACTATCCCTATTATTAAGGAATAGGTAGTCATTACCTTGGATGTTGTATGGGACATATGAAGGATCATCTGTGATTAGGCAACTGTAAGGTGTACTTAGCAATTCGAAGGGACTTATCATCTTTTATTTGAAAGGGACAAGATCATTTACGAAGGCAACCATGAAGGGACTTGATCTTATAATCTTTAAAGGGACTAGATGATGTTAATAAGAGAAGGGACTTTGCTTTATACACCTTACTTGACCTTTTATTTAGGCAACATGAGAGGTAACCCTTAAGAAGTGAGATGGCGGTCCAAGATCGACTTACGTGTGTGCGTGTACAAATTCAAGTATTTATCTTATAATTAGTGATCTAAATTCAATTTTTAAACACAAACATGTTTTCACTCCCTAATTTACTAACCATAGCAATTTAAGTAAATAATGAAAATTCTACCACTATTACATAGCTTGCACAATTACATTATAATAAAACAATTTAAATAATAAGCATATAATAAATAAATAAAAGGTTAGTAGTAATAAAAATAAATATAAGAGAAAAAGAGGTTAGCATAATAATATACAAATCAATTAAATTTTTTTAGATTTTTTAGATAAGCAATTTTTAAATAATTTTATGATGAGGATAATAATAATAATTATATACTAATTTATTTGCATGAATAAACATAATTAATAATTCAATTATATATATATATATATATATATATATATATATATATATATATATATATTAAAAATATTTATTAAGTATAATTAAAAAAAAAGTAATTAAAATTAAAAGGAAATATAGGGTTTTGAATTGTTTAGAAAAATAAATTAGGGTTTAAAAAATAATTAGGGTTTTAAAATTTTAATTTACATTATTAATTTAATAAATAAATATATACATGTAAACATTAAAAAAAAACAATAAATAAACAAATATTCATATTAATTTAGGTTTATGAAAATAAAGTCTATTTAGAATATAAAAGTTTTTTTTTTAAATATTTTTTAGAAATTAATTTAATTAAAGAATAATATAAGAAATTAATAAAACAAATAAACATAAAAAAAGAAAAGCCAAAAAACAGGACCTGGGATTTGAACCCAGGTCCTTTACGTGGAAATGCAAGGGGATAACCTCTGGGCCAGCCTGCGCGTTGTGATAATAGTCTACTTCCACTTTGTTTTGTTGTTGCTCTAAAAAACAAAAGAAATCAAACAAAAAAATGTATCTTGGCTGGTTTCGAACCCAAGCCCCTTCGCATACCAAGCCAAACACCTTACCACTGGGACACACGCTTGTGTGTGACATATAAACAAAACAGATTCGTTATAAAATATGACAAAAATTCAAATTATGAAAAACGCGCGCAGGTCTTCTTCTACCTCCAGACCTGCAAAATTTCCTGCGAATCTTGCTAGGGTTTTTGCTGCGAATTTGTTTTCCTAGGACAACCTGCGTTTTATCAAACATCAAGCAAACAACAACATTCCATGAAATTAATGAATGCAAAACATTCCAGAATTCATTTATATATGATAAATCAAAGAACCCTAAAATGGCCACACAAACCCTAACAATGGCATTTTCATGGTTCGGCTATGGTTCTTCACAAAAACTGTCCAGAAATCATCTATGGGCATAAACAAACATTAATACATGATCAAAATGCATTATAAATACATGAATTCAAGGAATCGAAAAAAAATAATTCAAGGGCAAGAATGCTTCGGATTATGTATATGAGCATGGATTGGATGTGTTTGAGAGTTGGTTTCGACTCAATGAAGTCCAAGGAACCTTCTTGTGTCTTTAAAATACCTTAAAACTCTTTGTAATGAGGAAACCAAAAATTGGATTTGGATGAATTTTGTGAAGTTTTAAAGTGACTTTGGAGGCTGCCAATTCGTGCTCTATGGTTTGCTAAATGTTCATTATATATGAGTGAATGAATTAGGTCAAAGACTTCACCAATTTGATGGATATTTGGATCATTGAAGATTGAAAAAGATTAGCTTTAAAAATTTGAATATTCTTGATATGAACTTGCTATTTTAAGACAATCTTCATAATTTTTGTATCAATTAGATCCAAATAACCTTTATGACATTCTAGAAGCAAAATAATTTTAAATCTTCACCATTTTATATTTTATTTGAATTTAAAATGATTTTTAATATAAAAAATCATAATAAATAAAAATAAAATGAATAAAATTATGAAAATATTAAATTAATTTCGTGCATGATGTGATAGAACATATTGGATCACCAAAAAGTCAGCCCATTTGAAGAATTATGGTTTTAAGACCCCATTTACTTCATAAACCACTCAAAAATTTCCCAACTTTGCAAGGGAAAAAATCCTTCAATTTTAATGATATGAGGGTGTTCTTGGACATTTTGGAAAGCTTAAAGAGTCCTCTAACCAACCACTTTGGTCTCATGTCCATATCTTTTACCATTCTCAAGTTATGCTCTTTTGAAGTTGTTGAGTTTTTGTTGACTTTTAAAAGGACCTATAATGTCTTAGCTCATACCTTCCAATTGAAGAATTTTTGGCCTTGGATTGTGACACACAAAGTTGTAGATAATTCAATTTCCTTCAAAATGAGCTTTTGATGGAAAAATTTTGATGAAGCATGTGAAAGTTATGGTTGGTCAAAGTTCAGTTGACTTTTCCTGTGAAAACCCTAATTTAGAAACTCCTGATTCTTGATGATATGAAATCTCCTTGATGAATCATGATCAACCCTTGATCAAATGATGAATTTTACTTCATATAATTGATGTTGGCAAAAAATCATGAAGTTTGAATTTGGTTTGACCACAGTTGACCTCAGTTTGACTTTTTAACTGCTTTGACTGATTTTGACTTATCTGATCATCTGACTGAGCAAATCCTTTGGGAAAGTATTGAAACTTGACATGGGGATTATTGAACACATATAAAATGCTATGAAGCTCACTTGAAGTCTTGGAAGTCCATTTATCCTGATAAAAGTCAAAACCCTAGTTTAGGATGCATTGCTTAGTAGGATGCATTGTATGAGGGAATTGTCAAACTTTCTGACTAATTGTGAACTTTATGAACCTTGTGAACCTCATGAAATGTCTTGTGAACCTTGTGAACCTCTTAGTACACAAAGTATTGTCTTGTGGAGGGCAAATTTTGGGGTGCAACATGGGTATACGAGAAGAGTTAACTCCACAACATATAAGCAACAAGATATATTTGCCTCCTGCCTGCTACACTTTGTCTAAAAAAGAGAAAACAAGTTTTTGTGAGTGTTTACAAAGTATTAAAGTTCTGCATGGTTACTCATCAAATGTCAAGAGGCTTGTATTTGTTAAATATCTCAAACTAATTGGCTTAAAATCTCATGACTGTCATGTCTTAATGCAACAACTACTACCAGTGGCTATTCGTGGGATATTGCCTAACAATGTTAGGAAGACTATAACCAGGTTATGCTTATTTTTCAATGCAATTTGTTGTAAATCCATTGATCCATCAAAGTGAGATGTTTTGGAAAATGAGGCTTCAGTTATCTTGTGCCAATTAGAGATGTATTTTCCTCCTTCATTTTTCGACATTATGGTTCACTTGATTGTTCATCTAGTAAGGGAGATTAGATTATGTGGCCCAATTTTTTTACGATGGATGTATCCAACAGTACGATACATGAAGATCCTAAAAGGTTATACAAAAAATCCACACTGGCCGGAAGCATCGATTGTTGAGAGGTACATTGCATAAGAGGTAATTGAGTTTTGTTTAAACTATTTGTCAGAAGTGGATGTTGTAGGGGTTCCTAAGTCTCGTCATGATGGAAGATGTGAGGGTATGGGTACGCAAGGTTTAAATGTCAAGAGCTTAAGTATTGATGTGGTTGTTCAAGCTCATTTGTATATTTTGAATAACACGGATGAAGTTCAACCTTACTTATCTGCTCACAAAAGCATCATAAAGAAAAGGCACCCCAAGATGAATGAAAGATGGTTGTTAAAATAGCACAATAAGAGTTTCTCTGAGTGGTTTAAAGAGAAAATTGATAATGATGATAGTGCATCTAATACAATTAAGTGGTTGTCCTATGAGCCGAAATGTAACATAATAACTTGGAGTGGATATGATATTAATAAAACTTGCTTTTATACAAAGTCAAAGGATGACCGTAGTACCACACAAAATAGTGGGGTGATGATTGTGGCCGAGTCCATGCACTTTTCTAGTGCTAAAGATAAAAATCCGGTTATGGCATCTCACCCTACTTTGGGGTGATTGAAGAGATTTGGGAAGTTGATTATGTTGTGTTTAAAGTTCCCGTATTTAAATGCAAATGGATTGATATCAATAGTGGTGTAAGAATCGATGAATTTGGAGTTACATTGGTTGATCTTAGCAAGTTAGCTTATGCGGAAGAACCTTTCATTATGGCGTCTCAAGCAAAACAAGTGTTATATGTCACATATCCTTCTGATAAAAGGTGGTCGGTGGTTATACAAGGAAAGATGCATGATAGTGATGAAAATCAAGATGCCAACCTTGATATTTCAGAAACTCCTCCTTTCTCAATAAATGTGCCTACCTTCATTGAAGAAAATGAAGAGGATGATGTGCATGCTATTCACACAGATCATGGAGAAGGGATATGGGAGGACTAGTAAGTTATTTATTTTTTTATTTTGTGCTTGCTTTGATGTATAATTGTTTATATTTTTGCTTAATTTAATGTCTAATTGTTTATATTTTGTGCTTAATTTAATATCTAATTGTTTATATTTTTTTGCCTAATTTGATGTCTAATTGTTTTTATTTTATGTAAACAGATACATGGCTGATTCAACAGACAACCCTTCTTCATCTAGTGACCCTACAAAAAAAAGAGTTAGAGGTCCCACTTTGATGACACAGATTGACAAAGTTCACCAAACAGGTGAGAAGATAAAGGTGAAGTTTGATCCAAGAACCCATGAATGTACGGGTGTTGGTAAAAATGCTTCAAATTTTAAGAGTTACATAGCATCTCTTGCTCGACAGAGATGTAGTATTTTGAAAGATGAGTGGAAAAACGTAGATAATGACATAAAAGAGGCTATTTGGACTGATGTTCAGGTATTTTTGCTTATTTTGATGTCTAATTATGTTTTATATTCATATGCTAATAACATATGCTATATATTATATATGTAGGCTCATTTCACTATTCCAGAACCTCTTGATGCAAAAAAGGATCCATTGAAGAAAGAATGGATTAAATATGCTGGAGAGCGATGGAGAGGTTTTAAGACACAATTCACAAGTGAATATATTAGAAAGCCCAAAGATGGTCTCGCTCCTGAATATATTAGATATCCTTATATTAAAGAAGAAGTATAGAAATAATTTCTGAAGTCTCGAGATTCATCTGAATTTAAGGTTAGTATGAGTTATAAATTTTTATTATGTTTATTGTGCTTAATAACATTGTTATTATGTTTAGTATGATTAGTAACTTTTTCAGTTTATAATAGGAAAAAAGTGAAAAGGGTGCAAAAAATGTGGCTAAGAATGCATACCCACATGTATTATCTCGTGGAGGGTATCGTTTGCTTGAAGAGAAAATGATAAATGAAAGGAGATTATCGAGAGATGATTCTAATTTAGATGATACGGGTAGCCCATCTCCACCTTCACGCCATGAGTTATGGAAGAGAGCACGACAAAAGAAAGGGGGAGAATACACATCACAGGCTACACAAGTTGTTGCAGAGAAAATTGTAAGTAAAATTCTTCAAGTATCATTATAATTTTGTTTGATAAAAACTATATTGACAAAGTTGTGGTGCATTTGTAGGATTCTCTAGTTGAAGAAGTTGAAAAGGGTGCATTTGTTCCGGATGGACGTCACGATATCTTAACAGCAGCCATTGGAACATCTGAGCATGGCGGCCGTATTCGTGGTGTTGGAAAATACCATAAATAAAGCACTTTCTTTGGAAGATCACGTCAAAGACAAGATATCGATGTATCAGAACAATTTGCACAATTGTCATCTCAATTGGAAGCAAAAATTAGAGCGGATTTAGCGCAACAGTGGGTTGAAGAGCATAAGGCAATGCAACAATCTTTCATGGAGACACTTAAGTCTATGGGTATCTCCCAAAGCACAACAAATAATAATTGCATTGAACAAAGGGAAACTGTGGATGGAAGCGGAAAAGGAAGTTGTTCAATTGTAAAAGTAAGCAAAATGGAAGAGGAAGACAATGTTGAGAGATTAGTAAAAATGGTTCTGAAAAGGAGTGACACACAAATGGATTACTTTGAATTAGAATTAAGTCATTGTGTGAATGTCTCAAATTTGTATATGTCAGCGAAATGTATCAGAGAGTTGTTGATGGGACAACATTGGCTTGACGTTTCTACTTTGCAAGTATGGTCCACGTAAATATATTTTCTTTTTTATTACTCTCAAATATTTTAATATGTTATAACTCTTGTCACTTTGATTCTAATGTTTATGTTATAATTATTAAGGTATATTCATCGTATGTGTATTGATACATCACAATCAGAAGTATATGGGATATTGGACTCTGCTTTGTGTTCGTATGTTGATAATGTGGCAAAAACTGAAGCAAAAGTTAGAAAATACATACAAGACAAGTTACGTGATCACGAAGAGAAAGTGTGTCACTTGCTACCATTTATTCATGGGTATGTGTATAAAATTCTATTTTATAACTTTGTTAATATGAAATTCTGACTTTTGTACTTCAACACGCACATACAGAACTCATTGGCAATTAATAGTCATTTGTCCAAAAGACAATACAGTGGTCATCTTCTGTTCACTTCATCGGGAACTTAATCAAACCATGACGAAACTTGTTACAAAGTAAGTTTATCTTTTATGTTCACTATATCTTATATAAATAATTTGTTACAAAAGTAATTCCATATTTTATGTGGCTTTATATGGATTTTTTGCCTTCTTTATTAGTGCTTTAGGGGTTCATCAAGCGGCACATGGCATTGGAAGAAAGCCTACATGGCTTCGACCCATAGTAAGTGGTGTAAATTATAAGTATAAATTTAATTTTATCATATAAGTATTCACTAATAATGTCATATATTCATTTGTAGACAAGGAAACAAAATAACTCTGATGATTGTGGGTACTATGTGATGAAAAATATGTTGGATATTGTCTCTGCAAAGATTGGATGACGGTAATAAATATAACTTTACTTTGTTATTTACTTTGCATTTTGCAACTTAATGTGAATTTTCCAAAATAACTCTATATTGTTATTTATGTGTTGTAGGTATTTAATGACCCAACAGAATTAAAAGAAGATGATTTGTATGATTTGCGACTCCGTTGGGCAACATGTTTCTTTGAGTTATATAAAAGTTAAGCTTTATCTGGTAAGATATATAGAATTGTCTGATTTGATCCTATTGACTTTGGTATTGTCTTTTGGTTAATTGGTGTTATTATTTATTTTCAGGAAAATTGATTTTTGTGTTTTCTACCGAAGTTACAACTCTTATTCTTGTGGATATTGTAAGTTGATATTCAAGTGGGGAGAATATTGGTTGAATGTGTATTTTTTGTTATTGTAATTGTTGTAGTAGTAAATTTTAGTATAAACCTCCTATATATTGAGATGACTATATGTGTATACTAGTACATTTGGAAGAATATATGTGTACTAGATATTTGGTTTATTGAATATTGGTGAGAAATATATGGAAATAGCGACCTAAATGTGGTCTATGTGAAGGAAAAATTAGATACCAAAAAAATTACAGGAATTGCTAAAAAATAGTCATATTATATAAAATTTCTACAGTACTTTTTACATCGGGCAAAACGGGGAACCGATGTAAAAAGTACTATGTCACACTATTTACATCGGGCGAAAGGGGAACCGATGTAAAAAGTCCCATGTATGGCACACTTTTTACATCAGGCGAAAGGGGAATCGATGTAAAAAGTGTGTCATACATGATACTTTTTACATCGGGCGAAAGGGGAACCGATGTAAAAAGTATCATGTATGGCACACTTTTTACATCGGTTATAAGAAAGCACCGATGTAAAAAACACCCTATTACATCGGTTTTAGCCACCAACCGATGTAAAAAGTATCTTTTACATTAAAAAAAATTATATATTTTTTTTTCACATCAGACTTAAAAATTTAACCGATGTGGTTGACATATTTTTTACATCGGTCCTAAAACCGATGTAAAATGTCTTTGACTTATTACATCGGCTGCCTTTACATCGGACTCGGAACCGATGTAAAAAGTCATTTTCGCCCAATGTAAAAAGTCATTTCTGCACTAGTGCATGCTAAATAAAAAATGAGAAAAAAGAATGGTCTCACCCAGGTTCGAACCCTTGCCCTTCAAACACTTTGCGTATATGCATTTGCCAACTGAACCACTGCGCGCGTGATGCTAATCCAATGAAACAAGTAAAATAAAAGAAATAAACAAAATTTGAATTTTTTTGTTTTCGCGCCAGCCTTCATCATCTTCTTCATTTTACCTGTGAAATCAGCTAGGCCCTTTCCTACGAATTTACCTGCGTACATTTTTGACCAGAAGAACCTATGTTTTTTGAAACGTCATGAAAGCCATAATAATAATAAAAATTAATAACCCATATCAATTTCTCATAGTTTATACGTTATAGCCATGTCTTTAGAATGCTCATAAACGATGTAAAACATAAAGCCCTAAAGTGATGGCCGAAACCCTAACTATGACATCTATCGAATTCGTCCATGGAAGCTTCATATCTTTGCCCATAAACAATCTAAGCATCATCATTAACAAGAATATCTGGTTAGAAATCATTAATAATACACCAATAAACGAAATCGAAAAAATAAAATGCAAGAAAGTTTGAATTCGGTTCATTGATATTAGCATGATTTGGATGCGAATGAGGGTTGGGATAACATAAAGGATGATCAAATATCATGTTTAGACCTTCAAAATGCTTTGAGATTGCCTCTAAGGTTGAAACCGAATCAAGCTTTTTTGTGTGATTTTTTGAAGTTGAATGTGATGATCTTGGCTGCAAAATTCGTGTCCTTGTGTTTGTAATAAGTTGTGCTCTTATAGTGGAGTGAAATTAGGTCAAAAAATCAGATGGTTTTGTGGGCTTGTGGATACCTTGAGTGTGAAGAAATCCCTCTCATAATTTTGTCCTAAAATCAAATGATACCCTTCCTAATTGGTAGTGCACGAAATTGGATGAGATCAAATCAACTTGAATGTCATTTAAGAGCTTCTAGAAGAAGGATCAAATCAAATATTTGTATTTTCATATTTTATTTTGATTTAAAATGAATTTTAATGAATAAAATCCAAATAAATAATAAATAAATTATAAAAATCAGAAAATATTTGAATTGGGTCGTGCTTGATGTTATCATGAAGATTGGGTTGCAAAATGATAGGCTCATTTGGAAAAAATTAGATTTAAGCCCTTATTTTCTTCATACACCCCTTGAAAATCTCCCAACTCTGACAAAGCATAAATCCCTCAATTTTAAGGCTATGAAGGTGTTCTTGGATATTTTGGAAATCTTAAATAGTCCTCTAACAAACCTCTTTGGTTTCATGTCCACATCCTTTACCATTTTCAAATTATGCCCTTTGGAAGAAATTGGCTTTTTGTTGACTTTTGAAACGACCTGTAATGTTTTAGCTCATACCTTCCAAATGAAGCATTTTTAGGATTGGCTTGTGAGACACAAAGTTTTAGAGAACTCAATTTCCTTCAAAATGATATTTTTATGGGAAATGTTTGATGAATTATGTGAAATTTATGGCTGGTCAAAGTTCAGTTGACTTTTCTTAAGAAAACCCTAATTTAGAAACTCCCGATTCTTGATGATCTGAAACTTTCTTGATGAATCATGATCAAACCTTGATCAAATGATGAATTTTACTTCATAATCTTGATGTTGGCAAAAAATCTTGAAGTTTGACTTTGATTTGACCACAATTGTCCTCAGTTTGACTTTTTAACTACTTTGACTGAATTTTGCATATCTGATCATCTGACTGGGCAAGCTCTTTGAGAAAGCTTTGAAACTTGACATAGGGATTATTGAAGTTATATGGGATTCTATGAAACTCACTTGAAGCCTTGAAAGTCATTTTAATCTGAGGAAACCCAAAACCCTAGTTTTGGACACTTTGCTTAGGAGTTTTGAGAACCTTATGATCATTTAGAAGTCTTGAGAGAAATTGTCTTGATTATGGGAGGACAAATTTTTGGGTACAACACCACTTCGTATTCCACTCTCCATGCGTTCTCCAGTCATTATCAGCTCAGTGAAACCAGATGATGAGCTTCCAATGAGATGACTGTAAAAAGGACCAGTTATTGTACTCATAAACATGTCAACCAATTCACTGTTATTTAAAGGAGGTTGAAATCTTCTTGCAAGATCTCTCCACTTCTGGGCATACTCCTTGAAACTTTCTTTGGAACCCATAGACATGTTTTGGAGTTGCATGTGAGTCGGTGCTAAATTAGAGTTATATTGGTATTGCCTATAGAATGCCTCAGCAAGATCATTCCAAGTTAGAATATTGGTACTCTCAAGTTGATAATACCATTCCAATTGAGCTCCAGATAAACTCTCTTAAAAGAAATGAATCCATAGCTTTCTGTCAGTAGTATATGGCTGGATCCTTCGGACATAAGATCTCAGATGCAACTTTGGACATGAAACACCGTCATATACCACAAAGTTAGGAATCTTGAAACCAATAGGGATGACAACTCCATAAATCAAACCCAGATCTTCAAAATCTAATCCATAAGTCTTCTGCAATTCCATGGCATTCACACGGTCTTCCAGTAACTTATATTTCTCATCACCAGTTGAATCATGGTAATAATTCTCCTCGTAATTAGAATTCACCGTAGTACCACGTAGACTTTCTTCTTATTTTGCATAATCTTCATCTCCAGGGTTTTCAACCTCATCATCTGTCTTGATCGGAGCTCTGAACCTTCTACCCAGATTGATGATGCCAACTGGTTTTCTGGTCTTCTTCTTTTTCTTGGCCAGGAGTGCCTTCAGTTCTTCTTTTTCCTTGGACAAGTTCAGGATCATCTCTTGGAATTGGGAATTCTGAGCTTGAAGATATTTGATGGATTATTCGAGAGCCATTTCTGCTGAAATAAACAGCGAGAAGATAAGAAACCTGTTGGAAAACCTGTCATGCAATGATATTGTATGTAGATGCATATGCAATGTTTTCAAGGACCGCATGATTTAAATTTGTTAAAACAAACAAAAACAAAAACTCTTGTTAGTAGGCTTGAAATAATATTACCCCTTGTGCTTACAAATGAAAGAGAAAAAAACTTATAAAGAAAATAAAACATCTGATATTTAAGTCTCCCATGGACGTTTCCTCTTGGTGTTTAGATATATGTTGAGATCCCGCTCCTCGTGAAGTTGATTTGTTAGCTCCAACACTCTTTCTTGGCTAACCTTGAATTGAGCTTCAAAATTATCTCTTTGCTCCTTTAGTTGGATCCAGGACTTCTGCAGCTCTTCCAAATCAGTAGGTATATCAGGATGAAGAATGGTATAAGGAACATCTCCTTCAACAATAGGCTCAACAGTCACCAGTAGAACAACATGATATGACATCATAAGAGTCTAAGCACGAGACCGCACCCATCTGAGGTAAGGCTCGTATAAACCTTTGACGATAACCCTGAAGATCATTTTCATAATCAAACATAATTCCTTGAATAATCATATCATGAGGACCATTACTCTGAGCATAACCAAGTTGGCGTAGAGCTAAAGATGGATTATAAGTAATGCCCCTCTTATGCCAAGGAGTGGCACATTAGGGAACTCTCCATAACGGTCAATGATAATGACATTTTCCATAGATCGGAAACACCAATGAATATATGAATGAGAGAGTGACATTATCCTTTTATACCACCTCAAACCTTGTTCATTCTTCATCATA
This sequence comes from Lathyrus aphaca, assembly GCA_963966055.1. NCBI lineage: Eukaryota > Viridiplantae > Streptophyta > Magnoliopsida > Fabales > Fabaceae > Lathyrus > Lathyrus aphaca. Next base: position 574,133,410 of record OZ014519.1, on the reverse strand, counting down.
GATCGAGGAATGTGTGAAATAAACCACCTTGATAGCAGAGGGATGCAACACATCAGAGTTCCTCGTGCCTTCGTAGTACGAGTGTGAAGAGAGTGCAAGATATCTCCAAGCAAGGTAGGCATCAGATTGTGAGTTAGAAATATGTTAATGGCGTGTACATCTATGAATCGGTCTAGATTAGGGAACAATACCAAACCATAAATCAGCAAGGCTAAGATTTCCTCAAAAGCATCGTAACTCATAGCATCCAAGAACACCTGAGTTTTCTCTATCAATACCTTGTCAAGAATACCCTTAACTCCTCTTCTTGTTTCTAGGACAATGTCTGATTTCTTCAAATGTAGGACTGCATCAATGACTTCAGGTTTAAGCTCTTTCTCTAAGCCTGTGAAAGGTTTCTGATCAAGGATATGCACACCAAGTAATTTGGATAATTCTTCCATCGTAGGCACCAGCTGATAATCGGGAAATGTGAAGCAATGATGTTTAGGATCAAATAACTGGAACATGACACTCATCATATCTTCATCAAATCCTGAGGTAACCAAGTCAAGTAGATAATCATGCTTCTTGATGAATTGGGAGCTTTCAGGAAGTTTTGAGACCAAATCCTTAAGCTTGGGAGGTATCCATACAAAGTTGATCTGGATAGTGTTCCTACGAGTGGAAGCCATAACCTGCAACAAAGAACAAAGATAAATCCTTTGGTCTTTGAAATGGTTAGTGAGAATGCTATTCTTATGATGACATGATGTTATGATGTTATGTTCAATCACAAACACGTGGAACACATAAGCAAGTCACACAATAGCCCTAGGTTTAGAGGCTTGCATGAGGTTTAAAGGAAAGTACACCCTCCCCCTGAAGTTTAGTTGGTTCATCGTGTCCTAACAAAAGTAACCGGGTTCTAAGGGATCTCAATATCACTAATCCTTCTCAAGGGTTGTTGTTTAGTAGGCAACTGACTTTCCAACCAAAACCCCCCAAGATTAGAATCTCAATGAGCGTAGCATCGAGTATCAACCAACTTTACACTTCACCAAAGCCAGTTATCTCACTACTTTTTAAAGGTCAAGATGGGTCAATTAGGGTTCTAAAGGGTAGTTAGTGTTAATGACAACATATGGCAGCCTCATATTACCCTCAACTTACTTAAGGAACATAAGCACCAACCAAGAAGTCACAGTAAGTGTAGCCACCAGATCAACCATATCAGTATACGCCGTACAATTTCCTTGGTCTATTGCCACTTACCTAAGGTACACTAGATCAGTGTTAGGATCTTTCTCATAGTAACCCCATAACAATCCTTTAAAGATAAAGCAAGCAAATCAAATAATTGAGTGATCTAATTCCTAAGGTAACCCCTCTTTTACTTAGTAGTCCCCAGCAGAGTCGCCAGTTCTGTAACACGGTGAGAGAACTGATGGGTGTTTTTGTTTGACAAAAACATGTGCAGATAGCAAGAGTCGCCACCGACTTTTATTTTATCCAATTTAGGAAAAGGTATAAAAGAACAGGAAAGACCTTAAAATATTTGAGTTCGGGGGGTAGGTTATATAAAGGGAAGGTTTTAGCACCCTTTATATCCATGGTTATCCATGGGCTCTTAATTACTTAACTCACTTTAACTTGTTTGAAAAATGTGTAGTGTTTAGAAAATTTTCAAAAGTCTTTGTAATGATCCTCGTATGGATGTATACAAAGTCTTGAGTTTGAAAAGATTTTTTAAAAGTGGGGTGTGAAAAGATTTTTTGAAAGTGTGAGCAAGTAATTAAGCGCTACCTACCCTAAGTTGGTCTTTCATGTTTCTTTATTTCCTTTCAAGGGTAAGACTGTCCTTACTATTAGGGAGTAAGTAGTCATTACCTTGGATTTATTAAGGCAGGAGCATATGGTCATCGTATGGTCAGAGAAAGCAACTTGTAGGGGTGTCTTTAGCAATTCATAGGGACTATCATTATTTTTTCCGTAGGGTCATCGAGGGACGAGATCATTTATTCTGTAGCAAACTTCGAAGGGACTATGATCTTTTTAACTTTGAAGGGACTTGATGATTTATCTATAGGGTCATTTGCTTAAGACACCATACGTTCGAGGGACTTGGCCATTTACTAAGGCAACTAAGAGGGGAAACCTTAGGAGGTGCTATAGTAATCTGTGATGGTCTCTGAGACTGATACCGATGTCTGAAAGAATGTTAGAACATCATCTCATAAAGTATCAGATGCCCGCGGAAGAAGAAGAAGAAGTCAGACTCATGTCCTACCTTGTGTGAGAAGGTAATCTTATCTTACCTATAGTAAATACCTTGACGAGAGAATTGGTATTTGTCTATGTGATGTATAAAGGTGGATACTTAGACGGGAGACTTAGTATTTATCTGAAAACTATGCATATCTGCAGTCTGAACATTATGGTTCAAAAAGTGTATTGTGAAACTGATGCTTATCTTCAGAAAAGGATTTAGTTTGTCATGAGAGGGGGAGTTAAGAAGTGTTGTCTGTGGTCTATTGGTGCAAGGGTACAGACCGTTGTTTGGTGTGTGTAGTTGGAGTTTTGTTCTTACTATGACAAGGAAGGTGTGTAGAATCATGAAGTTATAATTGTAAAAATCATCAGAACTTTGTGAATATTTCTTTACTCAAGGAGAAGTGTCATCCTTGGTATGGTTGTAAGGTGTAGTTCTAAACTATTCCTTCTGAATGTTCAGACAGTGGCAGGTTTGAAGACTTTGGAGAAACAGTGAGAGTTTCTCATCAATATGTGATATTGGTAGGAATTTCTACAGAATCAACATAATGGAGGTTGTCTACTCAAACTTGGTTGATGAATCAAGTCTATGAGAGCATGTAACTCCTTTTCTATTAAGGGAGGAGGTTCTTTTAAGTGGAAGTAGAAGGAGCTGAATTTAACAGCTGGATGTGGACTAACAATGTTCAAACATCTAGTTCAACATCAGAGTCTCAATTGGTGAAGTGGCACATCAATTGAAGATAGATGATCTACATGAATTGACTGCTTCAGAAGGACTGTTATTTTGACAGCTTGCTGAAGATCATCTTGGTTGATTAGGATATCTTTGGAAGATTTCTGATAAACGCGAAGAAGACAAAATGTGGCAATTGGATTTTTCATATGAGGATTCAAATGAGGTGATCAACTTGTGGCTATTGGTTGATCTTTGGTGATGGATTTGAAGAATCAAGATAATCAGAATGTGGCAGCTGGTTGGTCTTGAGGATTGTCTTGGAACAAGTTACTCTTGGGAATAAGAGTGATGAGTTGAAGACTCAAGGAGATTTGTTATTCTTGAAGGTGGGTGAGAGTTTATCTCTCTTTCTGGATTTCTAATTCAAGCTGGTGGCACAATGCTGGTGAAGATTTTCAGTTCTTGGATTACTATGCTATAGTAAGTCCTGTTGGAGGACCACATCAAGATTCTTGGTGATGAGGTCTTGGTGTATGGAAGATGTTCTAACTAGTGTTAGGACATTATCTGGTGTCTTTATCTACATTGTTTCTAATTTTTGGTCTACCTTATCATATGGGAGAATGATGAAGTAGATGATCTGTCTTGGAAGAAGAATGTAGAGGAGACTGAAGTAGATCAGGTTTTGATTGCTTGGAAGTCTGAATGTGGTCATTCATTCTAATATCAGAGTTAGTTTGGATGAATATTTTCTGGATTGTATGGCCATTAGTGTGTGAAAGCCTAGTGTCAGGACCTGTTTGCAAGAAGATGTCAAGCATGTGTAATTTATGGTAACAACAAACCAATAAGGGATCAGGTGTACTTTGGTACAAGTAGTGATTGTGTTCAATTGTGAATTGAACAAAGGGTAAGCTCTTGAAAACATGAAGGTGCATCTTATGTTTTCCTTTCATCAAAGTGAAAAGAAGCATGTATTGTCCTTGATAGGGGGTGTGTTACAATCTATGCAGCTGAATTTGTGTAGTTAAAGGGGAGTAGTACCTTAACAAGGTTATGTGATATCACACTACATGTTGGAACATGTATCACTAAGTATGGTAAATGTTTTGGTTGATATCTATTACTTAGTTGTGGTGTGTGTGCCCCATGTGATCCAGATAAGGAGTGTCAAGGGTGTCCAAAAGGCTCTGTAAAGGCTATATTGGAATAAAGTTGCTTTCTGCAGATGGTCTTGGATTCTATAGGGGGTGTGAACCATGTTGTTGTGGTGATTGCAGATAGTGGATGGTTGGATGTTAGAGCATGTTTCAGAACATGTGTGTGTAAAGCCTAGATAGGATTACTATGTGGACGATGTAGGTGTGGAACGCGTGCTTATTCAAAGTTTGATTTGGACGGTTCACTTTATTGAGTGTAGAAGATTTTTCCCCTCAAATAACGGGCCTTGACTAAGAACACATCTTCTTTCAAGGCATCACCATTACTTTCAAGGTTAGCTCTTGTTATTTATAGAGAGCAATCCTTCTCCTTCAGATAGTGTGTGTTTTCATCCTTCTTTCTTCTGATGGGATTCTTTTGTTTTTGGGTGAGTAATGCGTGGGTTTGGTGTTGTGAGGGTTGTCTTTTCCATTTTTTGTCTAAAAAGGGGGAGAACATATCTAGTGTTGTGATGGGATTTGTGTTCCAGTGTCTGTATTGATTATGTTCAGTGTGTGTGGCTTGTGTGGTGGCTGGGATGTCAAGATGGATGTTGTAGCTTAGTCTTCGTGACTTGTGTCCTGAGTTATGAACACAGTTGTGACTTGTTTTCTGAGTTGCATAAGAGAATAATTGGCTTGTTCTCTTATGGAACCATTGGCCTCTCTGAAGGAATGAGTCTCTCAATCTGTGAGGGATGTTTCTGGGAACCTGAATGGATAGAGGTAGTAGTGGGTCTGCTCTTTCAAGAGTTCAAGAGGTATTTCTCAGAGTTCATGAGGACTTTCTACTTCTTGTCCACTGCTATTTACACTGAAGGAATGAAGGCTGCTAAGGAATATGACAAGCAACACGCCCTAACATGATCAAGAAAAGGTTTCTGTTTTTTGTTTTGTTTTTGCTGCTGAAATCTTTGATGTATTTGTTTATTTGTTTTAGCCAAAATTTTCCAAAAGGGGAGATTGTAAGTTATGTATTTTTAGGATTTGCATTAATTTTGTAAAACAAATATAGAAGCATTGTAATATGTACATGATCTTGCAAAATAAAGAACACATTAAGCAAGGAAATCCTTTTGTGCGCCTAAACATGTTGTATTGAAGTGTTTCAACATCTGGAACAACATGTCGAAGAAGATGTCAAGACAGTTCATTCGACATCATTAACTGTTGAAGATGGATTGAAGATTCTGCTGTGTTTTAATAGAAACTGAATAATCAGAAGATTTGAATCAAGACAATTGGCGTTAATTTTAAAAGATCTTGAAGACTCATATTTATATTGAAGACAAAAGTCAAATATTGAAAAATATAGAGTTTCTATATTTAGAGATATTTTAGGGAGTTATTGATTTGAAGATCTTTGTATTTGTAGCATATTTTTCTGCATTATTGTAGCAGCTGTTATGTTGCGTTTTTAGGCCCAAATCTAGTTGGGAATAGGTTATAAAAAGAAACCTTGTAACCTAGGTTTAGTAACCAACCAACGATGTAAAGGTAGTATCATTGGGGTTGTGTTCTTGTAGCAGCCGTGCGCAACAAGGTTCAATGTTGTGGCTGTTTTATTTGTAATTCTCGAAGCTTTTAAGCAAGAGATATTTTGTTCTTGACTGAAGCTATGAAGCAAGGTTAGGGTGTTGTCATGGAAGTATGTCTTTTGATTTGAATTGTTATGTATATCACTGAGTTCATTGAGGGAGTGAGAATGGGTTTCTCATATTTAGGAGTTCCTAAGTAGAAGTTGCATTGGTAGTGATTAAGTGAGAAGGTTGTAAATTGTGGTGTTTGGTGAGAGGTATTTGAATTGATACTACATAGTGGATTTCCTCCTGGCTTGGTAGCCCCCATAGTAGATGAGTTGCATCGAACTGGGTTAACAATTTGAATATGTTCTTTACAGCTTTTCTGTTTTATTCTTTATGCAGTATTCTGGCATAATGTCATATCAGATGTCTAAACATTCTGAAAGAATATTTGAATCTGGTATATCCGAATTTTTAAATGTTGTTGTTTGCCATGTTTATCAGTAACAGATCAGATGTCTCAACATCGTATTCGACATCTGAGTCTCTCATACCAGAATTTCAATATTATTATAATATTTCACTTTACATCGTATTGTTAAACAGTGAAATACAATGTAGATGTATAAAATGGGTGTTAGAATATCATTTTGATAAAATTATCAATCGAGTAAAAAATATTTGCTTCATTTCAATGCATTTTTCTGTAACAAACAATACCTTAAACTCACCATTGTTTTTGGCTTTAACTCCTAGTCTTAGGACTAGGTGCCTTGGTTTTTGGTGGGTTTTCCTTGTGCTTGGTTTTTCTTGTATTGCTGGTAGAGTCAGTTTTAGTAGAAGATCAACAGTATACTTGGTTGTTCTTGTTGGTATGGAGTGGCATGCAGTAGGTAAAAAGAAATATTATGGAAAACCTCTTTGTTTTTCGATTTGGAAAGAGAAAAGAGGGAAAAGTATGGGCAACAATGAGGTTACTACCTCTTTTTTCTTTACCGAGTTTCCAAATTCCATGGATGCGAAATATATGTTTGAAGTGTTCAAAGTTTACGGGTTGATCTCAGAGGTCTACATTCCTTCTAAAAGGGATAAAAGAGATAGACATTATGATTTTGTTCGTTTTAGTAATGTTCACGACAATCGAATCATGGCGGTTAAGATGGATATCATTCAACTTCAGGGGAGGGAGTATTTGCTAATATTACTCGATTCCATTGTCATGAAAACGAGGTAAAGGTGCTAGAGGATCAAGGACTGTGGGTGTTATGACAAATGTTGGTGTGCAAGGAAAGGAAGATGGAAATCAGTTTGTCTCAGGGAGTTCTCATGCGCGAGTTTTAGGAAAAATTATTCTATCTTAGGGAATACGCAAGCTCCAAATAATAAGGTGGAAATTATCACTAAGAAACATAAGCTTGTTCATTTTTATTTCAACATGGAGAAAGTTGATTTACTTAGGTTTGAGAAGGCTTTTGTTGGGGTGGTTCTTGATTTCGGAAATACGTATAACGTTCAACATGCCCTTAATGAGGAATGTTTTTTTTAATGTGAAGGCTACCCCTCTTGGAGAGAACCTCTGCTTGCTTGAGGATAGTGAGGATGGATTGAGAAATGGTTTAGTGATATTAGACCCTGGTCCCCATATGTTGTGTATCATGAAAGAATCACCTGGTTGAAATGTTATGGTCTTCCATGTCATGCTTGGAATAACAGCTTTTTCAAATTGATCTCTGGAAAGGTTGGAACCTTTATTTGTTGTGATGAAGAAACTAATAGGAAGAAGCATTTTGATGTTGCAAGATTCTTAATCAAAACAAGGTTCACTTTTATTCTCAATGAAGAGTTGAATGTTGAGATCACTTTTAGAATCAAAGATCTGCATGATTCGGAGTCAATGGACTCCTCTGGGGATGCTGGCGCGAGGTCGTCTTCTAATGAGGATGTTGAATCTAGCTTGCCTAATGAAGAGATTGAGGAATCTAATAACATAAATTTAGGGATTAATTCAGACGTTGGGAGTGGTGATGGAATCTGATCACTATAATTGATCACTAAAATCTAAATAGTGAGTAAGTATCTGATTGTATTAAATGAATAAAAAAAATGAGTGAGAATATATATATATATATATATATATATATATATATATATATATATATATATATATATATATATATATATATATATATATATATATATTCAGTCATGTAGTGTTCAACTTGAGCAGAGTTAGTTAATGAAAGAGTTGGATTATATTGAATATTTGAAACCCATGTGTATCTTTTTCTAAGAAACCGATATGATGGGGGCAAAGGACATATGTTGGCTTAATTTCAACAACCTCGTGGGAGAAAAGTTGGCTGTATCTTACAAACGTACAAGCATGTGGGAAGAATGTGTGTTGCACATAATAATGGTCCATTCTAATCCTACCTCATCCATAAGTGTATACCTTTTATTTATCAACTAGATATTGGTTTATCACTATAATTTATGCATTTTATATATTTTGATAATGGTGTTTCTTAATGAAATATTGAATAGTATGATTTTGAACATATATTTAAAATATAAATTAAATGGACAAAAGCTAGTAATTGGCACTTGTGTCCATGAAATTTGTTGAATGTAACAATTTTTGTTGATATGTTTGCACTTGTCACTATAATCTAAAATTTGATTAGAAAATAAAATAAAGATGTTTGATTATTGTTAAAGTTGAGATATACTTTGATGTGTCTAAATATAAATGAATTGCAACAAACACGTAAGCATGTAAAATATTATAAAATTTTTTGGATGGCTAATCTTTTTTATAGGGTGTTATATACTAGATATAATCCAAATTGTATTATGTAGTTCAAGTACAAACTTAATTAGGATTTAGAATTTGTTATTTTAGTAGTCACTTAGGTGTATATAAATAGACACTTTGTAATTCAGTTTTTATTATTTAATATTTCTCAATCACTTTTTCTTTATTATCTCTCTTTCTCTCCTAACTAAAATTATCTCACGCATTAACAAATTGATATCTAGAGTTCTGGTTAGATTTTTTATCGTGTTTTCAAGAATCATATGTCAGATATCGTATTTCCGGGATCGTGGGTTGTTGTTGATCAATCTCTACAAAGATGAATGATATGGAAATTTTTCAAACTCCTTTCCAACTCTTGATGGCAAGAATTGACTTCGATGAAGAAAACATATACAATCTCTATTGTCTTTCATGAAACCCTAGAAGTGGTTAGTAACGATATTTCTGCGTTTGGTGAAGATGCAACCAACGCACACAGAATCGCTCACAAGGATGCCAAGAAGAAGGATTGTAAGGTGGTGTTTTACATTCAATCGGCGGTTGATGCGACTAATTTCGACATAATTGCTCATGATGAATCATTGAAGGAGGCACGTGTTATTCTTGTCAAGTACTACGAAGGAGGTGAGAAAGTCAAGGTTGTCAAGTTGAAAACTTTGCAACGACAATATGAATTGTTGTTGATAGGAGAAGGCAAAAAGAGTGCAGGCTATGTATTGAAGGTGCAAAAACTCGTCCATCTCATGAAGTGTTGTGGTGAAACCCTAACTGATAAGATGATAGTTGAGAAGGTAATGCATACATTGACCTCTCACTTTGATCACATTATCGTAGCTATTCAAGAATCCAACAATCTTGAAACCCTAAAAATGGAAGATTTTGTTGGTTCGTTGGAGGCGCATGATATTACGATTTTGAAAAGAAAAGGAGTTCGAGACTCGATACAAGCACAACAGGCTCAGTCATGGAAGAAGAATGGTGGTTCCAACAAGTTCAAAGGCAAAATCGACAAGACTTTGGGCAAGAAGTCTTGGTCGAATCCTCACAAGAATAAGATGGTGATAGAACTTCTGAATCCTCGAAAAGAGGAGAAGGAAATTCTTATCAGAAAGGAAAATAAGAGAAAAAAACTGTTTGCAGTGCTATAACTGTGAAAAGTGGGGTCACTTGACCAAGCATTATTGGTACAGGAAAGGCAGTGGATCAACAAAAGGCAAGGAAGAAGGAGTGAACCTTGCACGTCAAAATTAAGATGATTTTGATGATATGGTGGTTATGGATGCAGTTGCAGATGGCCATGTCAAATCCAAGATCTGGTTCCTCGACTCAGGTTGCTCGAATCACATGATTGTTCGAAAAGTATGGTTAGCAGATTTCAACAATTTGAAAATGAGTAAGGCCAAACCTGTTAATAATAGCTCGTTGCAAGCAGAAGGTAGTGGGAACATAGTTATTCAAAGGGGTAATGGAGAAAAAACCTTGATCAAGTATGTATCCTATGTTCACTGAATGAAGTGAAATATGCTAAGTGTTGGATAACTGGTCGAAAAGGGATTCTCCGTGGTTATGAAAGATGGAGCCTTAGAACTTCCCGACATCCAGAATAACTTGGTGTTGAAATCTCCTTTGTTGAAGAATATGACATTTAAGACCATTATTAGTTTGACTAGGGTAAAATGTCTGAAAATAGTTGTGGACCTAAAGAATAGTTTGTTGTGGCATATGAAGTTTGGTCATCTAAACTTTAGGTCGCTTAATAATTGATCACTCAAGATATGGTAATTGGTATACCAAGTCATGAGACGCCTGGAAAACTCTATGAAGGTTGTCTAGTCTGAAAGCATCCTAGGAAGTCCTTCGTTTCGACTATGCCAATGAGATCATCCTACATACTCGAAGTTGTACGTTCAGATGTATGTGGTCCTTTTGAAGAGCATAACATTGGTGGAAACATGCATTTCATATAATTTATTGATGAGTACATTTGAAATATTTGGATCTAAGTGAGCAAACAAAAGGACAAAGTATTTGAATTCTTTAAGAGATTCATGATACTTGTCGAAAACCAGGTGAAAAAAAGATCAAAGTCATGCAAACAGATGGATGTGACAAATACATATACAAGATATTTGAATCATTATATACAGAACATGGTATGATCATGAGATAACTGCTCCTTATACTCCTTAACATAACAGAATAGTAGAAAGAAGAAACAAGATCATATTGGACATGGTGAGATGCATGTTGAAGCAGAAGAATTTTCCAAAATCCTTATGAAGTAAAGTTATTTTGACTTTTATTTATATTCTGAACAGATGCCCTAATAAGAAGCTGAAGAACAAGGTTCCTGAAGAAGTGTGAAGTGGAAAACGACCATCAATGAGTCATTTGAAGGTGTTTAGCTTTATTTGTTACAACCATATTCTTGATGCTAGGAGAAAGAATCTTGATGATAAGAGTGAGCCTATATGTAAACAAGTCATTCAGAATAGAGATATATTATTAAATTGGAACTTAATGCTGCAAAGTAGAAATTATTGTTGATGCCTAACACTGTTTTTGGTACCATGATTTCTTGTTATGTTTTTATTTATTTCCATGCCTTATAAATTGGAACTTGCTTTATGTAGGAGTTTAATCCTATAAAATCGAGACACTCACGCATTCTCAAGAGTGTTGTGCAACGTGAAACTGTAAGAGTTAATTGAGGTAAATGAAATTTACTTATTATATCTCAATTTACTTATTATATATATATATATATATATATATATATATATATATATATATATATATATATATATATATATTAGATTTTTTTTAAATAATCAATATTAAAAATTGTTTAATGTCCAAGAGAGGGACTATTATAGGCGTCTCAATGAATCGTAGTTGGATGAGAGCTGATCGATTAAGTGTCGAGTACGAACATGGAGTGAAGGAATTTCTACAGTTTGCTGAAAGCAATGATAAAAAAAATCTCCCTCCTCCTAAAAGTAATGATGAAAAAAGTGTTGATGTGTTTTTTCTCTGTCCATGTGTTCGTTGTGCCAATCGAGAACCAAAACTTAATAAGAAAACAATCATGGATCATCTAATTTGTCATGGGATTTGTCAAAGTTATACACAATGGATATGGCACGATGAGGTAGTAGCAAAGTCAAATGTGTCCCAAAAAGATAATGTTAGTGTAGAAATGGATGATCGTCTGGAAGACATGATGCGTGATATTGGACAAGATTCGTTTAAGAAGGCGCATGCGTATGATACTTTATGCAGTGAAAAGGATAAATCTTTGTACCCGGGATGCACAAATTTTACACGTTTGTCAGCCGTGTTAAAATTATTTAATTTGAAGGCAAATAATAGGTGGACTGACAAAAGTTTTACCGAATTGCTTGAATTGTTGACACAGATGCTTCCAGAAGGTAACGTAATGCCAAATCGTTATTACGAGGCGAAAAAGATATTGTGTCCGATGGGTTTGGAGTATGAAAAGATACATGCATGCCCAAATGATTGCATATTATACAGAAAAGAGTATGTAAACTATAATCATTGTCCGAAGTGCAAGGCGTCATGCTACAAAAAGAAAGATGGTGATTCTAGTGATGATGAGGTGGTCAAAAAGGTCCTCCCGCGAAAGTGGTATGATACCTACCAATAATTTCAAGGTTCAAGAGACTATTCGCTAATGCAAATGACACAAAGAATCTTAGATGGCATGCCGAAGAAAGAAAATGTGATGGCCAAATTCGCCATGTAGCTGATTCTTTGCAGTGGAAGAAAATAGATTCTTTGTTTCCAAATTTTGGCAAAGAGTCGAGAAACCTTAGACTTGGACTTTCTACTGATGGAATGAATCCGTTTGGTAATCTAAGTACTAATCATTCTTCTTGGTCTTTTCTCCTAATAATTTACAACCTATCTCATAGGTTGTGCATGAAGCGTAAATATATTATGTTATCGATGATGATTTCGGGTCTAAAACAACCAGGAAATGACATAGATGTTTATCTAAGTCCTCTGATTGATGATTTAAGAGTGTTATGGGAGGAAGGGGTGAATGTTTTTGATGCGTATTCTGGTGAACAGTTCAATATGCGTGCCATGTTGTTTTGCACCATCAACGATTTTCCGGCATATGGCAATTTGTCTGGTTATAAAGTTAAAGGGCATAATGCATGTCCTATATGTGAAAAAGACACAAGTTACCTCCAACTTGAAAAAGGAAAGAAGACTGTTTATCTTGGGCATCACATATTTCTAGATTGTTATCATCCATATCGTAGATTACGGAAAGCTTTTAATGGGGAACAAGAGCATGGTCAAGCTCCAAAGCACTTAACTGGAGAGGAAGTTTATCAACGACAACAGGGCATTAATGTTGTCTTTGGAAAGTACAGAAAGAAATCAATTGTGAAAAATTTATGAAAAAAGAGGTTGGTTTTCTTCGATCTTCCATATTGGTCTAGTATTGATGTAAGACATTGTATTAATGTGATGCACGTGGAGAAAAATGTATATGATAGTTTACTCATAACACTTTTCAACATTCATGGAAAAACAAAAGATGGTTATAATGATCGTGTGGATTTGGGTTTGATGGGTATACGAGAAGAGTTAACTCCACAACATATAGGCAACAAGATATATTTGCCTCCTACCTGCTACACTTTGTCTATAAAAGAGAAAACAAGTTTTTGTGAGTGTTTACAAAGTATTAAAGTTCCGCATGGTTACTCATTAAATGTCAAGAGGCTTGTATTTGTTAAAGATATCAAATTAATTGGCTTAAAATATCATGACTGTCATGTCTTAATGCAACAGCTACTACCAGTGGCTATTCGTGGGATATTGCCTAACAATGTTAGGAAGACTATAACCAGGTTGTGCTTATTTTCCAATGCAATTTGTTGTAAATCCATTGATCCATCAAAGTTAGAAGATTTGGAAAATGAGGTTGCAGTTATCTTGTGCCAATTAGAGATGTATTTTCCTCCTTCATTTTTTGACATAATGGTTCACTTGATTGTTCATCTAGTAAGGGAGATTAGATTATGTGGTCGATTTTTTTTACGATGGATGTATCCAACAGAACGATACACGAAGATCCTAAAAGGTTATACAAAAAATCCACACCGTCCGGAAGCATCGATAGTTGAGAGGTACATTGCATAAGAGGAAATTGAGTTTTGTTCAAACTATTTGTCAGAAGTGGATGTTGTAGGGGTTCCTAATTCTCGTCATGATGGAAGATGTAAGGGTATGGGTATAGAAGGTTTAAATGTCAAGAGCTTAAGTATTGATGTGGTTGTTCAAGCTCATTTGTATATATTGAATAACACGGATGAAGTTCAACCTTACTTATCTGCTCACAAAAGCATCATAAAGAAAAAGTACCCCAAGATGAATGAAAAATGATTATTAAAAGAGCATAATAAGAGTTTCTCTGAGTGGTTTAAAGAAAAAATTGCTAATGATGATAGTGCATCTAATACAATTAAGTGGTTGTCCTATGAGCCTAAATGTAACATAATAACTTGGAGTGGATATGATATTAATAAAACTTGCTTTTATACAAAGTCAAAGGATGACTGTAGTACCACACAAAATAGTGGGGTGATGATTGTGGCCGAGTCCATGCACTTCTCTAGTGCTAAAGATAAAAAGTCGGTTATGGCATCTACACCCTACTTTGGGGTGATTGAAGAGATTTGGGAAGTTGATTATGTTATGTTTAAAGTTCCTGTATTTAAATGCAAATGTATTGATATCAATAGTGGTGTAAGAATCGATGAATTTGGAGTTACATTGGTTGATCTTAGCAAGTTAGCTTATGCGGACGAACCTTTCATTATGACGTCTCAAGCAAAACAAGTGTTTTATGTCATAGGTCCTTCTGATAAAAGGTGGTCGGTGGTTATACAAATAAAGGCACATGATAGTGATGAAAATCAAGATGCCAACCTTGATATTTATGAAACTCCTCCTTTCTCAATAAATGTGCCTACCTTCATTGAAGAAAATGAAGAGGATGATGTGCATGTTATTCACACAGATCATGGAGAAGGGATATGGGAGGACTAATAAGGCTTTTATTTATTTATTTATTTTGTGCTTGCTTTGATGTCTAATTGTTTATATTTTGTGCTTGCTTTGATGTCTAATTGTTTATATTTTGTGCTTAATTTGATGTCTAATTGTTTATATTTTGTGCTTAGTTTGATGTCTAATTGTTTATATTTTGTGCTTAATTTGATGTCTAATTATTTTTATTTTGTGTGAACAGATACATGACTGATTCAACAGACAACCCTTCTTCATCTAGTGACCCTAAAAAAAGAGTTAGAGGTCCCACTTTGATGACACAAATTGACAAAGTTCATCAAACGGGTGAGAAGATAAAGGTGGAGTTTGATCCAAGAACCCATGAATGTACGGGTGTTGGTAAAAATGCTTCAAATTTTAGGAGTTACATAGCGTCTCTTGCTCGACAAAGATGTAGTATTTTGAAAGATGAGTGGAAAAACGTAGATAATGACATAAAAGAGGCTATTTGGACTGATGTTCAGGTATTTTTAATTGCTACGCTTTATTATGTTTTATAATCATATACTAACAACATATGCTATATATTATACGTGTAGGCTCATTTCACTATTCCAGAACCTCATGATGCAAAAAAGGATCCGTTGAAGAAAGAATGGATTAAATATGCTGGAGAGCAATGAAGAGGTTTTAAGACACAACTCACAAGCGAATATATTAGAAAGCCTAAAGATGGTCTCGCTCCTGCATATATCAGATATCCTTATATTAAAGAAGAAGTATGGAAAGAATTTTTGAAGTCTCGAGATATGTCTGAATTTAAGGTTAGTATGAGTTATAACATTTTTATAACTTTTTATTATGTTTAGTATGATTAATAACTTTTTGAGTTTATAATAGGAAAAAAGTCAAAAGGGTGCAGAAAATGTGACTAAGAATGCATACCCACATGTATTATCTCGTGGAGGGTATTGCTTGCTTGAGAAGAAAATGATAAATGAAAAGAGATCATCGAGATATGATTCTACATTAGATGATACGGGTAGCCCATCTCCACCTTCACGCCATGAGTTATGGAAGAGAGCATGACAAAAGAAAGGGGGAGAATACACATCACAAGCTACACAAGTTGTTGCAGAGAAAATTGTAAGTAAAATTACGAAAATTCTTCAAGTATCATTATAATTATGTTTGATAAAAACTATTGACAAAGTTGTGGTGCATTTGTAGGATTCTCTAGTTGAAGAAGTTGAAAAGGGTGCATTTGTTCCGGATGGACGTCACGATATCTTAACAACATCCATTGGAACATCTGAGCATGGCGGTCGTGTTCGTGGTGTTGGAAAACACCATAAACAAAGCACTTTCTTTGGAAGATTACGTCAAAGACAAGATATCGATGTAACATAATAATTTACACAGTTGTCATCTCAATTGGAAGCAAAAATTAGAGCTGATTTAGCGCAACAGTGGGTTGAAGAGCGTAAGGCAATGCAACAATCTTTCATGGAGACACTTAAGTCTATGGGTATCTCCCAAAGCACAACAGATAATAAATGCATTGAACAAAGGAAAACTGTGGATGGAAGCGGAAAATGAAGTTGTTCAGTTGTAAAAGTAAACACAATGGAAGAGAAAGACAGTGTTGAGAGATTAGTAAAAATGGTTCTGAAAAGGGGTGACACACACGCGCGCGCACACACACATACTACTACAATTTTTACTTTTAATAGCAACAATTTAATATCACTTTTTTATAAAGTGCTATTAGAACTACAAGCAAGGATATATAATAGCACTTTTTCATCATACGCTATTATAGGTTATTATTAAGAAAAATAAAATATTAAATTAATAGCACTTTTATGTGGAATGCTACCAAAGACTATTCCAATGATAGCGCTCATCCAAAAAGTGCTATTATAAGATTTTCAATTTTTAAAAAAAAAATACGCCCAGTGTGTAGCACTGGTAGCTGTAATTCTGTTTAGTAACTTCATGTTTTGACCTTAGAAGTAATAAAAGATTATATGGTCTTAGGGAAAACGACAACATCAGGTTTCATGGCATATGTGTCTCATAGGAAGGCTACTGATTTATGATGCACTAGCGTGTGTTTTTGTCCTTTGTTTTTACTTAAAAGTGTCATTTTTATATCAAGTATCTCACAGTTTATAATAATATTTGATTTGTGATTCAGAAAATAGGTCTTTTGATTCACATTTTGAGTTGATCTGATATTTTCTGAAATTCTCTATGAAATTAGTAGTCGAGATACTTTACTTCTTGTAACTGCTATGACAGGGAATTTGGTCTGAACATGATAACAAACATGAAAATCAAAATGAGCCATTCAAAGTATTTTAGAATACTAAATATAATTTCCAATGGAAATAACACTTTATTGCTTTGAATTCCATGTGTAGGATTTTTTTGAAAGAGAGAAAAATGCACGTCTTAGTACATAATGTGGATTGGACGTTCCTCTCAATATTTCAAAGAAAATAAAGTATTTGAATCCTAGTGGTAAACTCCAATGCAAAACATGTTCCAGGGTTTGTAACTTCCTTTTTTTCAACCAATTTATATTTAAGCCTGAAACTGAAACGCCATAATTGAAATAAATTGTATTTGTTGTAAGAAGTCGTATGTTTTCCTTTGAAGTGGAACATTATTAAGGATGTTCTCAACAATGTTCTGAGGCACATTACTTTGTTGAACAATGAAAACAAACCTGTCACAAGCAGTTGAGATACACAGGAGGTAATTGAGTTTTGATCTCATAGTTGTCAATTTAAGTTTTCAGTTATCTTCTTTCTAGTTCTGCTAAGAGAATGTTGTATGTAACCAACTTCTTAAACATATTGTTGGCTTGTAATGAACTAAGCTAAACATGGTTGGAATCGGGTAAGCATTATTTTCTTGAAAGTGATAAAACTCTTGGATTTTTGTATCTTAATAAGATAGAATGCTTAATATTGGTTCTCAACCATCCATAAGCTAGTCATATATATAATTTTCATAGTATTTGAAATTTTTTATGGGCCACTGAATTACAGGAATTCCAGGTAGAGATTGATGTCTAGACTTGATGGAAATTTCATTTATTTTTTCTGTCAGTCCTTCACAGCTGCTAATGGGATGAGTTATTTGCAGGATTCTTTGTTTCTAGATAGGCATGGAAGCAGATATTTCAATAATACAAGAAAATATTCTTCAATTCGTCTCTGTGTGAAGTAAGCCCATGACGGGGCAGAACCATCGGGGAACTCTGTCTCTGCAATAAATCTTATAAGATTGGCTTCCATGGTTTCTTGAAGTAAGGAGGATTATTATAAGCAAAATGCAGAATATCTATTAGTATGTAAACACCTCCTCCATCTCTTTCCTTCTAAAATATAATAGTGTGAAACTGGGAATGAATATATTATCTATCAGTGAAATATAAGCGAACCCAAAACAAAATGAGCCATTCAAATTATTTTAGAATTTTATAATAATTCAAAGTACTTTTATAATAGGATTTATTGCAGAGCGTAAAGTCAATCTCAAGAAACATAGTTTATTCAGTGGAAAATTGTGATAGTAATACTTGTAATTTATGTAAAATTCATTAAATTATATTGTTTATCAAATTCGTTATTAATTTTTGGATAAATAGAAATAAGTTGATCATGGTATATGTGTAATTAAATTGATATTTTCTATTGAAAAATGAATAGAATTTATTTGGTTATCTGATTTGTTGAGATGGCATTTTGAGTGAATGAATGTGTTGATTATGCATATCTTTTTTTTATTTTTAAAAAGGGGGTTTTAATAGCACTTTTTTTAAAGTGCTATTATATATTCATCATTAAATTACTAGGACATGGTAACACTTTTAAGTAAAGCGCTATTAAAGGAGGTGTTTTTAATAGCGCTTAAAAGTGCTATTGTATGTCCGCACCTATAATAGCGGGGACTTTAATAGCACTTAAAAGCGCTATTAAAGCAGAAAAAATCGCTATTAATTCTCTAATTTGGCATAGTGACATTGACTAATTTGAATTAGAATTAAATCATTGTGTGAGTGTCACAAATTTTTATATGTCAGCGAAGTGTATCAGAGAGTTGTTGATGGGACAACATTGGCTTGACGTTTCTACTCTACAAGTATGGTCCACGTAAGTACATTTTCTTTTTTATTACTGTCAATATCTTTTAATATGTTATAACTCTCGTCACTTTGATTCTAATGTTTATGTTATAATTATTAAGGTATATTCATTGTATGTGTATTGATACATCACAATCAGAAGTATATGGGATATTGGACCCTGCTGCGTGTTCGTATGTTGATAATATGGCAAAAACTGAAGCAAGAGTTAGAAAATACATACAAGACAAGTTACGTGATCACGAAGAGAAAGTGTGTCACTTGCTACCATTTATTCATGGGTAAGTTTGTTTGAAATTCTATTTTATAACTTTGGTTACATAGATATTTCAATTTTGGTAACATGAAATTCTGACTTTTGTACTTCAACACGCACGTACAAAAATCATTGGCAATTAATAATCATTTGTTCAAAAGTCAATACAGTGGTCGTCTTTTGTTCACTTCACCGGGAACTTAATCAAACTATGACAAAACTTGTTACACAGTAAGTTTATCTTTTATGTTCACTACATCCTATATACATAATTTGTTACAAATTAGTGCTTTAGGGGTTATATGGATTTATATGGATTTGTTACAAATTAAGTTTATCTTTAATGTGGCTTTATATGAATTTGTTTCCTTCTAAATTAGTATTTTAGGGGTTCATCAAGCGGCACATGGCATTAGAAGAAAGCCTACATGGCTTCGACCCAAAGTAAGTGGTGTAAATTATAATTATAAATTTAATTTTATCATATAAGTATTCACTAATAATGTCATATATTCATTTGTAGACAAGAAAACAAAATAACTCTAATGATTGTGGGTACTATGTGATGAAAAATATGTTGGATATTGTCTCTGCAAAGATAACCGATAATTGGATGACGAAAATAAAAATAACTTAACTTTGTTATTTACTTTGCATTTTGCAACTTAATGTGAATTTTCAAAAATAACTCTATATTGTTATTTATGTGTTGTAGGTATTTAATGACCCAACATAATTAACAGAAGATGATTTGTATGATTTGCGACTCCGTTGGGCAACATGTTTATTTGAGTTATATAAAACTTAAGCTTTATCTGGTAAGACATATAGAATTGTCTGATTTGATCCTATTGACTTTAGTGTTGTCTGTTGGTTAATTGGTGTTATTATTTATTGTCAGGAAATTTGATTTTGGTGTTTTCTACCGAAGTTACAACTCATATTCTTGTGGATTGTAAGTTGGTATTCAAGTGGGGGAAATGACTTATAAATGGTTGAATATTTCTGTATTTTTTGTTGTTGTGCATCGTGTAAATCTCCTTATAATTTAGTACATTTATGTGTACCTATATTAGTACTTTTGTAAATCAATTATAGAATTTTGAAGAATATATGTGTATATATACTAGATATTTGATGCAATGAAATTAGATTGGTGAGAAATATATGAAAATAGCGACCTAAAGGTGCTCTATGTGATGTTAGGAAACTATGGAAAATAGCGACATAATTATGATATGTGTGATGTTGGAAAAATTAGGTACCAAAAAAATTACAGGGAACTGCTAAAAAATAGGCATATTAAATTGAATTACTACAGTACTTTTTATATCGGACAAATAAAAAACCTATGTAAAAACGCACTTTTTACATCGGGCGCACGAAAAAACTGATGTAACATGTTTAATTGTGTTTTTTAGGCTTACTTTTTACATCGGGCTAAACCATAACCGATGTAAAAAAACCGATGTAACATGTTTAATTGTGTTTTTTAGGCTTACTTTTTACATTGGGCTAAACCATAACCGATGTGAAAAGCCTGACGCTTTTTGAGCGTTACTTTTTCAACATCCTTTTTACATTGGTTTTAAAAAATAACTGATTTAATAACCATACCTATTACATCTGTTTTGAGATTCAACCGATGTAAAAACAACCTTTTACATAAAAAAAAATCAAATTATATATTTTTTTCACATCAGACCTAAAAATTAACCAATGTGGTTGACATAATTTTTACATCAGTCCTAAAACCGATGTAAAATGTCTTTGATTTATTACATCGCCTGCCATTACATCGGACTCAGACCCGATGTAAAAAGTCATTTTTGCCCGATGTAAAAAGTCATTTTTGCACTAGTGGAAGAAACCTCTGATACTGCAGATTGACAACAAGTCAACCATAAATATGAAAGAATCCAGTTTTGCATGGAAGAAATAAGCACATTGAAGCTAGATTGCACTTCTTAAGGGAGAATGTGAATAGAGGTGAACTTGAAGTAAGGTATTTCTCAAGTGAAATAAAATTAGCCGACATTTTTATTGAAGATCGACTAATTCCTAACTTTGAAAAAGAAATTAGGAATAGTTCAGATCGACAATGATTAATGTGTTTCAACAACTTGGATTATAGGGGATATGTTGAGATATTAGATATAATCAAAGTTGTATTATGTGACACAAGCCCAAAATCAATTAGGGTTTAGGGTTTGCTATTTTAATAGTCACTTAGTTATATATAAATAGACACTTTGTAGTTCAGTTTCTATCATTCAATATTATCAATCCTTATTTTTTTATTTTCTATATCTCTTTCTCTCCTCACTATAAGAGTCCAATGCACTAACTAAGATAGGGTAATTGTTTAAATGAATTCTAAAAAAAAAAATCTTATAATTTGACATGTGTTCTGAAATAAAATTTTCTTCACAGATAAATTTACATTATAATATGTCTTTTGATCTTTTCAATGTATGTATTCACAATTTTTTTTCTAGACTTAACTAAATTTTAATATTTTGTAATTGCATTCATATTTATTAGTCTCCAATTATTCTAAATACAATTGTTGAAATCCATGAAATTTCTTTTTGACTTTTCTTTAATATTTTCATGAATTAAAAAAAATCAATGTTTTTTTTATAGCAAATTAGAATAAGTTATGGATAAAATTTATGTGCATTGCTAGGAAGTATTTTTTTATGTTATTTTATATTAAAAATATTTATAACATATTTTTTATTTTTAAATCTATAATTTCTAAAAGTTTATTATAATTATCAAAAATATATTTTAACTAAAAAAAATCACAACAAAAACTGTGCATAGTTGTTTGTCTATGAACTAAGATAAATCACACAAATCACAGTAAGCAATATTTATCGTCGCAGTATCATTTCTAATCTTTATAAATTAGTTTGTGTTTTCTATTTCGGTCCAATTGAGAATGTTAGTTATCTATTTATTTTACGTCCTAAGATTATGTTTGTTTGAAATAAAATTTGTGAATGGTTGGAGATTGGGAGGAGCAATAAAACATTAGTATCTAATCACTTGTTGATTTGGATAGAAAGTTTAAGAGGATGATGCTCTAAAAGGATTATTTGTAACATATGGGTGGTGGTTTATTGGTATATGGTGGGTTAGAAATCAAATTATTTTTAATAACAGTGTAGGCAACCCAAGTTGATAATGATGAGAATTTTATATGTCTCTCAGTGTTGGATATTAACACTATCCAAAGATAGAATCTCTTGTACTTCTTATGATTGGTATAAGAAACCATTAAATTTCTTATAATTATAGGTTTCGTCCGATATCAGATAGTTATTTATATTGTGGGTTGGGTATCTCATAAGTACAAATTGTAACTATTTTTGTATATAAGTTTTGTTGCATTTATCAGTTCTTTTTGTTAATAAAACCCCACTTTGTTGTAAAATTGTGTATTTAATCTATACTTGTATTTTTGTTTATATATGTAACAAATAATACTTTTCCATTCATTTTGTAGATATTTGAGCATTGATATTGAAGCATTGTTAGATAAAGCATTGAATAAGCTTTCAAACGCTTCGAACCAGACAAAAAACAGAGTTACGGTTCAAAAGTTACGAATAAAACAATGCAGAATTTTTGTTGTCTACTATCAATTTGGCCTCTTCTAGCGTCGGGCGGTGCAGGGGCGATAGAAAATTGAACAAGTTCCAGCAACGTGACCTGCTTCGCCTGTCTTGAGCGTCGGGCGGTGCAGGACCAAGCGGTACTTCTATGGCCGGGGGTGTAGGCACATAATTTCGACACCATGAGTTTAAGATGTAAAATCATTTTTTGCTAAGGAGATAGTCACCAGATAAAGGAGAAAAGAAATAAAGATGTTCAGGAGTTTTTTGACAAGACCAGATGCTCAAGTATTTCGACAGGAATACAAAGAATGTTCCAGCAAACAAAGTTTGAAGATCTTTTATCATAGTTCAACATTTGACAAAATTTAAAGAATTAGTATGTTTTTTCGACACTTCGACAGAAGATAAGGTTTTTCGACAAAAGCATTATCTTGTAAGGTTTGAAGAGTTTTTGTCCTCTTCGACAAATTCGACAAGACGAAGAGATGCAACGTTTCGTCACAAAGAGGAAGAATTCAAAATTAAAAGTTACAACCTTTGGCAGTTGGACGCGTGGAAGCTTCAGGCAAAGAAGAGTGCATGCAGATTGACAAGTGTCAATTAGTTAAGGTTCTTCCATTTTAGGCAGTTATTTTGTTTGTATATAAATAGGGTAGTTGTTGTAGAATTTTGTGTGTGAAAAACTTGTACAATAATCCTGTAAAATACTCTAAGTACCCAGTGTGAGAGAAATGAGTTTGATATTTGGAGAAATGTATGTGTTGAACACCACTTTCATTTAAGTTATTTAAATTACTAGTCTTGTTTCGTCAAACTACTTTACTTTCAGTCTCTTTATTTTCCTGCAAATTTTATACTCTTTCTGCCATTTTCTTACTTTTGTTCAACTTTTACTTTATTTTACTTTTTACATTCGAAACATTCAATATTTTTACATCATTAACAAAACAAACCACAAACAATTACCAACACTAAGAGTAATTCGAAAACAAATTGCACATGTGTCCTAGGACTTGTTTGGTTGGTCCTGCAAGTAACCCAGTTTTGTAAGAGATTGGTTAACCAGAGGTTGTTCGTCAGAAATCACAGCGAACAAATTGGCACACCCGGTGGGACAGTGCAATTGTAAAAATTAATACGAATCCTCTTAGTTAGGAAGTTTCTTGTCACGTTGTATGATTCTTAGAAGCGGTAAATTAGCCATAACCGACGTAGAAAGACCAAGAAGACCAAGAGGAAGAAAGATGGCTAATATGCCAAATACTTCAAACAATCCTAACGAAACCATTCCAGTGTCCAATCCTATCCCTTCGTCAGAAGGAGGTGCAGGTTCTGGCCCTGTTTTAGAACAGATTAGGCCTTCATCAGCGGATTCGATACCAGTGGGTTCAGGATCCCAAAATGCGTCTGGTTCTTCCACCATGGGGCACTCAATGCCCATGGGAACGCCTCCTCCTGGAGGAAATACCTTTAGGCCATTCATAAATTATTCCATGCCCATGTCTGGTAAAGAACAACCATACGGAATGCCAACTTCAATGATGGCAAACTTACATAATTCATCACCATTATTTTCTGATGCTATGGTCCAAATATCTTCACCATTACAAGGGTCAAGATATGGTGGAAATGGGAGTAGATTAAATCAGATTCCACCAGGATTCCAAATGCCAACTATTACGAACCATTCTGCGCAAGTAATTCGTCAACAGATGGATGAAAGTAATCATGATATGGTACAAACATTGACACAACAAATGGGGGAAGTGTTCAACCCTTTAATACAAAACACTACCCAAACAAACCAGATATTGGCAGAACAAATGGCACGTATTGCTAGTTTTTTTGGAGTCCCTCAAACGCAACAAAGAATACAAATAAATCAAAATCCTGCCAATAGGCCTGTCGAAGAAGAACTTACCATAAACCAAAGGCCATTAGGAAATCCTCAGGAAAATCCTAGGGGCCAAGAGGTAGTAGTCGAACAACCTCGTGTAGAAATTCCCGTTCGACGGGAACCTAGGAGAATAATAGTTCAAAGATACCAAAACGCTGATGAAATATTGCAACAGAGAATGCGTTGTAACAATTTGCCCGTCGAAAATAACATTGCAACCATGGTCGAAAGAATAATGGCGCAAAATAGGGTGAACGTAGGATTACAGAGGCCTAGTTATACTTCCCCTTTGTCTGAATTCGTTTTGCAACAAGAATTACCACCAAGGTGGAAAGTCCCTAAATTCACAAAATTTTCAGGGGATACTAGTGAGTCCACCATAGAGCACATAGCACGTTATTTGATCGAAGCAGGAGAAATAGCTAATAATGAGAACTTAAGAATGAAATATTTTCCAAGTTCTTTGACAAAAAATGCTTTCACTTGGTTTACTTCCTTGCCTGTGACTTCAATATTTACATGGACCCAATTAGAAAGATTGTTCCATGAACAATTCTATATGGGGCAAACTAAGATAAGTTTGAAGGAATTAGCAAGTGTCAAAAGAAAATTCTCTGAACCTATCGATGACTATCTAAATAGATTTAGATTATTAAAGGCTAGATGTTTTACACAAGTGCCAGAACAAGAATTAGTCGAAATGGCTGCAGGGGGTTTGGATTATTCCATAAGGAAAAAATTGGACACCCAGTATTTAAGAGACATGGCACAACTAGCAGATAGAGAAAGACAAATAGAAAGGCTGAAAACTGAGAAATTTAGATCAAATAAAAATAAAAAGGAAAGAGTGGCCTATGTAGGGATATGTCAAGACGAAGATTATGACGAAAACGAATCCTTCATTTTCGACGAACAAGAAATTGATCTGGCAGAATTAAAACAAGGCCCACCGTATTCGTGTAAAGTTTTAGCTTCGTCGAATGGAAAAAATCCAGTCGAAATTGAAAGGAATGATAGGTTCCCTAAAAGAACTTACACATTCGACATCACCAAGTGTGATGAAATTTTCGACTTATTAGTTAAAGATGGTCAATTGATAAAACCAGCAGGCACTAAAGAGCCTCCTGTAGACCAACAGAAAAAGAGAGGTTTTTGCAAATACCATAATTTCTTGGGTCATAAAACTTCTCAATGTTACCTTTTCAGGGATCTTGTCCAGAATGCAATCCAGAACGGAAGGCTGAAATTTGGAGACAAAGCTAAGCAATAGATGAGGATTGACTCTAATCCCATGCAGGTTGTGGAGGCCAACTATGCTGAACCAGAGATGGTGAATGTGGTCGAAATGGAAGTAATGTCTGAAGGAAGTTTTGAAATGGTAGAAGCTACTGAGGGCTTCGACACCAACTTCACCATGATAGAGGCTGCCGAGGGCTTCGACACCCATGTAAACATGGTGGAAAGTGCTGATGGTCTCACTGGTCAGGCTGAGGAGGTAATATCTGAAGGTTGCGTGGCAAAATCAGCCACAACCAAGGTTGCTGAGGATCTTGACATTAAAGAAACAAATGATTACACCAACACAGAGGAGACTACTGATAGTTTCGACAGCCAGGAAGAAGTCAAAGCTACTGAAGGCTTCGACAAAGAGAACATAATTAAAGCTACTGAAGGCTTCGACGGAGGGAACACAGTCAAAGCTATTGAAGGTTTCGACAAGAAAAATAACAACAAAGGTACTGAGCATGGAGTGGTCTGGGACACTCTAGGAGAGCCTAGTGGAAAGTTTGACTTCATGGTGAAGTATTCTGCACCACCAAGCTCTAAAACTGACATCAATGAAATCAAACCCACAGGATGGGGAGATTTCTTCAGAGATGTTGATGAGGAAGCAGATAACAAAGTCCTCATTACCAAAAAAAGAGGCCACTGAAGGCCTTAGTCATGACAAAATTGAGGAAATAGAAATTGCTGACAATGTCCACATTGTTGAACCAGTGAATAAAAGCATTACCAGAATTAAAGAAGATCCTACTGAGAATTGCGTGCAGCCCACCCCTCATGGAATTCTGCGCAGAATAATGGAAGATCCAAAAAAAAAGTCAGTTGCACATTGTTGTAAGTACATCCACAAAGGCTTACACCCAAAAAGCAGTGTGGATCAGTTAAAAGGGGATATCCCTGAGGAAATGATTCTAGTCGAAAAGATGAACAAACTAAAGATTACAAGTGATCAGAATGCAGACGTTCATATGGTGGAGGTCACTCAGAAAACACAACCAGACACCAGTAAAAAGAATCATCAGGAGGAACATCAGAAGTTTGTTTATCCAAAAGAAGACGAAAGTTTGGTGGAATTCATCCAAAGATGCCAGAGAAAGAATGCAGAGGTCATGCTCTGTCCAAGGTGTAGTGTTGTATTCGATAGAAAGGCAGCCAACCATCTGGAAGCAATGGAGAAGGCCAAAAAGAGAGGGAACTGGGGAGCAGTCCCACCAGTCAGAAATGAGAGGTTTGATCCAAGAAAAAGGGAGCATCATAACCAAAGAATGGGAGAAAGGTGTTATAACACCTATAAGACATCCAACAAGGCAAATAATGACAAGTGGGTCCAACCCATAAGGAATGCCCAAGGTTAGAAAAGATGGAAAAGTTTTGAAGTAAGTAGGGGTGCTTCGATAGAAGAAAAAAAGGAAGTAGAAAAACCAAAGCCAAAATACGTCTCTGAAAATTACAAGAGGAAGAACCCCATGTCGAGGTCTCAATGGAGGAGGTTTCAAAGGCAAAAGAGAGCCGAAAAAGAAATTGCAGAACAGAACAGGGATGATAAAGATAAAGCTGAATCAAGTAAGTTGGTGCAGGAAATAAGCAAAGGAGAATCTCTTCCAAAAGAAGAGCCTTCTCAGAAAAACAAATCTGGCAACATAACAGAAATGCCAGAAGACGAAGAAGTGACTGATGACTTCAAGTCAGATTCTGAAGCGTCCTTCGACGGAACTTGCAATGTGGTTTCAGTATTGCCTAGAGATTATGACAGAACAATGGAAGTGGAGGACGAAGAGGATGATATGGCAGATGACAGCATAAGGCTTAAGCATGTGTGTTACTATGTAATGAATAATGGTTGTGTCGAAGAGCAGAATGCGTTCTTTGAGAAGCCAGACGATGCAATGAAGGCCCATTTGAAACCCTTGTTTATAAAAGGGAAGGTAGAGAATGTGGGTGTAAACAAGATCTTGATAGACGGAGGAGCAGCTGTTAATCTAATCCCTCATTATATGATAAAGAAGATTGGCAAAGACGACTCAGACACCAAACCTCACAACATGGTGTTGTCTAACTATGAAGGTAAGGTAGGAACAACATTAGGGGTGATACAGTTGAACCTAACTGTCAGAACCATTACCAGACCTACAATGTTTGTGGTGATAGCATCAAGAGCAAACTACAATTTGTTGCTAGGAAGAGAGTGGATCCATGGGATTGGGGGTGTACCTTCATCCATGCATCAGAGGATAGCAATTTGGAGGCCAAATGGGATCGTCGAAAACATAGAGGCAGACCAAAGTTACTTCATGGCTGATGTGAACAATGTTACTAGTCGTAATTTCGACAAAAACTTGGCTCACATAGCCCCTTGCAACCCTGCTGGGTTCGACTTGACAGCCTCCGACAATGCATATTGTTCCATGTATCTCCACCCTACGCATGGATTCCAGTGGGACAAAGAGATAATTGGAGAGACGAATTACACTTGGGGAACCACTCATGTCAATCCAACTGGGTGGGGAAGTGAATTTAGTGAAAATGACTGAAGCATCAACAATGGAAAGGATTACGGCTTATATAGCCGAAAACCAACTCAAAGCGGCCCTTGAGGCTGAAGTAAAAAATATGGCTATTAAAGCCAACGCACAAACTGTCGAAGAACAACATCCTCAAGAAGATGTTGGGGAACAATGTGCAAAACAAAGTATTGAAGAAAACTTTAATGGCGAATGGCAAAATCAAAGGCTTGACGCCATTTATGATGACGAACCCCTGGGGTTTGAAAAAGATCCAGCCCCAACAAATATGAAAATGGTGGCACAGGATCCCTTAGAAGAAATTAATTTAGGACTGGGGGCAGAGAAAAGGCCAACTTACATCAGTGCCAGGATGGATCCTCAGTTCAGAGTCGAAATAATCCAATTGCTGAATGAGTTTAAAGACTGTTTCGCATGGGATTATGACGAAATGCCTGGTTTAGACAGGAACTTGGTCGAATTGAAGTTGCCAATAATGGAGGGAAAAAAGCTAATAAAGCAAACTCCCAGACGCTTCGCACCAGAAATCCTGTCGAAAATTAAAGAAGAAGTTGAAAGACTTCTAAAATGCAAGTTCATCCGTACAACGAGGTATGTCGAATGGATTGCTAATATTGTTCCTGTGATTAAGAAAAATGGCAAGCTTAGGGTGTGCATTGATTTTAGAGATTTGAACTCAGCTACCCCTAAGGATGAATATCCTATGCCAGTAGCAGAAATGCTTATAGATTCTGCAGCAGGCCATGAGTATTTGAGTATGCTTGATGGATACTTTGGCTATAACCAGATTTTTATTGTTGAAGAAGATGTTCCAAAGACAGCTTTTCGTTGTCCAGGGGCAATAGGAGCATATGAATGGGTAGTCATGCCCTTTGGTTTAAAGAATGCTGGAGCCACCTATCAAAGGGCAATGAATTCTATTTTTCATGATTTCATTGAGACATTTATGCAAATTTATATAGATGATATTGTGATTAAGTCTGTCTCGGGCTCAAACCATATTGACCATCTTCGACAATCCTTTAAAAGGATGAGGAAGTTTGGTTTAAAAATGAATCCCCTTAAATGTGCTTTTGGTGTGCAGGCGGGTGATTTTTTAGGTTTTGTGGTCCAAAAGAAAGGGATTGAAATTAATGAGAACAAAGCCAAAGCCATAATGGAAGCAAAAGCGCCATCGACAAAGAAGGAATTGCAGTCTCTACTAGGGAAAATTAACTTTCTTAGAAGGTTCATCTCCAACCTTAGTGGAAAGACACAGGCTTTCTCGCCTCTACTTCGACTGAAGAAGGAAGATTTCACTTGGGGGCAAGAACAACAAGATGCTTTCAACAAAATCAAAGAATATCTGGCTAGTCCTCCAGTTCTAATGTCTCCTTGTCGAAAAAGAAGTATGAGGCTTTACATCTCAGTATCTGACAGAACATTGGGAAGCATGCTTTGTCAGGAAGATGAATATGGCGTCGAAAGGGCCATCTATTACCTCAGCAGAGTCTTAAATGATGCTGAAACTAGATATAGTATAATAGAAAAACTATGTTTATGTGTATATTTCTCTTGTACAAAGTTAAAGCATTATATAAAACCCATTGATGTATATGTATCTTCTCATTTCGACGTAATAAAACACATGTTGTCTAAATCCATTCTACATAGTTGAATTGGAAAATGGGCTTTGGCATTAACTAAATATTCTTTGAAGTATATGCCTCTAAAGGCTGTCAAAGGACAAGTGGTTGCTGATTTTATAGCTGACCACTCAATAGTTGAAAGTGAAATAAATTACGTCGAAATAGAACCTTGGAGATTATATTTCGACGGTTCCAGTCACAAGAATGGAACTGGTGTTGGGGTGTTGATTATTTCTCCTAATAAAATTCCAACAAAATTCAAGTACAAAGTAGAAGGTTTGTGTTCAAATAATGAAGCAGAATATGAGGCTTTGATTGCTGGACTTGAAATATTGTTGGAATTGGGGGCAACAAGAGTCGAAATAATGGGTGACTCTGAGTTGGTAATAAAACAATTGACAAAAGAATACAAATGTGTCAAAGAGAATTTGATCATGTACTTTGTAATAGCCAATAGACTCCTCAAGAAATTCGACAGTGCAGCCTTTAAACACATTCCTAGATTAGAAAATCAGGAAGCAAATGACTTGGCTCAACTGGCATCAGGCTACAAAGTGTCGAAAGAAAATCTGGAGAAAGCTATTGAAGTAAGAGGAAAAGTATTATCCACCAAATTGTCCCCATCAGATTTGGAAACAATAAGACTGGGTTATGGTGACGAAGAAAATTTTGAGATTTTTAATATAGATGATCCAGAGGCGGGAGATTGGAGAAAACCTATTAAGGATTATTTACAAAACCCAAACCAGACAGTCGAAAGAAAAATAAAGTATAGGGCTTTAAGCTATGTACTTTTTGGAAATGAGTTATTTAAAAAGACTGCATAAGAGTCTTACTAAAATGCTTAGGTGAGACTGAAGCTTATATAGCTTTGTCAAACGTGCACAGTGGTGCGTGTGGTTGTAACACGGTGGGAGAACTGACTTTAAGTAATGTTGCGGATAGCAAGAGTCGCCACCGACTTTTATTTTATCCATAAGGAAAGGTTATAAAAGAACAGGAAAGACCTTAGAGATGTTTTTGGGTCCGGGGGGTAGGTTATGAAAAGGGAAGGTATTAGCACCCTTTTCATCCATGGTTATCCATGGGCTCTTAGGTACTTAAGCTCACTTTAAATTGTTTTTTGAAAGTGTAGTGTGTGTGAATAAAAAAAAAAATTTCAGAATAGTTAATAATAATCCATGTACGGATGTGTAAAAACTTGTTTTGAAATTTGTTAAGTGTTTGAAAAATTTTTGAAGTGAGCAAGCACATAAGAGAAACCTACCCTAAAATTTAAAGTCTTTCTTATTCTTTTTTTTCTTTCCTTGGTAAGACTATCCCTACTATTAAGAAGTAGGTAGTCCTTACCTTGGATATTAAGGGACATGTGAGGGACATTCTGATTATGAAGGCAACTGTGGGGTGTAATAAGCATACTGGAGGGACTATCATCATTGATTTCGAAGGGACTCGATTCTTATAGGCAACCATGAGGGACTTGATGATTTTTATTTTTAGGGACTTGCTTTATACACCCCACTTGACCATTATTCGTAGGCAACTTGAGGGATAACCTTAGAAACGTGAGACGGCGATTAAAAATCGACTTACGTGTGTGTGAGTGTTCATTTTAATTATCTTATGATTAAAATTATCTAAATTTATTTTAAATAAAATACATATTAACACTCCCTAATTACTAACCATAGCAATAATTAAATAATTAAACAATTTACATCCAGGAAACAATTACAAGAAATTATAATAATAAATAAATAGCAAATTAAATAATAAGCAATAAATAATAAAAAATAAATAATAAAGGGTTAGTAACAATAAAATAAAAATAATTTAGAAATAAGGTTAGAAACATAATAATAGAAATATAATAATAAATAATAATATTGTTAATAAATAATAAAAATTAATGAAATTAATAAAGCAAAATTAAATAATATGGTTAGTAATAATCAAGAATAAGTAAAAATAATAATAATATATCAACAATTATAAACAATTATATTTAGAAAGAAATATAGATAATCAATTATTTTAATTCTACAAGTTATCAAGTTATTATTATTTTTTATTATAACTACAAAATTTTAATTATTATAAACATATATTAACATTTATTTATTAAACAATATTTACATATTATAAGGAGAAAATAAGTTTTAAATATTATATCCATAAAATTAATCATATTTACAATATTAATCATATTTATAAAATTTAATTCTATTAATTATTATATTTACAAATTTTTAAACCAAATACAAAAATATAACTATTATAAATTAAATTTGTTTCTAAACACTAAAAGAAAAATAATTTGGATTATAAATATATTTACAAATAAATTAGAATTATTTTAAATATCACAAATTAGAAAATAAAAAAAACAAATTAGGTTTTAATTGGTACTTAGAAAATAAATTAGGTTTTTTGTTAAAAATGTTTTTTATGGGTTTAATTTATAATACAAAAATTATATACACATATTTATAATTTAATTACAAGATACAAAAATTAAGATATTGTAGAAATAATAAAAAAACATGCCTTATTATTATTTTTTATTACTTAGAAACATTTATTCCTAAAATTATATTTAATTTAAGATTTATAATACATAAAACAAAAATAAGAAAAAGTATGGAAAAAAACTTACCTGACTGGGGTTTGAACCCAGGTCAGTCTGCTTGCAGCAACAAACACCAACCACTAAGTCAGCCATACGCAGGTGACAAATAAGGAAGCTCACTTTGTTTTGTGCCTTGCATGAAGAAAATCCAGAAAATAATGAAAAAACCAAAAAGGCCTGGGGGAGGATTGAACCCAGGACCTTATAGTTACATACGCGCATGCTTTACCGCCTGGCTGGGAGAGCCTATCTATTTACAAAACAACTACAAACTATAATATATTAAACAAGCAATTTAAATGGGAAAAAGATCAAAACATTGGTAGAGGCAGGATTCGATCCCCTCCCCCTTTTGTCAAACGCGCATGTGCTTTGCCACTGGACCAACCATCAGTTGGTGATATACAAACAGAGAGAATGTATAATATTTTAAAACAAAATTTGAATTTTAAAACTGGCGCGCATGGCCTTCGTCTTCAACCTCCAGACCTTCAAAATTTGCTGCGAAATTTGATACAAACTTTCCTGCGAAATAGAAACCCTAGCAAAACCTACGAAATTCAAATATTAACAAAACAGTGAAATTTCATGAAATTGAGAACTCCATTGAATTCCTTAGGTCATTTGCAATCGTCCTGTGTTCTTGGAATTGATTTATATTTGTTAAATGCTAAAACCCTAAATGGTGCTTGAAACCCTAACAATGGTCGTTTGCTTGTTAGGTCACGAAACTTCAATTCTTTTATCCAGAATCAATCCTTAGATCATCACAAACAACAAAACACAACCAAAATTCATTAGCAATGCATAAAAAGTCAGAATCGAAAAAAATGAATTTCAAGAACAAGAACCATTCGGTTTATGCAATATGGAGTGTTTTGGATGCAAATGAGTGATGGTTTCGCTTCAACAAGGTCCAATAAACCTCTCTATGTTCTTACTTTGCCTTCAAATGCCCTGGAATCAAAAATCCGAATCTCACTTTTGGAAGGATTTTTTGAGTTTTGAAACTTACTTTTTGCTGCTGGATTTCGTCCCCTTGTGATTGGTTTCTATTGTATACTTATATGAGATCAAATTTAGGTCAAAAGATGATGGATTTATGGGCCTTTTGGAAAACTTCATGGTGAAGGGATGTCATGATCTTAAAGTGTGAAAAAATCAAATATTTGCCTTCTAATTTGGTCTAGCACGAATTTGGACAAGATCAAATCATATTAAGCAGCATTGATTAATTTTTAAAAGAAGAATCATGTCCAAACTTTGATTTTTAGATTTTATTTTGATTTAATTTGATTTAAAATGAATAAAATTCAAATAAATATCAAATAAAAATATAAAAATCAGAATTTCTCACCATTGGGTCGTGAATGATGTTGTGACATGGATTGGGTCATAAATTGGGCAGCCCATTTGGAAAGAATTACTTCTAAGCCTCCATTTTCAACATAAACCATCACAAAATTGCCCAACTTTGCAAGGTCACATCTCCCTCAATTTTAAAGGTATGAGGGTGTTCTTGGACTTTTTGGAAAGCTTGAAGAGTCCTCTAAACAACCCCATTGGTTTCAGGTCCATACCATTTACCAATCTCAAGTTATGCCCTTTTGAAGCTGTTGACTTTTTGTTGACTTTTGAAATGACCTATAATGTCTTAGATCATATCTTTCAAATGAAGCATTTTTGGGCTTAACCTTCAACATCAAAGTTGTAGAGAATTCAATTTCCTTCAAAATGAGCTTTGGATGGAGACTTGGTGATGAAGTATGTGAAAGTTATGGCTGGTCAAAGTTCAGTTGACTTTTACTGAGGAAACCCTAATTTAGAAACTCCTGATTATTGATGATCTGGAATCTCCTTGATGAATCATGATCAACCCTTGATCAAATGATGAATTTTACTTCATATACTTGATGTTGGCAAAAAATCATGAAGTTTGACTTTGGTTTGACCACAGTTGACCTCAGTTTGACTTTTTAACTGCACTGACTGATTTTGACTTATCTGATCATCTGACTGAGCAAACTTTTGAGAAAAGTCTTGAAACTTGTCATGGGGGTTCTCATACACATATAAGATGTTATGAAACTCACTTGAGGTATTGGAAGTCCATTTAGCCTGATTAAAGTCAAAACCCTAGTTTTGGATGCACTGCTTAGGAGGTGCATTGTCTGAGGGAATTGTCAACTTCTTTGACCAATTGTGAACTTTGTGAACCTTGTGAATCTTCATAAGATGTCTTGTGATACTCATGGGAGGTATTGTGAAGCTTGTGAACCTTGTGAACCTCATGAAGTGGCTTTGTAGACCTCATGAACCTCAGGAGAGCTTTGTAATCATTGTGAATCTTGTGAACCTTGTGAACCTTCATAAAGTAACTTGTAGACTTCATGAACCTCATGAAAGGTCTTGAAGATGTTGAGAAACTTGTGAACCTTGTGAACCTTCAAGAAGCAACTTGTGGACTTCATGAACCTCATGCAAGGTTATGTAAATGTTGAGAAAGCTTGTGAACCTTGTGAACCTTCAAGAAGCAACTTGTGGACTCCATGAACCTCATGAAAGGTTTATATAAGCATTGAGAAACTTGTGAACCTTGTGAACCTTCTTAGCACACAAAGTCTTGTATTGTGAGGGCAAATTTTGGGGTGCAACAGCTGCCCCTGTTCAATTTTCTGAAACCTGAGGGGTTAGATTGGTATATTTGTCGGTCGTAACCTGGAAGGTTGAAGGGGATTGAACACAAAAGCCCAAAAATTTGCACTCACCAGTGCCTAGAGTGATATTGATGGTTGGTTGAATGTGATTGAGTGGGCTTAAAGATGCCACTAGTAGAAAGTTCTTGGAAGATAAAGTAGTCCAAAATATGGATGTATAATGAAAGCTGTCAGGAGTCTGGAGCAGTCCTGAGGTACTGATGATATGCTTTCAGGATACTGGAGTAATAATGATGTAATAGCATGTCTTCATGAGGATAGAGCAATCAATAATGATAACCCTAAAGCAGTCTTGAAGTAATGATATGATTTCAGGAGGATAGAGCAATCAATAGCTCTAAAGCAGTCTTGAAATAATGATGGCTTCAGGAGGATAGAGCAATCAATAGCTCTAAAGCAGTCTTGAAGTAATGAGATGGTTTCAGGAGGATAGAGCAATCAATAGCTCTAAAGCAGTCTTGAAGTAATGATATGATTTCAGGAGGATAGAGCAATGAATAGCTCTAAAGCAGTCTTGAAATAATAATGTGATTTCAGGAGGATAGAGCAATCAATAGCTCTAAAGCAGTCTTGAAATAATGATTTCAGGAGGATAGAGCAACCAATAGCTCTAAAGCAGTCTTGAAATAATAATGTGATTTCAGGAGGATAGAGCAATCAATAGCTCTAAAGCAGTCTTGAAATAATGAGATGGCTTCAGGAGGATAGAGCCATCAATAATGATAACTCTAAAGCAGTCTTGAAGTCATGAGAATTTATCAGGAGGATAAAGTAACCCTGAGGTGACAATAAAGCAGTCCCAAAGTAATAAGGAGCTTATCAGGAGGATAAAGTAACCCTGAGGTTACGATAAAGCAGTCCCAAAGCAATAAGAAGCTTATCAGGAGGATAAAGTAACCCTGATGATCATAAGTTTGTTTGTTGGATAATCAACCTGAAAACAAGGTAGCATTTTGTATAATAACATTAGTTTATGCTTTATGTATACATGTATGATATGATGTACTCAAGTAACGTACTATGTGTCTATGGATATATATGCTATGGTATGATGTAAATGATGTATGTATGATATGATACTGCCGGAAGCGTCTGGATATCTTTGTATAACAACTGCTGGCCAGGGAAAATAAATCCCGATTCGTTGTTGAAGAATATGTTATGCATAACCGTCCGTCTGCTGGGGATAACAGGGTATCGATAACCTCCCGTATGCTGGGGATAGTAAGGGTATAGATAACCTCCCGTATGCTGGGATAGTAAGGTATATATAACCTTCGTCTTCGTTTGACGGTAGGGTAGAGATAGTATCCCGTCTTCGTTCGTCGTACCCTTATTGGAAAGCAAATTCCTGAATATCCGTATGAGGATAAAAGAGATGGATATAAATTCCAGGGGAGATAAGACTTTATGAAGATGGATTCGTCCTACTGAGAGTTTGTAACTGTCTTGTAAAGGTGAACCGGCGAAGCTTCGTTGAAATCCTCCCCTCGTTCGTCCTTAGTAAATACTATTACTGCATTTTCATGCATTTCTGGTAAACATCAATCATATTAAGCATACATGCATTTCTGGTAAACATCAATCATATTCAAAAGCATACATACATTCAAACACAACCAATGGACGTTTCGCTTATGTAAATAGGGTAAAAGTAAATCTGGATTCAAAAGATGGAATTTATTTATATCAAGAAGTGACCTATACACGGGTAAGTTTGTACAAGGAGACATAAACCCTAGTAAGAGGATTTTGTCATGAAGTTTTACAAAAGAAAAGAAAATCAGCTATGTGGGAAACAGTCCTATTGAGTTTCAATCCTACTATTGCCCTTCAAGTATCTCATCTTCTTGCTGTTGAGACGGAAATGATTGGATTGAGCTTTATCTGTTCGAGCTTGAGTAAGTAGTACAACTGGTTGCAGTTTCATGGGTGATCCAAACGAGACATAGTCATACGCTTTAATCCCTAACTTTTGCCTGGATTGCCCTTTCAGGTTTTCAATCCACCGGGATACCCTTTTTTGCCCAAGCCGCCTTTTCAGGTTTTCGACTTGCCGGGTGTACATCTTTTTTTTATATATATCCCTAATTTCTGCCCAAACCCTTTTGGTTTGCCGGGATGCCCTTATTTTTGCCTAGGCCTGTCAACCTAGCGGGTCTCTTTTTTATGCGTAGTATTTTTTAACTATGTCTGCGTTTACAGGCTGTGGGAAGTCTTCACCATCCATTGTAGTTAATATCATGGCACCTCCTGAGAACACTGTCTTGACTACAAATGGTCCTTCATATGTTGGAGTCCACTTGCCCCTAGGATCACCCTGTGGTAATATGATACGCTTGATTACCAAGTCACCAGCCTGATATACCTTTGGCTTAACCTTCTTGTTAAAAGCTTTGATCATTCGCTTTTGGTACATCTGGCCATGACAAACTGCTGCTAACCTCTTCTCATCAATCAAATTTATCTGGTCAAGTCGAGTCTGAATCCACTTATCTTCATTCAAGCCTGCATCCTTCATAATTCTCAAGGAGGGGATCTGAACTTCAATGGGCAGAACTGCTTCCATACCATAGACTAAGGAGAATGGGGTTGCCCCTATTGAAGTACGTATTGTAGTACGATAACCATGAAGAGCAAATGGTAACATCTCATGCCAATCCTTGTAAGTAACAGTCATCTTCTGTACTATCTTCTTAATGTTCTTATTAGCAGCTTCAACTGCCCCATTCATCTTTGGACGATACGGAGAAGAGTTGTGATGCTTAATCTTGAACTGCGTGCAGAGATCAGTAATCATAGTGTTGTTCAGATTAGAGCCATTGTCAGTGATAATCCTTTCAGGGATGCCATACCTACATATGAGATTATTCTTAATGAACCGAGCCACAACATTCTTGGTAACAGATGCAAATGAAGCTGCCTCCACCCACTTCATGAAGTAATCAATAGCAACCAGGATGAAACGATGCCCATTAGAAGCAGTAGGCTTGATCTCACCAATCATATCAATGCCCCACATGGCAAAGGGCCAAGGAGCAGTCAGCACATTCAATGGTGATGGAGGTACATGAACTTTATCAGCATAGACTTGACATTTGTGACAAGTTCTGGAGTGTTGATAGCAATCAGCTTCCATGGTAGACCAATAGTAACCTGCTCTCAATATCTTCTTTGCCATAGTATGACCACTGGAATGAGTGCCAAAGGTCCCATCATGCATCTCTTCCATAATCTCAGTTGCTTCCTTATTATCCACACAACGAAGCATAGT
The DNA here is from genome assembly GCA_963966055.1 of Lathyrus aphaca. Lineage (NCBI taxonomy): Eukaryota > Viridiplantae > Streptophyta > Magnoliopsida > Fabales > Fabaceae > Lathyrus > Lathyrus aphaca. The sequence goes on along the minus strand of OZ014519.1, from coordinate 574,094,892 downwards.
TGAATCATGATTACGCTTGTACAGTATCCCATTACTCAAAAAGAATTTAGCAGCAAACCTTCTCAGGAACTTCCTATCTTTGACATATGCCCCTTCAGGGAACTCCTGAGCTTCAAGATATCTTTTCACTTCATGGAACCAAGGCTTCTCCTCTGCCCCTTCTGTGTCAATCTCATTGCAGTATGCAGGCTTTTCAAATCTGTCAATAGTAATCTTGGGAGCTTCATCATCCCAGCTGATCTTAAACATAGATGCCATGGTGGCTAATGCATCTTCCAACTGATTCTCTTTTCGTGGAATGTGCTCAAAAGTAATCTCTTTGAAATGTGGGATCAAAGACAACACATGCTCTCTGTAAGGAATGAGATTATCATGCTTGGTATCCCAATCTCCTTTAATCTGACTCACTACCAAGGCTGAATCTCCATACACATCAAGGAACTGAATCTTCATATCAATAGCAGCTTTAATACCCAGGATACATGCCTCATACTCAGCCATGTTATTGGTACAGTGGAAACAAAGTCTAGCAGTAATCGGGGTATGACAACCTTCAGGGGAACTAATCACAACACCAACACCATTACCAAGTGCATTAGAGGCACCATCAAAAACCATAGTCCATCGGGATCCTTGTTCAGGTCCGTCATATTGTCCAGGTTCTTTGGTAACAGTCATAATGTCTTCATCAGGGAATTCAAAATTCATTGACTGGTAATCATCTACTGCTTGATGAGCCAAATGATCAGCAACAACACTTCCCTTAATGGCCTTCTGAGTAGTATACTGTATATCATATTCTGTCAAGATCATTTGCCATCTCGCAATTCTTCCGGAGAGAGCAGGTTTCTCAAATATGTACTTGATTGGATCCATCTTTGAAATCAACAAGGTAGTATGGGTCAACATATATTGTCTTAGTCGGCGAGCAGCCCATGCCAAAGCGCAGCAAGTTTTCTCGAGCAGTGAGTATCTTGTTTCACAGTCGGTAAACTTTTTGCTAAGGTAGTATATTGCCTGCTCTTTTCGACCAGACTCGTCATGTTGCCCCAACACACACCCCATTGAGTTGTCTAACACTGTTAAGTACATAATCAAGGGTCTTCCATCAACTGGTGGCATCAAAATTGGTGGTTCTAGCAGGTATCTCTTGATTTCATCAAAGGCAGTCTGGCACTCATCATTCCATTCCATCACCTGATCTTTCTTCAACAACTTGAAGATTGGCTCACAGATGGTAGTTAATTGGGAAATAAATCTTGCAATGTAATTCAATCGTCCCAAGAAACCTCTAACCTCCTTCTCAGTACGGGGAGCTGGCATCTCTCGTATAGCTTTCACTTTTGCAGGATCCACTTCAATACCTTTTCCACTGACAATGAAACCCAGGAGCTTTCTAGATCTAACTCCAAAAGTACACTTGTTTGGATTTAATCTCAACTTGTATTTCTTCAACCTCTCAAACAACTTGTGCAGATGATCAAGATGTTGCTCTTCATTCTGAGATCTGGCTATCATATCATCCACATATACCTCTATCTCATGATGGATCATATCATGAAACAAAGCCACCATAGCACGCTGATATGTTGCCCCTGCATTCTTCAAACCAAATGGCATTACCTTATAGCAAAAGGTGCCCCACTGTGTCACAAATGTTGTCTTCTCCATATCTTCAGGTGCCATCTTGATTTGATTGTAACCAGAGAAACCATCCATAAAAGAGAATACCTTATGCTGAGCAGTGTTGTCTACCAGAATATCAATATGAGGGAGTGGGAAGTCATCTTTAGGGCTAGCCTTGTTCAAATCTCTGTAGTCCACACACATACGTACCTTACCATCCTTCTTAGGAACTGGTACCACATTTGCAACCCACTGAGGATAAGAAGTCACTGCTAAGAACCCTGCATTGAACTGTTTCATTACCTCTGCCTTGATCTTTTCTGACATTTCAGGACGCATACGACGAACCTTCTGCTTCTTTGGACGACAATCTTCTATCACTGGCAAACGGTGAACCACAATGTCTGTATCCAACCCTGGCATATCTTCATAAGACCAAGCAAAGATCTCCACATAGTCACGTAACATCTGAATCAACCTGCTCTTGACACTGTCCTCTAAATCAGCCCCTATCTTAACCTCTTTTCTGTTTTCTTCAGTTCCCAGATTCACAACTTCGACCGACTCTTCATGTGGCTGTATAGCTTTCTCTTCTTGTTGTAACAACCTAGTAAGCTCTACAGGTATTTCACAATCGTCCTCATTTCCGTCTTCAGTTTGATAGATCGGATTCTCGAAATTATAATTGGCAATAGTAGAACTGTTATCAACAGGATCCAGAGTGGATGAGGATCTGCATTTTAGTGATGTGGGTGTGTGTAAGAACACATAGCTGATAAAACAAAAATAAAAGAAAAGAAAGACAAGGAACACAATATTTACGAAAACGAAACGTCCACTGATTTTATTGAATGAAGTATGCAAATGAAATGACAGCCCGTAACAAGCACACCATTGTGCCCCGGGTAAGGCACATGGCTTGAAAGTTTTAATTGTTCAAGAAATTACAAATTTAAAAACATAACACAGTAATAGTATTTACTCCTGACTAAAGGAGATAGGGATAACATCTTCAGCTTTCCAATTATTGAGTCCAACACCCACAGTAGGAAAAATCCATGCATCCAAGTTGTAGTTTTCATCTTGATCTCCCATAGCATTGATCTGGTCTTTCACAACCCCTTGATTAGTGACACGGGCGGCACGAGCACGACGAACAGCCTTCTGGGACTCTGCAGTGAAACCCAAACCAAACTTGTCCGATTTGTATGGAATATCAGGAAGCTGACCCCAAATAGTACAACCACCTTCATCCACCACAGCTCTAGCATCGTTGAGGGAGGCCATTGCCATTGTTGGAGGTTTTCTGGTGACCACAGGAACTTTCTTCACAGCAGGAGGAGCTACACAATCATTAACAACCCAGGGAACCACTTCAAATGACTGACACGGAGTCTCAATGTATTCACCTTCCATTTCCAGATACTTGAAAGTGTTTACATGGCTGACAAAGTACTCTTCTTCTCCATAGACCGTAACAACCTTTCCATTCACCGGATATCTCAACTTCTGATGCAATGTAGAGGTCACAGCACCTGCCCCATGGATCCAGGGACGACCAAGCAGACAAGAGTACGAAGGACGAATATCCATCACATAAAACGTAGCAGTAAACATCTGAGAACCAACTTGGATTGGAAGATCAATTTCCCCATGCACTACTCTTCTAGAACCATCAAAAGCTTTTACCACAATATTACTGGGCTTCAGCATAACATCTTCAGGACTCAGCTTGTTCAGGACTTCCTTAGGCAACACATTCAAAGAGGAACCATTGTCTATCAGCACATGTGATAGGGTAGTGCCCCTGCATTCAATCGAAATATGCAAGGCCCTGTTATGATCTCTCTTGGCAGGGGTCAAATCAGCATCAGAAAATCCTAACCCATTGTCATAGGTCAGGTGGGCAACACAGTTCTCGAATTGGTCAACAGAAATTGCACTGGGTACATGAGCCATCTTCAGAAACTTGATCAATGACTTGGCATGAGCCTCAGAACATAATAACAGGGAGAGCATAGAAATCTTCGAGGGAGTATGCCCCAACTGATCAACAATGTCATAATCACTCTTGCGAATGATTTTCAATACTTCTTCCATCTGCTTAGAGAGATCATCAGCGGCTGGCCCATCAGTAGATACAGGCTCAATAACGGGACCTTTGCCCCGAGCATCAGTGGTGGAAGTGGCAGCAGGAGTAACTGCACTCTTAGAAGCAACTGGGGGAGAGAAGACTCTTCCACTACGAGTGATCTTGCTAGATCCGGCAATATTATCAATGTCAACAGGCACATCAGGTAAAGGCTCCTGCTTGACACCATGGATGTAAACATCAGACCCATAGTGCCAAGGCACAGCTTTGTCAGATGTATAAGGAATAGGACCAGGAGTGGTAATGATCAGAGGAGCCACTCTGGCTTCAGCAACAACTTTCACGGGACCTTCAGCAGTAATCTTGATTGGGCCCTGATGAGTGATTTTAATGGGACCCTTTGAAGTGATTCTTACCGGTACTTTGTCAACCACGTCAACCTCTTCAGTCTTCTTACCCCGAGTCAGATGATCCACCATACTTTCTACAGATGCTGGTCTTCTTTCAAACACTATAGTATATTTATCCATGAGACGTTGAATGCCATCTTTCAACCTGAAGCACTTCTCTGGATTATACTCACAATAAACACAATCTTCACGACAACCCGGAAAGAACCCAGCTTGCACTAACTTCTTTCTGATGATGGCCAATGGTGTGGTCAATTCATCAACTGAACGGATATGCAGATCTTCCTCAATGGCATTGACAGTCTTCTCGTGGTTTGGCATTGGAGCAGTAATCACATTGGGGGTACCCGGAGGATCAAATTCAATTTCTCCAGCATCAATCATATCTTGAATTTTGTTCTTCAAGACCCAGCAGTTATTAGTATCATGTCCTGGACAGTTTGAATGATATGCACATTGTGCATTGGGATTGTACTTGGGAGAGGTAACATTGGGATTCTGAGGAGCCTCCCTCAGGGTAATAAGTTCAGCCTTCAACAAATGTTGCAATGCCTGAGCCATTGACATGTTGATCTTCGTGAACTGTCTTCTAGCCCTCTGTTGGTTGCTCTGAGGCTGCTCTGTTGTTGCAGGAGTTGGATTTGAAATATGAACTGCACTAACAGACTGATGCCTTCTGTTACGATCAGGTTGACCATAAACAGCATTGGATTCCTTCTTCCCAGTGGGAGGCTTCTTTGCAGCACCTGATGAAGAAGTGCCCACTTGGATCTTACCACTCTTGATACCATTCTCTACACGCTCTCCTGTCATGATCAACTCAGTGAAGCCAGATGATGAGCTTCCAATGAGATGACTGTAAAACGGACCATTCAGCGTACACATGAACATATCAACCAATTCCCTGTCAGTCAAAGGGGGTTGAACTCTCCCAGCTAAATCTCTCCACTTCTGAGCATACTCCTTAAAACTTTCTTTGGCACCCATAGACATACTCTGAAGCTGCATGCGAGTGGGGGCTAAGTCAGCATTGTATTGGTACTGCTTATAGAAAGCTTCAGCAAGATCATTCCAGTCTCTGATATTGACACTCTCCAACTGATAATACCACTCCAACTGAGCTCCAGATAAGCTCTCTTGAAAGAAATGGATCCACAGCTTCTTATCAGCAGTGTGAGGTTGAATCCTTCTGACATATGACCTCAGATGTAGCTTGGGACAAGAGACCCCATCATAGACAACAAATGTAGGAACCTTGAACCCAATGGGTATGACTACCCCAGATATCAGACTCAAATCCTCAAAATCCAGCCCAGATGACTTCTGCAACTCCATGGCATCCATCCTATCCACCAGCATCTTGAATTTGTCTTCATTAGACTCATGGTAGTAATTAGCCTCAGAATCAGAATCCCCCATTGAATGGTGGAGACTGCCTACCTCTTGCTCAGATTCTTCAGATTCATAGTCTTCAGCTGGTTCCTTGGTCTTGGCAAGACCTTTGAACCTTCTTCCCATGTTGATCAACCCAGCAGACCTTCTAGTCTTCTTAGTCTTCTTGGCCAGCAGTGCCTTCAAATCATCTTGCCCCTTGGACAGGTTCAAGATCAGCTCTTGGAACTGTGCATTTTGTGCCTGAAGATCCTTAACTGATTGTTCAAGAGCCATTGCTGAAATAAACAGCGAGAAGATGAGAAACCTGTGCACAATTATAAACCTGTGATGAAATGAAATGATATGGTAATGTACATGCAATGTTTTCAAGGACCGCAGGATTTAAATTTGCTTAGACAAAAACGAAAGTAAACTTTTATTAGTAATAACTTTGTTTTGCCTTTTAGGCTTACAAAAAATGAAAATGAAATAAGTACAAAAGATGGGGTTTTAAGTCTCCCATGGACGTTTCCTCTTTGTGTTGAGGTATAAGTTTAGGTTCCGTTCCTCGTGAAGTTGCTTTGTTAGGTCTAGGATGCTTGCTTGGCTTGCTTTGTAATGAGCCTCGAAAGTATCCCTTTGCTCCTTCAGTTGGATCCATGATCTCTGCAAGTCTTCCATATCAGTAGGCATGTCTGGGTGAAGGATGGTATAAGCTGTGTCTCCTTCAGCAACAGGTTCCATAGTAACTGGTAGGACGGCAGGATATGGCATCATGAGTGTCTGAGCACGAGATCATACCCATCTGAGATAAGCCTCCATAGGAATAGTGTACTTAGGCTCCAGTGTCTTGCTATCAATCCTGTTTACCTTTCCCCAAGCTCGTATGAATCTCTGACGGTAACCCTGAAGATCGTTGTCGTAATCAAACACAATGCCCTGAATCAACATGTCATGTGGGCCATCGCTCCGAGCGTAACCAAACTGTCGTAAAGCTAGAGAGGGGTTGTAGGTGATGCCTCCTCTTATGCCTAGAAGTGGCACATTAGGAAACTCCCCACAACGGTCAATGATGGTGACATTCTCCATAGATCTGGAGCACCAATGGATGTCTGAGTGAGAAAGTGACATGATCCTCTTGGACCATCTGAACCCTTGCTCATTCTTCATTACTGAGCGAGGAAGGGGAGAAATAAACCACCTAGAAAGTAAAGGTATGCAGCACATCAAAGTTCCTCTTGCCCTTGTAGTACGGGTGTGAAGAGAATGCAGGATGTCTCCAAGCAATGTAGGCACTGGATTGTGACTCAGGAAAATGTTGATGGCATGAACATCTATGAACTGATCTGGATTGGGGAACAATACTAAGCCATATATCAGCAAGGCTAAGACCTCCTCAAAAGCATCATAGCTCATGGCCTTCAAGAACATCTGAGCTTTATCCATTAATACCTTAGCAAGAATACCCTTGACTCCACTTCTCGTTTCTAGAACAATGTCAGACTTCTTCAGATGTAGGGCTGCAGCAATAACCTCTGGTTTGGGCTCCTTCTCCAAGCCTGTGAAGGGTCTTTGATCAAGAACAGGTATACCCAGAAGCTTAGAGAACTCCTCCATGGTAGGGACTAACTGATAGTCGGGGAATGTGAAACAGTGATGTTTAGGATCAAAGAACTGAAACAGAACACTCATCATGTCTTCATTGAACCCTGAAGTGACTAGATCCAATAGGTGACCATGTCTCTTGATGAACTGGGAATGATCAGACACTTGAGAAACCAACTCTTTAAGCTTGGCAGGTATGCCCACAAAGTTGATCCTGATGGTGTTTCTACGAGCAGAAGCCATGACCTGCAACAAAGAACAAAGATAAATCCCCTTGGTCCTTGAAATGGTTAGTGAAAATGCTATGCTTATGATGCATGATGATGTCATGATGTTATGCTCAATCACAAACATGTGGCACACACAAACAAGTCACACCATAGCCCTAGGTTTAAAGGCTTGCATGAGGTTTAAAGGTAAGTACCCTCCCCTGAAGTTAGATGGTTCATCCTGTCCTACAAAAGTAACCAGGTTCTAAGGGATCTCAATATCATTGATCCTTCACAAGGGTGGTTGTTCAGAAGGCAACTTACTTGCCAACCAAAACCCTCCAAGTTTAAGATCTCAATGAGCGTAGCATCGAGTGTCAACCAACTTCAGTCTGCACCAAAGCCGGTTACCTCACTACTTTCTAAAGGCCAAGATGAGTTAACTAGGGTTCTAAAAGTTAGTTAGTGCATTGACAACATATGGCAGCCTCAATATTATCCTCAACTTGACTTAAGGAATATAAGCACCAACCAAGAAGTCGCACTAACTATGGCCACCAGATCAACCGTATCGATATACGTCGTACAGTTTCCTTGGTCTATTGCCATTTACCTAAGGTACACTAGATCCGGGTTAGGACCTTTCACACATAAGAGCACCCCAACAAGTAATATAAAGCCAACAAATCAAACAATATTAAAGTGATCTTAATTCCTAAGGGTACCCCTCTTAAATTTAAATCCCCAGCAGAGTCGCCAGTTCTGTAACACGGTGGGAAAACTGACTTTAAGTAATGTTGCGGATAGCAAGAGTCGCCACCGACTTTTATTTTATCCATAAGGAAAGGTTATAAAAGAACAGGAAAGACCTTAGAGATGTTTTTGGGTCCGGGGGGTAGGTTATGAAAAGGGAAGGTATTAGCACCCTTTTCATCCATGGTTATCCATGGGCTCTTAGGTACTTAAGCTCACTTTAAATTGTTTTTTGAAAGTGTAGTGTGTGTGAATAAAAAAAATAATTTCAGAATAGTTAATAATAATCCATGTACGGATGTGTAAAAACTTGTTTTGAAATTTGTTAAGTGTTTGAAAAATTTTTGAAGTGAGCAAGCACATAAGAGAAACCTACCCTAAAATTTAAAGTCTTTCTTATTCTTTTTTTTCTTTCCTTGGTAAGACTATCCCTACTATTAAGAAGTAGGTAGTCCTTACCTTGGATATTAAGGGACATGTGAGGGACATTCTGATTATGAAGGCAACTGTGGGGTGTAATAAGCATACTGGAGGGACTATCATCATTGATTTCGAAGGGACTCGATTCTTATAGGCAACCATGAGGGACTTGATGATTTTTATTTTTAGGGACTTGCTTTATACACCCCACTTGACCATTATTCGTAGGCAACTTGAGGGATAACCTTAGAAACGTGAGACGGCGATTAAAAATCGACTTACGTGTGTGTGAGTGTTCATTTTAATTATCTTATGATTAAAATTATCTAAATTTATTTTAAATAAAATACATATTAACACTCCCTAATTACTAACCATAGCAATAATTAAATAATTAAACAATTTACATCCAGGAAACAATTACAAGAAATTATAATAATAAATAAATAGCAAATTAAATAATAAGCAATAAATAATAAAAAATAAATAATAAAGGGTTAGTAACAATAAAATAAAAATAATTTAGAAATAAGGTTAGAAACATAATAATAGAAATATAATAATAAATAATAATATTGTTAATAAATAATAAAAATTAATGAAATTAATAAAGCAAAATTAAATAATATGGTTAGTAATAATCAAGAATAAGTAAAAATAATAATAATATATCAACAATTATAAACAATTATATTTAGAAAGAAATATAGATAATCAATTATTTTAATTCTACAAGTTATCAAGTTATTATTATTTTTTATTATAACTACAAAATTTTAATTATTATAAACATATATTAACATTTATTTATTAAACAATATTTACATATTATAAGGAGAAAATAAGTTTTAAATATTATATCCATAAAATTAATCATATTTACAATATTAATCATATTTATAAAATTTAATTCTATTAATTATTATATTTACAAATTTTTAAACCAAATACAAAAATATAACTATTATAAATTAAATTTGTTTCTAAACACTAAAAGAAAAATAATTTGGATTATAAATATATTTACAAATAAATTAGAATTATTTTAAATATCACAAATTAGAAAATAAAAAAAACAAATTAGGTTTTAATTGGTACTTAGAAAATAAATTAGGTTTTTTGTTAAAAATGTTTTTTATGGGTTTAATTTATAATACAAAAATTATATACACATATTTATAATTTAATTACAAGATACAAAAATTAAGATATTGTAGAAATAATAAAAAAACATGCCTTATTATTATTTTTTATTACTTAGAAACATTTATTCCTAAAATTATATTTAATTTAAGATTTATAATACATAAAACAAAAATAAGAAAAAGTATGGAAAAAAACTTACCTGACTGGGGTTTGAACCCAGGTCAGTCTGCTTGCAGCAACAAACACCAACCACTAAGCCAGCCATACGCAGGTGACAAATAAGGAAGCTCACTTTGTTTTGTGCCTTGCATGAAGAAAATCCAGAAAATAATGAAAAAACCAAAAAGGCCTGGGGGAGGATTGAACCCAGGACCTTATAGTTACATACGCGCATGCTTTACCGCCTGGCTGGGAGAGCCTATCTGTTTACAAAACAACTACAAACTATAATATATTAAACAAGCAATTTAAATGGGAAAAAGATCAAAACATTGGTAGAGGCAGGATTCGATCCCCTCCCCCTTTTGTCAAACGCGCATGTGCTTTGCCACTGGACCAACCATCAGTTGGTGATATACAAACAGAGAGAATGTATAATATTTTAAAACAAAATTTGAATTTTAAAACTGGCGCGCATGGCCTTCGTCTTCAACCTCCAGACCTTCAAAATTTGCTGCGAAATTTGATACAAACTTTCCTGCGAAATAGAAACCCTAGCAAAACCTACGAAATTCAAATATTAACAAAACAGTGAAATTTCATGAAATTGAGAACTCCATTGAATTCCTTAGGTCATTTGCAATCGTCCTGTGTTCTTGGAATTGATTTATATTTGTTAAATGCTAAAACCCTAAATGGTGCTTGAAACCCTAACAATGGCCGTTTGCTTGTTAGGTCACGAAACTTCAATTCTTTTATCCAGAATCAATCCTTAGATCATCACAAACAACAAAACACAACCAAAATTCATTAGCAATGCATAAAAAGTCAGAATCGAAAAAAATGAATTTCAAGAACAAGAACCATTCGGTTTATGCAATATGGAGTGTTTTGGATGCAAATGAGTGATGGTTTCGCTTCAACAAGGTCCAATAAACCTCTCTATGTTCTTACTTTGCCTTCAAATGCCCTGGAATCAAAAATCCGAATCTCACTTTTGGAAGGATTTTTTGAGTTTTGAAACTTACTTTTTGCTGCTGGATTTCGTCCCCTTGTGATTGGTTTCTATTGTATACTTATATGAGATCAAATTTAGGTCAAAAGATGATGGATTTATGGGCCTTTTGGAAAACTTCATGGTGAAGGGATGTCATGATCTTAAAGTGTGAAAAAATCAAATATTTGCCTTCTAATTTGGTCTAGCACGAATTTGGACAAGATCAAATCATATTAAGCAGCATTGATTAATTTTTAAAAGAAGAATCATGTCCAAACTTTGATTTTTAGATTTTATTTTGATTTAATTTGATTTAAAATGAATAAAATTCAAATAAATATCAAATAAAAATATAAAAATCAGAATTTCTCACCATTGGGTCGTGCATGATGTTGTGACATGGATTGGGTCATAAATTGGGCAGCCCATTTGGAAAGAATTACTTCTAAGCCTCCATTTTCAACATAAACAGTCACAAAATTGCCCAACTTTGCAAGGTCACATCTCCCTCAATTTTAAAGGTATGAGGGTGTTCTTGGACTTTTTGGAAAGCTTGAAGAGTCCTCTAAACAACCCCATTGGTTTCAGGTCCATACCATTTACCAATCTCAAGTTATGCCCTTTTGAAGCTGTTGACTTTTTGTTGACTTTTGAAATGACCTATAATGTCTTAGATCATATCTTTCAAATGAAGCATTTTTGGGCTTAACCTTCAACATCAAAGTTGTAGAGAATTAAATTTCCTTCAAAATGAGCTTTGGATGGAGACTTGGTGATGAAGTATGTGAAAGTTATGGCTGGTCAAAGTTCAGTTGACTTTTACTGAGGAAACCCTAATTTAGAAACTCCTGATTATTGATGATCTGGAATCTCCTTGATGAATCATGATCAACCCTTGATCAAATGATTAATTTTACTTCATATACTTGATGTTGGCAAAAAATCATGAAGTTTGACTTTGGTTTGACCACAGTTGACCTCAGTTTGACTTTTTAACTGCACTGACTGATTTTGACTTATCTGATCATCTGACTGAGCAAACTTTTGAGAAAAGTCTTGAAACTTGTCATGGGGGTTCTCATACACATATAAGATGTTATGAAACTCACTTGAGGTATTGGAAGTCCATTTAGCCTGATTAAAGTCAAAACCCTAGTTTTGGATGCACTGCTTAGGAGGTGCATTGTCTGAGGGAATTGTCAACTTCTTTGACCAATTGTGAACTTTGTGAACCTTGTGAATCTTCATAAGATGTCTTGTGATACTCATGGGAGGTATTGTGAAGCTTGTGAACCTTGTGAACCTCATGAAGTGGCTTTGTAGACCTCATGAACCTCAGGAGAGCTTTGTAATCATTGTGAATCTTGTGAACCTTGTGAACCTTCATAAAGTAACTTGTAGACTTCATGAACCTCATGAAAGGTCTTGAAGATGTTGAGAAACTTGTGAACCTTGTGAACCTTCAAGAAGCAACTTGTGGACTTCATGAACCTCATGCAAGGTTATGTAAATGTTGAGAAAGCTTGTGAACCTTGTGAACCTTCAAGAAGCAACTTGTGGACTCCATGAACCTCATGAAAGGTTTATATAAGCATTGAGAAACTTGTGAACCTTGTGAACCTTCTTAGCACACAAAGTCTTGTATTGTGAGGGCAAATTTTGGGGTGCAACAGTGGTGCACACCAGGCAGGTCATAAGATGAAATGGTTACTATTTCGACAAGGGATGTATTGGCCAACAATGTTAAAGGACTGTGTCGAATTTGCAAAAGGGTGTCAAGAATGCCAAGTTCATGCAGGCATACCTCATGTACCTGCAAATGAATTACACTCTATTATAAAGCCTTGGCCGTTTAGAGGTTGGGCTTTAGATTTAGTTGGGGAAATTCGACCAGCTTCTTCAAAGGGGCAAAAGTACATTTTGGTTGGAGTAGACTATTTTACTAAGTGGATTGAAGCTATACCACTGACGAATGTAGATCAGGAAGCAGTTATAGAATTCAACCAGAAACACATAATTTATAGGTTTGGAATACCAGAAACCATAACCACTGATCAAGGATCTGTGTTTACTGGGAAAACATGCAGGCATTTGCAAAAGAAATAGGTTTTAAGTTATTAACTTCGACACCCTATTATGCTCAAGCAAATGGACAGGTCGAAGCAGCCAACAAAGTTGTGATAAATCTGATAAAAAAGCATGTGGGTAAAAAACCTAGGAATTGACACAAGACTCTGGATCAAATTCTTTGGGATTGTCGAACGTCTCCTAAAGAGGCAACGAATTCTACCCCATTTAAGTTAACTTATGGGCATGATGCAGTATTACCAGTTGAAATCTATTTACAATCAATATGAATTCAAAGGCATCATGAAATTCCATCTGAGACTTATTGGAGTATGATGATGGATGAGTTAGTTGATTTAGATGAGGAGAGGTTGCGTGCTTTAGAGTTGATAAAGAGGCAGAAAGAAAGAGTCGAAATTTTTTACAATAGGAAAGTAAAATTTAAAGCCTTTTTAGTTGGTGATCTGGTTTGGAAGGTGATTTTGCCCATGGACAAGAAAGATAGATTAATGGGAAAATGGTCTCCTAAGTGGGAAGGACCTTTCCAAATCTTAAGAGTTTTTTCAAATGGCGCATATGAAGTCGAAGAAATAGAAAAAGATAAAAGGATACTGAAAATAAATGGCAGATATTTGAAACAATATAAGCCAACATTGCAAGAAATAAAGATAGAAATGGAATAAATTCATAAATTGCAAAATATGTTTTCGCCAAACAGATGGCGTGGGTAACATTACATATAAAAAGCCTTGAAAGGCTGCCAAAGAAAAACAAATACAAAAACCTATTTCTATTACAAACTATTGTCGAAGAAAAGTTTCTTTGAGTTCGTCAAATTTCTTCTGTTGAAGTTGAATTCGACGTTCACAAAGGCTTTTACTAACAGACAATTCGTCAATTTCTCTATTGAGTTGTTGAGCTATTTCTGCATGTTGAAGCCCCTTTTGAAGTTCTCTGTCAATCTCCTCTTGGTTGGGTTGTTGAAGATTGGCTTGACGTTCTTTCTCTTGAAGGATATTCTTCTGGAGTTCGACAATTTGAGCCTGGTAAGTCTGGATTTTACTTTCGCATTCAGCAGCAGCTTTGGAGTAGTCTTCAGAAATTTTGTTTAGTTCTGAGATTCTTTCGGTCGAAGAAGCTACAACATTCCACTCTGAAACTTGTTTCTCAGATTTGGTTGTGATGTTCTGAGAAAACTCCTGTTGGCGAAGTAAGTCAGCACTCACCGAGTCAATTATAGACATCAAATCCATTACCAGACGACTTTCCTCAGTAGAAGCCTCCAAGAGATTGGCCTGTTTCAGAAGTTTCTTCAAATCATATTGGGCAGAAGGCTTTTCGACCAGAACTTTAAACAAGTCTACCCCAAGGATTTTAGTCTTGATCTCAGCCATGACAACATCAATTGATTGAACTTCAGAGGTAGCTCCAGAAGTTGTCGAACTGTTGTAGGAGGAATCCTGAAATTTGTGTCGAGAGCTGAGAAGAGCCTTCAAATATTCTAGAGGTTTTCTTACTTTCAGACTCTCAATTTCTTCATGAGAAAAGCTTGTCGAACCCGTGTTTGGAGGAGTTTTTGTTTGAGTAGGAATAGGTTGGGCACTTCCTCCAGGGTGCAAGCTTGTATCTGGTTGTTTCGACGTATCTTTTTCCTCTTCGACAGTCTTCTTGTCAGCTTCTGCTGTATCAATTGGTCCTTGCACTTGTTCATCTTGATCTTTTTCAGTTTTTTCCTCCATGATGAATTCTGGGCGAATAGGGGAGTTGTTGTCAGAGGAGTCTTGGTCACTGATGTCGAATTCACTATTGGTTTGAGGTCCATAAGCACCAGCATCTGGAGTGGCTTCTCCCAGGAGTCGTTCAGCCAAAGTTTTCTCAGAATCAGAGGGGATAAGTTTTTCTGGGTTTTTGGAGGGTCCTTCGACGTCGAGATCAACCTGAGGTCAACAGCAAAAGGAAATTGAGTAAAGAAACAATGCAAGTAAAAATATTGAGTACTATCAGTCGAAATGAAAATACCTGAGGAATCTCAGTATGGATGCTTGAATTCCCACTCTTCTCGCTTTTTGAGTGAGTTTTAGTGATTGGACTGGTAGGGGGAGTTCTTCTGTTGACAATAGATCTCTGGGATGCTATTGTTTTTATTCTCATACCCTTTTTCCTTTTGAGAGGTTGTGGCTCAGGGGATTCGTCCTCGGATTCTTCGACACTCACCTCCTTCTCTTCTTGTTTCCTTTTGGTGGCTGGTGTGCAATCTACCTGAGATGTACAAAAAGTAATGTGTTCAGTATTAAGAATAATAAAATTTATACAAGAAAGGTGGAATGATTTTGCATGTCAAAACCTTCTTGGCAGCTGCAGGTGATCTTTCAACCTGTTTGGAAGAAGTCCCTTCGTCAGGGGTTTTCTTGCTAGTTATCTTGACAGTTGAAAGGAAAGAAAATGAATGAACATGGATATAAAACATATAAAGAGTTAGAAATAAGAAGAGGGGTTGTATTTCTTCGACACCTTCAAGAATAGGAGATTCCACGCGAACGTGTTCTATTCCAATGTGAAGGTTCCCTGGGAAGTTGTCCAAATGATACTTCGTCGGAACCACACGTTCGGCAAGTTTTTTGCGAGACTCATGAAGCAGCTTTAAGTCAGACCCACACACAAACCAATCTGGAAATGGAGGGCACAGGGAGACACCAAATTCTGCAGAAGGAAGTGGGGGAAACCTTGGAGGAAACGTGGTGTAAGCAAAATTGTAGCATGCATGTGATGGAATATATGGAGGCAACTCCAACTTATCCATTTTTTCTGAAAATTTCTGTTTTAAAGTCACTGCTGCTTCGCATATGGTTCGACGAAGATCATTTGGCCTGTAAATATTTTCAAAATATTTTTGAAAATTTTGAATCTCTTTGATGTGTTTGTCCGTACCTTTCTTCTTTTTATCCTGCACAAAAGAAAAAGCGTTCGTCAGGTGTGTTGTGAAAGTTGTTACGTCAAAGAACTTGTTGAGGTAGTAGTCTTTCCACCAAACGTCGAAGTCCTCGGTGCACGGGTGGGTTGGTCGAAAAATTACAGGGTGGACTTCCAAGGATGCGTCGAAAAATTTGTGATACAGTTCTAAACTTTTTTCTAAATTATGAAAGGAATTGTAGAACAAGATGGAACCTTTCTTGGGAAAGATAGGTTTTGTTTTTGTTTGGATTAACCCAAATTGTCTAGCCACCAGATTAGGCTGATAGACAATGAGAGAGATCTTGGTGTTATTGAGGCTGTGGTGAGAAAAGAGATGTCTTGGTGTGAGGAATGATTCCCAGATGGATATGTAGGAATCCTCTTCCTTCTGGTGTTCTACAGGGAGCTGTCTGGTGAACCATTTAGGACCTACAGTCCTGTTTGCGAAGGGTGCCATAGATGGTGTGAATTTGTAACGTTTTGCAAACATCATCACATAGCTGGTGAAGGCTTGTCGAAGGCTTATCCCTTCATCAGTTGGAGTTAGTTGGACCAGCCTAGGCCATTCGACACGCCTATCATTTACTTCCTCTTTGTCTACTGGGTTCTTTATGGGAATGCAGGTTTCAAAAGTGGCTTTCAGCCACAGTTGTAGAAGCCAGAAAGGACCTGTCAGGCTGATGGTTCCCTTCTCTTTGATAGTCTTCAGGTTGCTTACACTTTCGCTGAGAGACTCATAAAGGTTCGCCAGAAGCATTTCACTTAGACAAAAGGTAACTCCAGCATGAAGTTGGTTGGCAATAGTGATGTAACTCCTGGCAACTTGAAGAGATCTAGTGCAGAAGACAAACTTTGCTAGCCACAGAGTGAGGAAAGCCACATGTTCTTTGTCAGATACCTCTTTAGTGTCTTTTCCTTGATGATGTGCAATAAACAAGGAGTAACCAGCATGCTTTGTGTCGAATCCTATAGGGTATTTGTTTAAATGTCCAGGGTTGAAAATTTCGCCTATAGGGCTAAGACCTGTGATGGCTGCTATGTCAAAGAGGGTTGGGGTGACCATCCCACAGGGGAGGTGGAAGTTGTTGTAAGTGTTGTCCCAAAAATATAGGGAAGCCAGCAACATGTTCTGGCAGTAACATGGTCCTTCTTTCGACAGTTGAATTAGGTCATAGATACCTGTTTTCTTCCAAATTCCCCCTTAGCCTTTTCGACTCTACTTAGCCAAGCTAGATAATCTGTAGGATCTTTTGTCAAGGGAGGGCTCCTAAAGATCCTATTTTGATTTAAATATGATAAATCTAGGTCTGTCGAAGCTAAAGGGGTTTTAGGTCTTTTGGAGGATGTTTCAGTGGGTTGAAGGTTCTTACTTGCACCTATTGGTTTTGAGGCAGAATAAGAAGGGTAAAAATCTTTTAAGCGTTCTTGATCAGCGTTAGGATCAGAAAGTGGACCTAACATTGCTTGGCAAACCCCAGAAATTAAAACAGGAATCAGTACCTGGGATCAGTAGATGTTGGCCTTCTCTCTCTCGTTTGGAGGTTCTGGAATATATTGTTGCTGGTTTACTTGCATTGGCCCAGGTAACGTGTGAGCAGGAGGAAGATCAGTGGTCCTTTTTGCTTTCTTAGCACCGTGATCAACAACGTTCTTTGGAGGAGCCATTGTTTAAGTAAAGTTTGAGCTGGAGTTGCAGAAGGATTAATGGAGTTGAAAACATTTGTTTGATGAAGAAGAAGAGGTTTAAGAGTGAAAAAAGATGAAAGGGTTTGGAAAAAGATATTTATAGGAAGAAAAATGATAAAATAAAAAGATAAAAGGAAGAAAATAAACGTTTCAGTTTTTGATCATGGGATACGTGTCCTGTTGATCAACGGTGATGATCAAAAAGTGATGGTTGGTGAGAACCCATGATTAGCTAGGTTATAGGGTTATGGAAGGTCGTGTCTAAATGTGGGCTAGATGAGACGTTTTCAGGAAAAAGTGAAATCATGGTTTTTCTTGGGACTTAACAAAGTCACGTTACAATTAATGAAACTGCCATGGTGTCAGAATAATTTTGACAGCAAAGGATGATTTCTCTAGAGTTTAGTCGAAACATCTTTGCTGGGGGGCAATTTATAGGCACATAATTTCGACACCATGAGTTTAAGATGTAAAATCATTTTTTGCTAAGGAGATAGTCACCAGATAAAGGAGAAAAGAAATAAAGATGTTCAGGAGTTTTTTGACAAGACCAGATGCTCAAGTATTTCGACAGGAATACAAAGAATGTTCCAGCATACAAAGTTTGAAGATCTTTTATCATAGTTCATCATTTGACAAAATTTAAAGAATTAGTATGTTTTTTCGACACTTCGACAGAAGATAAGGTTTTTCGACAAAAGCATTATCTTGTAAGGTTTGAAGAGTTTTTGTCCTCTTCGACAAATTCGACAAGACGAAGAGATGCAACGTTTCGTCACAAAGAGGAAGAATTAAAAATTAAAAGTTACAACCTTTGGCAGTTGGAAGCGTGGAAGCTTCAGGCAAAGAAGAGTGCACGCAGATTGACAAGTGTCAATTAGTTAGGATTCTTCCGTTTTAGGCAGTTATTTTGTTTGTATATAAATAGGGTAGTTGTTGTAGAATTATGTGTGTGAAAAACTTGTACAATAATCCTGTAAAATACTCTAAGTACCCAGTGTGAGAGAAATGAGTTTGATATTTGGAGAAATGTATGTGTTGAACACCATTTTCATTTAAGTTATTTAAATTACTAGTCTTGTTTCGTCAAACTACTTTACTTTCAGTCTCTTTATTTTCCTGCAAATTTTATACTCTTTCTGCCATTTTCTTACTTTTGTTCAACTTTTACTTTATTTTACTTTTTACATTCGAAACATTCAATATTTTTACATCATTAACAAAACAAACCACAAAAAATTATCAACACTAAGAGTAATTCGACAACAAATTGCACATGTGTCCTAGGACTTATTTTGTTGGTCCTGCAAGTAACCCAGTTTTGTAAGAGATTGGTTAACCAGAGGTTGTTCGTCAGAAATCACAGCGAACAGGGCGGTGGTAGATATTTATGGCCAGACTGTATAAATTACTCAGCTGGCATGAGTAAAATAAAGTGCAACGCCAAGCGGAGATTCTAGCGTCGGGCTGTGTGTCTAATACACATTTTTGTATATATTTCATTTTACTTCATTTTTTGATGTGAGGATGATGTTTGGGGGTGATTTTTGCTCTCCCAACTTCATCAACCTCATTCTTTGGTTAGATTAGCTTAGAAAACAACAAATGGAGCTTGCATCTTGTAGAATCGGAGAAGTGTTGGTTTATCTCTTTTTCCTCTTTTTGTAATTTCTATTTGTTGGGTGTTTGTATAGTTACTCTGAATCCATGTATTTTTTGTGATCATAATAATATATAAATTTGCTTTACAAATCATTATCGATGTCTTCCTTGATCTTTTTGCATTTATGTTTGAATTTGTGTTGTGTTAGAGATAAACATCGCAACTCTTGGTTAGGGATGTATATCTATTGTCTAAATGCTAGAGATAGATTTAGTTAATAATATGGTTGCTCTCGCAGTTCAGTGTGCCAGAGATGGGCACTATTGTGAGTGATACTGAATGATTTTGATGAGTATTATAGTAGAGTGAAAATGATCGAAAAATTTATGTTTGTGACGAGTGGGTTATATATATGCCTGATACATTTCTTCTCTCTAAAGAATGATTTTTCTTTTTATGTTTATATTTACTTTTCTATTTTACAATTCCAAACCATTTTAATCCTAAACTCAATAACATTTAAATTGTCGAACGATGGTTCAGTAGCACTGATCTCTGGACACGATAAATTTTCGATAAAATATTTTCAAAATTTTTGTTGTTTGTCGCTATATCGCAATCCAACATTACCATAATACCCTGATGTATTGAATATATCCTTTGCTTATAAAAAAATAGAAAAAATAGAGGTAAAAATTAAAATATTCTAACTAAAATACAGAATAAAAAAATATTAAAAATAAAACAAGTAAAAATAACAGTGTAACATGGAGAATTACGACGGTGTAGAATTGTTTGTATTGTCATTTGTGAGTTTGCAGTAAATACTAACTAGTATAATACCCGTGTCTTCATACGAGTACCTGTCGGTGATACGCATTTGTTTTTAAATTTGAAAAAAATAAAATTAATAAAAATCAGTAAATATAAAATATAATTTATATTTAAAAAAAAGATATAATCAATACCTGCAGACATCGATTGGTAATTTTACAAAAATATTTATATAATGATTTAGTTTTATAAATATCAAATAATATTATAAGATTTATAAATAATAACTTAATTGTATAAATAAATATTATTAACATAAATAAATATATTTTATATAAATATTATTATAAATATCTATTTTGTATGATACACGTATCAATATCTGTGTGTTCTTCCAAGTATTGGTGTGTTACACACTTTTTTTTTTTAAATTTGATTGATAAAAATTAGTAAATATAAAAACTATAATTTATATTTTTTTTAAAAAGAACCAATACCCGTGGGCATCGATTAGTACTTTTTATAAAAAAAATATGCAATGATTTAGTTTTATAAATATCAAATAATATAATAGTATTTGTAAATATTATTTTAATTTTATAAATAATTATAACATAAATAAATACATTTTATGTAAGTATTATTACAAATATCTATTTCGTGAGATACTCATATCAGTATCGTGTATTTGCCCGGATACTGGTGTGATACACAAGCTTTAACTCGTGTCTTCACACGGGTACCTGTCAATGACGCCTTTTTGTTTTCATTGAAAATATGAAGAAAAAAAATAGAATTAATGAAAATTAGTAAATATAAAAAATAAATTATATTTAAAAAAATAGAATCATTTTTTATAAAAAAAAAGTTTATGAAATGATTTATTTTTATAAATATCAAATAATTTGAGAGTATCTGTAAATATTATTTAATTTAACAAATAAATATTAGGTTTAATTGCAATTTTAGTCCTTCTATTTTTATTTTTATTTTTATTTTAGTTTTGATCCCCTATTTTAAAATTCGGAATTTTTGTCCCTCTATTTTCATTTTTTTAGTTTTGGTCTTCCTATTTTAAAATCCGAAATTTTGGTCCCTTTATTTTTATTTGTTTGAGTTTTGGTCCCCTATTTTAAGTTTTGTTTTGGATTTTAGTCCCTTTTCAAATTTGAAATTAATTTAATAGGGGATCAAAAATTTAAAAAAAAATGAAAATAAGGGGACCAAAACTCAAAAAAATAAATAAATAGAGGGAAATAAATTCAAAATTTTAAAATAGGGGGACCAAAACTAAAAAAATGAAAATAGAGGACCACAGATTCCGGATTTTAAAATAGGAGACTAAAAGTCAAAAATAATGAAAATAGGGAGAACAAAATTGCAATTAAACCTAAATATTATTAAATTTAATAAAAACAAAATTGTTTTACATCAATAATATATATTTCAATTTTTCATATATTATGCTTAAAAAAAATTGTATCTTAAATTAAAAATAATTTCTAATATATACAATAATTTAGTTTTATAAATATCAACTAATAACATAGCATTTGAAAATATCATTTTAATTATATAAATAAATATTAATAACAAAAATAAATAAAAATTTAAATCAATAGTAAAGTTGTTCCCGCTATAATTTAATACACTATATTTATAGTATGATTTAAAAAATATTTAAGTAAGTTAAATAGACACAATTTTTAAAGAAACATATTTGTTCTCTCTATTTTTTAATTTTATATTAAAAAATAAATTAAGACTTTCTTATATATTAAAATAAACTTAAATTAATTATCATTTTAAATGAACATAATATCTCTTTTAATTAAAAATAAATTGGAATAATGATTATAAGCATAAATATATTATTTTATTAGTTATATATGGTATGATGATCCTATAATGATTATATAGCATAATTATCATTTTAAATGAACATAATATCTCTTTTAATTCAAAAAATTACAATTTTTAATAGTTATATAATATATATCTAAGTATTGAAATAAATATATTATATTATATAAAATTTATTAATTATTGTAATATATATATATATATATATATATATATATATATATATATATATATATATATATATATATATATATATATATATATATATATATATATTGTCATCTATTTTTATTATTATTTTTGTTGAATAATAATAATTTTTTAATAATTATCAATTTTAGAGTTTAATGCAATATATCTAAGTATTGAAATAAATATATTATTTTATATAAAATTTATTAATTAATGTAATATATAGTTTTTGTCATTTATTTTTTTGTTGAATAATAATTATTTTTTAATAATTATCAATTTTAGAGTTTAATGCAATAATAAGTATTTT
Organism: Lathyrus aphaca; assembly: GCA_963966055.1. Taxonomy (NCBI): domain Eukaryota; kingdom Viridiplantae; phylum Streptophyta; class Magnoliopsida; order Fabales; family Fabaceae; genus Lathyrus; species Lathyrus aphaca. The sequence goes on along the minus strand of OZ014519.1, from coordinate 574,072,654 downwards.
ATATATTATATACTCTTAATTATTTGTTGGAGAGAAAAAAAATTAAAGTAATTAAATTATAAGTAATGAATGGTATTCAAAATAAATAAATACTCTTGTTTTTTTTTGGAGAGAAAAAAATGATTGTAATTAATTTATAAGTAATGAATGTTATTAAAAAATAATTCATATCATAAAGAATTTCAAAGGTATAAATGGTATGATGATTCTATAATAATAATATTAATATTATACATTGTTATCTTATATAAATAATTTTAATATCATTTAACTCATTAAAAACTGAACAATATTAAAAACTGAACAAATCCATGCAACACCAGAAAACCGTCAATCATTATTCAAAATCAACAAACTTAATTTTTATTATAAAAATCCTAACCACTACTAAATTTAGTTTCTCTTCCTCGTCTTCTTTCTGCAACCTATAACAACAACGGCCCTTAATAATAAAAATAATAATATAAAATAAATAAAAGTAGAAATAAAATAATAATAATAATAAAAAATAATAAAATGATAATATATATAAAAAATATTTAATATATATAAAAACTAAATAAATATTTTTTTTAAAACTTATAAATGAATTTTTTTCCATTTGTAAATATATTGATATTGTTTTAAAAAATTACTATTTTTAATAGTTATATAACATATATCTAAATATTAAAATAAATATATTATTTTATATAAAATTTATAAATTATTTTATATATATATATATATATATATATATATATATATATATATATATATATATATATATATATATATATATATATATATATATATATATATATATATATTGTCATTTATTTTTAATTTTTTGTTGAATAATAATTATTTTTAATAATTACCAATTTTAGATTTTAATGCAATAATAAGTATTTTATATATTATATACTCTTAGTTATTTGTTGTTGAGGAAAAAATTAATGTAATTAAACTATACGTAATGAAAGGTATTTAAAAATTATATATATATATATATATATATATATATATATATATATATATATATATATATATATATATATATATATATATATATAACACTACGATAGAAACATAAATCATCTTCTATTATCCTTTCGAGATTCCATCAACAACAAATTTCTAATAGCATCAAAATAAACTCCTCTATGATGGTTGTTGCAATCTGTCGTCTCTAAACAGATGACCTGATCTCTTAAAACAATTGACATAATTTCAAAATTAATGAAACATTATATATTATATAGCACAATTTAAATAATTACTATATTCTGAATCAAAACCACATTATAAATCAAATCAAACAAAAACAAATATAACAGGTTCAATTTATTCATCCAAACCATAAAATCAAAAAGTAAAAATTGTACCCTAAACATTTAAAATAAATATTCAAAATGCAAGATTTTTTAACAGAAAGAAGAAAAAAACCTTCCTAAGATTGGGAGGAAACATCTCAGAGTCCTTTTTTAAATTCTTTTTTAGATTTTGTTACTACACAAAAGAATAATAAAGAAAACAGATCTCAGATTCTAGTTCTTTAGATTGAAACAAAACCAAAATTCATAAACAAACAGATCTTTATCCTTATTGCCTCAAATCAAATGTATAGAGACAATTATTTGGACGATTGAAAGATTAATGGATATAGAAACCGTTTTGAATGGTCATTTGAAGAGTTATGAATATGGAGATTAAAACGTTTGAGATTGAAACGTTTCTCAAATAGTTTAGAAGTGGAAAATCTCAAATAATAATAAATGATGAGAAAAACAATTAAGATTTTTTTGTAGGCATTCATGTGTCCTTTGTTGAAAGAAAGAGTGATTTTTTTCCTATTGATGCGATTCTTGCACTATTGATTAGTGATGATTAGCTAGAGTTATTGATTTAATGGAATAATTTAATTATTTTGTAATTATCTAAATATTTTAAATATTATATAAAATTACTCTTTTAATTTATAAAAATTAAAATTAAAACAACTTCTATTATTATTAAAGCAATTTTCAGGAAAAAAAAGATTTAATTGATATACTCTACAATGTAAAGAAGTTTTAAACTGTCAGAGAATCATACACGTCGCATGTTTTAATAAATTTGATTTTTATTTTAAAAACTTATAAAGTATAACAAACGAATGATGGTGATAAATTGATAGGTGTCGGTGCATATCAATTAATCTAAAAAAAATATTTAAAAAATTATTATCAATTTTTAATGTATAGTTATGTCACCATTATATTTGATAGGGTTACACGCATGTCCACGTATGGTGCCATAATTATAATACAAAGCCAAAACGACATATTTAATTTATTTCTAAATTCAGCATTTTCACAAACATGTGCTATAAAACCAACCTCACTCAATGTTTGCTTCACCAGTGTTGTTGTTGTTTAAAGATGATGGTGATGTTGGATTCAAAACATCATGAATGGTTCTGTTTCATGTTTTTCTTGTCTTGTTTGGTTGTTGCTAGGTCAGTTAATGGTGTTGCAGTGCCTGAAACGTTGCGTTTTGATCTTGGAGGACTGAGACAAGGGTTTCCTAAAGGGTTTGTGTTTGGTGTTGCAACTTCTGCATATCAAGTTGAGGGTATGGCTAGCAAAGATGGTCGTGGTCCTAGTATTTGGGACGAGTTCATCAAGATACCAGGTTTTTGTTTCTTACCTGATCTCAATTCATTATTGATGCGGTAGTCTCTGACATCAAAATTTTATCGGATCGAAATACGATGTGATTTAAAATCACTCGTATGACTGTATTATAAAATAAATCTCATACAATTTTGATTGTATTTTAAAGTAATTTTATCAAAATTCAAAATTTAATAATCTTATAATTTAAAATCGTAGAAAATGGATAATGGATAAAACTCTTGAAAACTTGACTAAATGGATTATGTAACATAAGTTAAAAGAAAATGAGAATTGAGAAGTGCAATTATTCATCTTCTTTGAGAAGAATCTCAATTAACCATGTTATATTACATTTTATTTTATCTCTTAAAAGCTTTTGTTATTACAAAACATCTTGATAGCCTTGAATCTTATATTTCGTTATAACTTTTATTGAAAATATAATTTTGAGAGAGAGAGAGAGCTAAACATTTTTTTAATACGTTTTCTTTTATGTAATCTTTTATTAATTTTAATGTTAAATTTGGAAATATAAATTTTAATGGATAAGAGTGTGTTGATAGAATTGCATAATTTAAATATATTTAAAGAATTAATATTTTTAGTATTTATCCTTTTTTTTCTCTTCCTAAAAGGAAAAAAAGATTAATGTTATAATTGTTGCCACTTAAATATTATATAATATTTCCAAATAAAAATGTATTATTAAAATAACTTAAAAAATGGATTTTTTTTCAAAATGAAATTCAAAAGAATGTTTCATCCAACTGATCAAATAGAGTTACATGAGATCTAAAGAATGTTTCATCCAACCGATCAAATAGATTATTTTGATTCATCCATTAACAATCTAATTCATATTCATTTATTTTGCACCCTTATTTTTGTACCCTTATTTTGATTTATGCTAGCAAAAATCATTAAAGTTGACATCCAATTTATTAATAATTTTATTTTCACAAAAAAATATAACTTGTTTCAATTAATTACAGGAATTGTGGCAAATAATGGCACTGGAGAAGTTTCTGTTGATCAGTATCATCGCTACAAAGTAAGTGAAGTTATGTGAAATATTTCCTTACATATTTATAAAAATAATATTTTACCTATCATAAGCTTAAGTATTTTCAATTTCACAGGAAGATGTAGATCTTATGGCAAAGCTAAATTTTGATGCATACCGTTTCTCAATCTCTTGGTCCAGAATTTTTCCAAGTAAATCAAATCTTTCTATTTCACATATTTTATAAAAACAAGATGAATATTTTTTTTAACTCAATTAATAATCAATTAAATTTGTGATGTAGATGGAACTGGTAAAGTAAATTGGAAAGGTGTAGCATATTACAACAGATTAATTGATTACTTGTTAGAAAAAGGTAATTTTTATATATTTATTTTTAAGAAATAATACATACATATATATTATATAGTTCTTAGAAATTTAATTTTTTATTGTTACTAAAACAATGTTGCAGGCATTACTCCATATGCAAATCTGTACCATTATGATCTTCCTTTAGCTCTTGAGTTGAGATACAATGGCTTATTGAGCCATAATGTTGTGTAAGTACTAAAATACCCTTATGTTGATGAAAAATAAATTTTATACTCTAATTGATCCATAATGTTTCAAAATTGTGCAGGAAAGATTATGCGGATTATGCAGAATTTTGTTTCAACACGTTTGGAGATAGAGTTAAGAATTGGATGACTTTTAATGAACCGAGAGTCATTGCGGCTCTTGGTTATGACAATGGCATTTTTGCCCCTGGAAGATGTTCTATAGAATATGGAAATTGTACTGTTGGAAATTCAGGAACTGAGCCTTATATTGCAGCTCATAATTTGATTCTGTCACATGCTACTGCTGTTCAAAGATATAGAGAAAAATACCAAGTAATAATTCTCAACAAGTATTTTTTCAAATTTAAGTAACCCGATGTTTGGATTGATGGTGAAAATCACATAGTGTCATGTGATTTCGTCAAACTCGCTATAATTCTCAACATGCATTAACTTGGTTTATTCGATTTTCTTTAATTTCTTATGTGATGGTGGTGGCGATTGTGATTGTTTTAGGAAAAGCAAAAGGGTAGGATTGGAATTTTGTTGGATTTGGTTTGGTATGAGCCTCTTACAAGATCAAAAGCTGATAACTATGCTGCTCAAAGAGCTAGAGACTTTCATATTGGATGGTAAAAATCTTTAACTTAGCTTGATTACATAATTACAATGCATCTTCAAATATTTTGTTTAGTACCAATTGATTTTCAATTATTAGGGTGGAAAATGAGTTGAAATTCGTTCAGTTTGGCTCAACCTGATAAGAAAAATTCTTAATCCGAAATTCGACTATAAGTTCATACTTCAGGTATTTAATTTCTGCAGGTTCATTCATCCCATTGTTTATGGCGAGTATCCAAAAACCATGCAAAATATTGTTGGGAATAGACTTCCAAAATTCACTAAAGAAGAAGTGAAAATTGTGAAGGGATCAATTGATTTTATTGGTATCAATCAATACACTAGCTACTACATGTATGATCCTCATCAATCAAAGCCAAAAGTTCCTGGCTATCAAAGTGATTGGAATGTTGGATTTGCTTGTAAGACAATCTTTCCTTCAAACTTTCTCTAAATAACACTCTTTTTAATTTATTTAGCCTTTAAAATGTGTAAAATTGATGGTTTATTCAAATACTTATTTTTGTTGATTTCTATGACTTACATTTATTTTCTTGCTTAACATTGAAGTTGCTAAGAATGGAGTTCCTATTGGACCAAGGGTAAGCTTGAATCAAATGAAAGTTAACTATGATTAAAAAAAAAAATAGTGCAAAAATCATGCATATTAATTAATTATTCATAAATTTGAACTTTGTAGGCATATTCATCTTGGCTTTACAATGTACCAAGTGGCATGTACAAATGCTTAATGTACATCAAGGAGCATTATGGAAACCCAACTGTGCTTTTATCTGAAAATGGTAGTAACACTTAACCTAGTTTTTCCAACCTTTGTTTCAATGCTTTTTTGCATTAATCATTGGTTTTCTTTAAAGTATGAAATTTGGCTTTGATGTCATGTAACTGATTTGTAGGCATGGATAATCCGGGTAATGAGACATTTGCCAAAAGTTTGCATGACACAACAAGAATAAATTATTACAAAGGGTATTTGACTCAACTTAAGAAAGCTGTTGATGATGGAGCAAATGTGGTTGGATACCATGCATGGTCATTGCTTGATAACTTTGAATGGAGATTAGGGTATACATCAAGGTTTGGTATTGTTTATGTTAACTTCAAAACTCTCAAGAGAACCCCTAAGTTGTCAGCATATTGGTTCAAGAAACTATTAGCTAAAGTGTATGTTTGAATTCGCTATTAGTTTGGTACAATCGCGGGGAATTATCATGATTTTACCTAAATTACACTTTGAAACTTTAACAAAATTATGGTGGCAAATTCAATGTGATTCTATACATAGTCGAACTCATAATGTGTTTATATAATGAGCTAAAAGGTCTCTCTTTGATCTGTTCGATTGTAATAATCATGAGACTTGATTAGTGCAGGGTTTGGAATAAAATTATCTCTTAAATGATGTGTTTAATGAGTTTAGATTCTAAAACTATGCTTAATTTCATTCCAAATGGAGGAAAAAATGTGATAAAATTATCTTTTTCCTAAGCCATCTTCTGCAACATGATGTTTACAAACTAGGCTTAATTTCATAACAAATGGAGGAAAAAATCCTCATGTGTTGCTAAAGTATTTTATACGAGAAATAATTTATGATAGTGTGGATCAGTATTCTATGGATTAAACTTTTAATAAGTTGGGATCTTTAAGCAATTGAAAGAAGTGAAGCCTTCTAAGTTGATAACTTAATCTTAACTCTATCCACCAAGAATTGTAAGTGTCTAGTGTTTGGTTTCCCTTTCATTATTGAAACCCAATCCTTCTTCATTTGATTTTCTCATGTAGTGAGATTTGTCAGGTCCGGGTGACTTTTGAGAAGTTATGAAATGCTACAACTCTATTGCAGACGGGTTAGGACAAACAAACATTGTGACGTCTAAATAAGTGGTTTTTGAGAAGTTATGATTGGCTACAAATCTGTTTGAGTTAGAATCTGCAAATATTGTGACATCCAAGTCAGTGACTATTGGAAGCAAAAGATATTTTTCGTTGATTTTTTGTGCATAATAGTCTTTCAAAGAAACATGTTAAAATTAAAGTATTATTTATTATATCATATGATAGTCATCCTTAAGCCTATTACTTGGATCAGGTGTTTTTATAGGGTTGGTCGTTTTGGGTCCTGGAATTATCTTCAAGTTTATATTTGGAAGAATGGTGTCTTTGGCCTAACATTAGAAAGATAGTTTTATTCTTCATCGAATGATCATCGGTCTTAATGACTGGAACTTAATTTGATTTATCTATTATAGGTCAACTACTTTATTGGGTCGCAAAATATATTTGTTCCAAACTGACCTAGCATGTTCCCTATGTCCAATTGAAGCTCAATCCAGTATACATCTAGGCATATGTCCAATAAGAGATTAGCAAAGATATGACCATTGGAAAATAGAGTTGTTGGCATATAGTCGATGGGGATTTCCTCCACACGCTCTTTAACACATTTCACGCGACCAACTACCCTCCGAAATTACAGAAAGCAGTATGCTCAGTCAAAGGCTACGCGCCCACAATCCACGGGCATGTGCCCTTATAAATACCCCCCACCTTTGGAGGGCCAGGTATCCAATTCCGAAGCACTCAATTTTTTCTTACGCTTTAGTTTGTCTCACATTGGAACTTACTTTAGCGTCGAAGTACCTTGTAGGTACATCACCCCCTATCCTACAAGCATCATCACAGTCCCAGCTGAAGACCACGAGGACCTGTCCGGATTATTTTTGTACAGTGGCGTCGTCTGTGGGAAACTAGCAGTTCCCCCATCTTTTTGTGAAAAAGATCATTTCTTTTCAGTGCAAGATCAAAGCTCATCTATTCTTTTTTGTCTTCGTGGCTTCCCAAATCAACGAGACCGTGAAAGATCCTCTTACCATTGTCCTCAGCAACCGAGACAACATTGACAATCATGGGACAACCCAACTCAATGTCAAACCCCGCGAGGGGCATCCTCCCTCCCCTGCTTCCAACAATCTGAAACAACCATCCTTCATTCACGGGAATCACGTGTTCGAACCAATATATGTCTCGTCGAATGCAGATGCTAGCACTCAGGCTCTCATCACCGCCCTTAATAAGGAGAACCTCATTTTCTTCCAGCACAGCGAACACATACAGATGCTCAAAGGTGATCGTCGCTCCCCTTCTCCATCCATGAGACGTCCTCGCAGAGATTCTCGTACACCTCCCTGTCGCTCATGATCCCTTCCATGGAATCACATGAAGAAGGACACTAGACACCTTTTTCCCCCGAGAGATCAAGACGAGCCTGAAGGATCACATCCAGAAAAAGCCAAAAAACGTACTCGATCTCCTCCTTGAAGAACGAGACATTCACCAGACAACAGAGATCAGAGTAAGAGGTCTTGTTACGATGAAGACCATCGTCCCCGACAGCACAACAGGAGCCCTCGCCGAAGCAGGTCTTCATATCCTTTGTCCGGAAGCAGCGATAAAGAGGATCATCATGGGTCACTAAGTGGCGAGATTATGGAAACCTGCATCCCTCACGGTTTCGAGAAGCCTCGTCCACTAGCCACCTACGACAGGACTATCGATCCCTATGATCGCTTAGAAAACCTCGAGGTCATGCTCCATTATTACAATGTGGAAGGAGCCATCAATGTGGAAGGCGCCATGTCGTGGTATAAGCACCTCCCCGCGGGATCTATCACATCATGGAGAATCTTGAAGAACCAGTTCACTAGGCATTTCACTGCGTCCAAACGTCATCCCAAGTCCGAGGCCACCCTCGAAAGGGATCATATAGGGCAAAGAAGAACCTATACGGGAGTACATCGACAGATTTAACAAAGAAGTCATGGAAATACACACTACTGACCGCATGAAGCGATACATCCTAGAGAAGAGCATGTTCCACAACAGCGAATTCCGTAAAGTTGTGGGGATCGAGCCTCCCCAATCCTTTGTCGAGCTGCTCCACAAGGCTTAAGCCTATATCTAGTATGAGGAAAAGGAGGCCACATACAAGACACGGGATTCAAGGGATTAGGAGAATTCATGATCTCATAAGCAGAAAGACGACAACGAAGCTCCTCGGTGCGAAAAGCGCAAAGACGAACGTCCTCGCGAGAGCAGAGGGCCAGCGGGTCGTTTTTCTGGTATACCCTCCTCACATCTCCCCACAAGAAAAATTATGACTGAATGTATCAATACTGAATTCAAGCAGGGAGGCATTTGCTTCCCCAAACCAACTGCCTCTAAGGCCAATACCAACAAAAGAAAATATTGTCGGTTTCACCGCAGTCACTGACACATCACCGAAGACTGCATCCACCTCAAAGACACTATTGAGATCCTCATCAAGGAGGGGCACCTCAAGAAGTATGTCAAAGACGCAGCTCCTCAACAGGAGGAAACAAAGAGGGTCGACAAAGTCTTCGAGGAAGCTGCTCCCATGTAGGTCGCCCTGTCAGTCACCAAACACAAGGATTTATTCATTCGCCGACACCTCGGAAGCACAGGATATTTTACAGCAAACAGCCCCTGGGAGGCATTCCCTTCGACCATGCTCATCTCGGGTGGGGGCTACAATGAAATGATCGTTGGATCCGTTAGAAGAAGGCTCAAGCATTTGGTCGATTCATCACCAAACCAACTTTCGTCTCTCTAGAAAGTCAGGGGGAAGTCCCAACTAATTACTTTTTCCATGGAAAAACTCCTCAGTGGTTCTCCAAACTCTCACATCCCTTTGCCGATTTGCGCCAAGATGGCAAAGACGGATGTTTGCAGGATACTCATCGACCAGGAAAGCTCGGTCGACATCATGTACACACTGCTCTTCTGATTATTATAGCTCGATCAAAAGAACCTATCCCCATACGTTGAATCTGATCTGCAAGGGTTTAATGGGGCTACCGCCAAACCCTAGGGTTACATCGAGTTGATGGTCATATTCGGGGAAAGAGATGCCTCCAAGATAATCATGACGCATTTCCTGGTGATCGATTGTGCATCCATTTACCAATGCATCTTGGGGAGTCCAACATTAGTCGAGCTCATCGTTGTCCCATCTACGATCCATCTCAAAATGAAATATTATACAAAGAAAGGGCACGTAACTACTCTCCACTGAGACATTGAAGCTGCACGAAGATGCTTTAAAGCAACGACCAAAGGCCAGATCGTGATAGAAATGCGGGAGCCACATATCAACGTATGATGAACAAGATCTTCCAATCACATATTGTGGACATAATCAAAGTTTACATGGATGACATGATTGTCAAGTCCACTCAAGAATCTGATCATACTTCTCATCTCCAGGAAGTCTTCGACCAGGCGAGGAAGTGCAAGACGCGCTTTAACCCTGACAAATGCACATGTGGTGTAAGGGCGGGAAAGTTCCTTGGCTTCTATCTTACGGAAATAGGAATCGAGGCTAACCCAAACAAATGTCGCGCTTTCTCAGGATTTCCTAGGCCGAACTCAAAGAAGTCGATCCAGACCCTAAACGGCATGCTCACCTCGTTATCTCACTTTGTGGCAAAATCTTCACAACACGCCTCACCCTTCTTCAAACTACTTCGCAAGGAAGCAACATTTGATTAGACAAAGGAATGCGAGCAGGCCTTGCAGCACCTCAAACGAGAACTATCGCAGCCCCCAGTTTTGTCCATACCAAAAGTTGAGGAGATCCTCTACTTATATCTTTTTGTTAACGCCAAAGCCATCAGCGCAGCTCTCATAATGGAAGACCCAGAGGGACAGAAACCCGTGTATTTCACGAGTAAAGCCTTGCAAGGGCCAGAGCTCAGGTATCAGCAACTAGAAAAGGTCACTCGCGCTCGTAAATGCAGTCAGGAGACTACGACACTATTTCCTGGCACACATCATGGTCGTACGAACCGACCAGCCTATCAAGAAACTACTCACCCGACCAGATATGGCTGGAAGAATGCTGAGATGGTCCCTAGAACTGTCCGAATTTTACATACACTACGAAAGCAGGAAAGCTCTAAAAGCTCAAGCCCTGGCCGGCTTTGTGGCTGAGATGATCCCAGTTGAAGTTGCACCTAAAAACGCCCATAAGTGGGTCATCTACGTCGACAAAGCATCTAGTCCGTCAGGTAGTAGAGCGGGGATCATCCTCGAAAACAAAGAAGGACTCGTGGTTTAAGTATCTCTAGTCCTCTCCTTCCCAACATCTAATAACCAGGTTGAGTATGAAGCTTTCCTAGTAGGAATCCTCTTGGCCAAAGACATGGGTGTACAGGAAATCAAAATCTACACCAATTCTCAACCGGTCGCATCATAGGTCAGAGGAGAATACCAGGCGAAGAATGACCATTTAGTCGAATATCTAGCATTAGTACAACGAATGCTGGCACAATTCAAGTCTTGGGACGTCCAACACATCCCCCGCGAACGTAATTCACGGGAAGATGTCCTGTCAAAATTGGCAAGTACGTGGAAGAAAGGTGGGAACAAATTCGTCATCCAGGAAACACTTCATCGCCCTAGCATTGAAAAACCAAGTGAAATTGTTGACGTCAACATCATAGGTGACATCAATTGCTGGATGACCCCAGTATACCACTACTTAACAACCGGAAAGTTGCCCGAAGATAGCAAAAAACCCAGCGCCACCAGACACCATGCATCCTCCTATGTCTTGATAGACGGAAAGCTATATCATCAAGGATTTTCCATTTCACTCCTAAAGTGCGTCGAGGAAGAAAATGTGTCAGATATCCTGCACGAAATACACGAAGGTATAAACGTACAACACTTAGGCGGAAGATCCTTGGCCCGAAAGGCCTTATGGGCAGGTTATGACTGGCCAACCATGCAGAACGACGTCAAGGAACACGTGAAAAATGCTACAAATTCCAACGTCATAGGGAGATGCCATTCACACCCCCAGACGGACTTAAAACAATGTAGTCATCATGGACATTCGCACCGTGGGGCATGGACATTCTCGGACCCTTCACGGTGGGTTCTTTTCAAAACAAATATCTGATCATGGTCGTGGACTACTTCACCAAATGGATAGAAGCCGAGGCCCTGACTAGGATCATTGCATTCAACATTTTGCGGTTTTACAAGAGAAACATCCTAGCCAAGTTCGGCGTGCCTCAATCCCTCATCACGGACAATGGTACCCAGTTCACAGACAGTAATTTCCAAAATTGTTTCGCCAAGACCGGCACTAAGCAACATTTCATATCAATCAAACACCCCCAGACCAAAGGACAGGCCGAGGCTGCCAAGAGAGTCATTTTACGAGGTTTAAGACGAAGACTGGGCGAAGAAAAGAAAAGGTGGGTCGAGGAACTCCACAGTGTACTTTGGGCCTACCGAACCACTCCACATTCAACCATCGGGGAAACTCCATTCTGGACGACGTATGGTACAGAAGCAGTCATCCCCATGGAAATAAAAGAACCCTCGCGACGGACAAAGTCTCCTCTGGAAGAAGAGCTCAACGATGAAGCATTGAGGGAAGAGCTCGACTTAGTCGAGGAAATCTGTTCAGGGGCAGCTCTCTTCGAAGAGTCCCTAAAGCAAAAGATCGCACTATGCTATGACACCAAGATCATCAAAAGAGAATTCCAGGTAGGAAGTCTTGTCCTACGCAGAAACCAGAAGGACTCTCGCGAGGGCAAGCTCGCAACCAACTGAGAAGGCCCATACCGAGTCAAGTCAAAAACTGGCACATGAGCCTACTACCTCGAATAACTAAATGGAGAACCATTTGCTCGACCATGGAACGCTGAAAAGCTAAAACAATACTACAACTAAATCAAGCCAAAGCACGGAATAGTTGTCGACGAAACTTCCTCGCTAATAGAGGCGAAGCGCCCGACCTCAGGGATGTATCGTGGTATAAGTACAACCCTTAACATAAACGTAAGCGAACATTTTTCCAGTTGTCAGACAGATGAAACGCCCAACGGGGACACCTCAAACGAAATCCATCATTACCATACCAGCATGGCATACCCCTAGCTCGCGATGGGAAAGGTCTAAGCCTCAAGGGAACAAGAAACTCAACCGCGTCCTCGATCCCCTTTAACGAGAACAAATCTCGCCCATCGACAAGTTCCATACACTATCGAGTTCATCATAGCACGTCAAGTATATCCCCAGTTCTATATCTTAAACATTTAAAGCATACATATGATTATAATAACAGTGCACAAACGAGGTAAAAAGGGAAATAAATATATATTTATCCAATTGGGGATATGCTCGATGTGCTATAATGAACTCGATAGTGTATGGAACTTGTCGAGGGGCGAGATTTGTTCTTATTAAAGGGGATTGAGGAAGCGGTTGAGTCCCTTGTTCCCTTGAGGCTTAGACTTTTCTCATCGCGAGTTAGGGGTCTGCCACGCTAGTATGGAAACGTTGAATCTCGTTTTAGGTGTCCCCGTTAGGTGATTCATATGTCTGATAACTATACAAGTGTTCTCTTACGTTTATGTTAAGGGTTGTACTTATACCACGGTACATCCCTAAGGTCGGGCGCTTCCCCTCTGTTAGCAAGGAAGATTCATCGGCAGCTATTCCGCGCTTTGGTTGGATTTAGTTATAGTATTGTTTTAGCTTTTCAGAGTTCCATGCTCAAGCAAATGGTTCTCCATTTAGTTCTTCGAGGTAGTAGGCTCATGTGCCAGTTTTTGACTTGACTCGGTATGGGACTTCCCAGTTAGCTGAGAGCTTGCCCTCACGGGAGTCCTTTTGATTTCTGCGCAGGACAAGACTTCCTACCTTGAATTCTCTTTTGATGATCTTAGTGTCATAGCACAATGCGATCTTTTACTTTAGGGACTCTTCGCGGAGAGCTTCCCCTGAACGTATTTCCACGACTAAGTCGAGCTTTTCCCTCAATGCTTCATTGTTGAGCTCTTCTTCCAAAGGAGACTTTGTCCGTTGTGAGGGTTCTCTGATTTCCACGGGGATGACTTCTTTTGTACCATATGTCATCTGAAATGGAGTTTCCCTGATGGTTGAATATGGAGTGGTTCGGTAGTCCCAAAGTACATTGTGGAGTTCCTCGACCCACCTTTTCTTTGCTTTGCCCAATCATTCTCTTAAACCTCGTAAAATGACTTTGTTGGCGGCCTTATCTTGTCTGTTGTTCTGGGAGTGCTCGCCTAATGTGAAGTGATACTTGGTGCCTGTCTTGGCGACAAAATCTTGGAAATTTCTGTCTGTGAACTGTGTACTGTTATTCGTGATGATGGATTGCGGCACGTCGAACCTGGATATGATGTTTCTCTTGTAAGACTTCAAAATGTTGAATTTAGTGATCCTGGTCAGGGCCTTGGCTTCTATCCACTTGGTGAAGTAGTCCACGACCATGATCAGATATTTGTTTTGAAAAGAACCCACCGTGAAGGGTATGAGAATCTTCATGCCCCACTGTGTGAAAGGTCGGGTGAAGAAATTGTTTTGAGCGCATCTGGGGGTGCGAGGTGCATCTCCCTGTGACGTTGGCATTTGTCGTATTTCTTCATGTGTTCCTTGGCATTGTTTTGCATGGTTGGCCAGTAGTAACCTGCCCTTAAGGATTTTCGGGCCAAGGATCTTCCACCTAAGTGTTGTGCGTTTATACCTTCATGTATTGTGTGCAGGATATTTGACATGCTTTCTTCCTCGATGCACTTTAGGGGTGGAATGGAAAATCCTCAGCGATATAGCTTATCGTCTATCAAGACGTAGGAAGATGCGCAATGTCTGGTGGCGTTGGCTTTTTTGCTATCTTCAGGCAACTCGTTGGTTGTTAAGTAGTGGTATATTGGGGTCATCCAACAATTGTTGTCACCTATGATGTTGACGTCAACAATTTCGCAGGGTTTTTCAATGCTAGGGCGGGGAAGTGATTCCTGGATGACAGATTTGTTCCCACCTTTCTTCCGTGTACTTGCCAATTTTGACACGACATTTGTAACACCCTTCTAAACCCCACGGAAAATATATAAATAATCAGAGTAATTATCATGCATATCAAACAAGGATGTCACACATAATTCAAAACATCACACATACACCTGTCATGCTCAATAACACTTGAAATAAATTCATGTTTTCATATACTTTCACATTAGCATGTAGCAGCGGATTACTTTCATTAAGAATCTCATGACATTCCAGTCTCAAATAAACTTCATTCATTAAATCAACTTAGGCATAAAAGCCACTTCTCCATAAAATTCAAGTTCAATTAACAAAATAGATAGAGTATACAATTTTATCTCTTAAGACATGAATCAAATATTCCCAGGGTTACATGATCAGAGCACGACTCGACCCAAAATAAATATGAAACTAAAATAGGTTACTCCATCAGCTACTCTCTTGCTAGAAGCAACTCTAATCTTCAGTACCTGAGCGATGTCGTATAAAACATCATTCCAACAGAAGGGTGAGAATTCACATAATTACTGAAATCATAAGATAATATATACGTTAAGGTGTACAAGCATAATCACAATTATTCTCACACTTCAAAAGTTTCATTAACATAATATCACTCAAGTAGTCATACTATTAACAAGTACATACTCACAAATCCATAATTTCACCAATTCAACAATTCACATAACACATATAATCTCACATTATAACCATAGACACAATGAGACTCAATGCAAGACTCAAATGCAACTCATGCATGTGGTACCAATCTCTTATTATCATTTTTCGGTTTTTACATTTAAACCGGGTCCGTCCTCTAGACCGATAACAAACCAAAAGCCCGTCCTCTAAGCTTTCAAACCCGTCCTCTAGGTTTGGGACAAGTCACTAGCTCCCATGGAACTAACAAACATTGCCTCTTGACAAAATGATGCATGTGCAATTACAACAACCATATGCAATTAAGATCGTCCTCTAATCTTAATATTCATGCATATCCCAATAATTCATCACCTTCGAATTATCACACAATTGCACACACAACAACACATTTAAAATCAATGTATTCTTACTTCAAACAATATCAACACATTTAGTAAGTAATACACAATTATCAACACGATTCAATCTCAAATCACAAAACACACAATACCGATTAATATAGAACAATCGATCCATCAAAATAATCACAAATTTAATCACTAATTAATCTCTTAGTTAATCACCAAAATAATTACCAAATTAATCTCTAAATTAATCATCAAAATAATAACAAATTTAATCACTAATTAATCTCTTAGTTAATCACCAAAATAATTACCAAACTAATCTCTAAATTAATCATCAAAATAATCACAAATTTAATCACTAATTAATCTCTTAGTTAATCATCAAATTAAATGTACTTCTAAACATATATTTCCATCAGATGTTTCTATTCTTTTAACAATTTCTAATGTTTAAATGGGAACAAAATATATTAAATAATAATTAGAATTATTGTAAAGATTATAAAGTAATTCAATAAATATCATATAGTCACTTTGTTTTTGTAATACACATGTTACAGTAATGCATAAAGCATTTAACATTTATCATTCCTAATTACTACTACATCATTTAATGATATCACTAAGACACTATATTTTCTACAGGGCATATGAAAAAGTGACATTTATTCACTTCTTATAAGAAAAGGGCGATGACTAACATTAAATAGGGAAGAAGAAAATTATTCCAGTTAGACATGTGATGCATTACCAATACATGATATAGTTCTATTAACTACTTTTATAAATCTACTAATGTATAAAAATTATAATGACATGCCACCACCTTTCTTCCTAAAAAGTTGCATAGAATAAACCAAAAAAAAGAAGAAGAAGAAGAAAGATAATGGGTGATATCACAAGTTTACTTACTTGTGCATATAGTTATTGACTAGACATAAAGTGGGATCATGCTACTATTTTTTTTTATAAAAACAATATCCATGAAGTAGCTACTCTATGGAACATTAGACATCATCACCTATTTTATTAAAGACCATCACATGAGCCAATGAAAAGGTTGTGCTAGTGACTTTTACAGGTACTTCCTAAATTATTAAATTCTCATTTTCAATGGATAAAACAGGTGGTAGTAAATGCATCCAGGGAAAGTATTAATTCTATTCTATTCAACTTTACTAAGTAGATTCTATCATAATCCCAAAGAAAGAAAGAAAACGTACAGGGTCACAAGAATGAAAAAGAAAGAGCTATTACCATACACCCAACTTGTGCCATATATTTATAATTCATCACCTATCAGTGCCATTAATGATATGAATAGAACTTAGGAGAATGAAAGTGTTATAACAACATATAGAATCACGCTATTGTTCAATAAAATAATTCACGCTACTGTTCAATAATTTAGAAGCTTATCACTAATTTATTTTCTCCCCACTACAAATGGGTCTCTATAATATACCTAACACAAAATTTCAAGCATGCTCAAATACACAAGTAAATCAAAGATTTTGAGTAAAATTTAAATTCTAAAATACATACAAATTGGGATTTTATCCTACCCACATTATTACTCATTCTATATTATCCCACAATCCCAATAATTTCATGAAAACTCACCCTTACCTTGATTTTTCTTGGATTTCTAGAACTCTTGAACTTGATTTTCTCTTCTTCCCCTCTTCTCCTCTTCTAGCCTCTTTTTCCCTCTTCCAACTTCTAACCCTATTCTATCTCATTATCTTCTTTTATCAATCTCACAATTTTTTTTTATTGGGCTCATTGACCCACTCTCACATTTCTATTCACACTCCTAATCTAGACCCAATTATTTTAATCTTACTAAATATCTATTTTATTCCAACAAATAAAATAATTCTATAATTCAATTAAATCAAATAATTAAATTATTTCAAATAAACCAAATAAATCAATTAATACAATTAATTCAATTATTTCAAATAAATCAAATAATTCAATTATATCCAATAATTCAATTAAATCAATTAATTAAAATAATTCATTTAAATTAAATAATTTCAATAAATCAATTAAATCAATTAGGCACAAAATCACACAATTAATCAATTAATATAATAAATAAATAATTACTAAAATCGGGATGTTACAATCCTCCCCCACTTAAAAGATTTTCGTCCTCGAAAATTACCTCAAATGAACAACTCGGGATAAGACTCTCTCATCTGACTCTCAAGTTCCCAAGTTACATTTCCACCAGTTGGTCCTCCCCAAGCGACCTTCACCAAAGAAATCTCTTTACCTCGAAGTTGCTTCAACTCCCGATCTTCTATCCGCATAGGTGAAGTCTCAACAGTCAAGTTATCTCTCACCTGCACATCATCTACTTGGACTACATGAGACGGATCCGCAATGTATTTCCTCAACTGAGATACATGGAACATGTCATGGAGATTAGCAAGCGACGGTGGCAAAGCAATCTGATATGCTACCTCTCCTATCCTCTGCAAGATCTGGTAAGGACCAATAAAACGTGGTGTCAACTTGCGCGACTTCAACGCCCTACCAACACCAGTTATCGGAGTAACTCGAAGAAACACATGATCTCCCTCTTGGAACTCAAGTGCTTTCCTCCTCTTGTCATGATAACTTTTCTGACGACTTTGAGAAATCTTCATCTTCTCCTGAATCATTTTAATCTTATCCGTAGTCTGTTGAACTATCTCAGGTCCAACCACCGCACTCTCCCCAACCTCATACCAACACAATGGCGTCCTACACCTCCTACCATACAATGCTTCAAACGGTGCCATACCAATACTCGAGTGAAAACTGTTGTTGTAAGTAAACTCAATCAAAGATAAGTAGCTATCCCAAGTTCCTCCCTTTTCCAAAACACAAGCTCTTAAAAGATCCTCAAGTGATTGAATCGTCCTCTCCGTCTGACCATCTGTCTGCGGATGATACGCAGAACTCAAACGCAACTTAGTACCCAAAGCACTTTGTAAACTCTCCCAAAATCTTGATGTGAACCTTGGATCTCTATCCGACACAATGCTAGACGGAATACCATGCAAACTGACAATCCTCTCGATATACAACTTTGTTAACTTCTCCAACGGGTAATCCATCCTTATCGGAATAAAGTGAGCAGATTTCGTCAATCTGTCCACAATAACCCAAATAGCCTCAAAATTACTCGGTGTCCTAGGTAAACCGGATACAAAATCCATAGATATGCTATCCCATTTCCACTCAGGAATAGCTAAGGGTTTCATTAAACCCGACGGTTTCTGATGCTCAATCTTCGACTTCTGACAAGTCAAACAAGAATACACAAACTCTGCAATATCCTTCTTCATACAAGGCCACCAAAATACGTTCCTCAAATATTGATACATCTTAGTCGCACCCGGATGAATACTCAACCCACTACGATGACCTTCTTCAAGAATACTCTTCTTCAATTCTGCAATATCCGGAACACAAACTCGATCACGACACTTCATGATGCCATTCTCATCAATCCAGAAATCACCTGCTCGGCCTTGATTGATCAAAGTTAATCGATCTACCAAACCTAAATCATATTTCTGACCTTCTCGAATCTCGTCAAGAATACCACTTGTAAGCTTCAACATACCAAGTTTAACTCCATAAGAAGTCTCTTCACAAACCAAACTCATGTCTCGAAATTGTTCAATCATTTCCAACTCTCTAACCATCATCATCGACATACGCAAGGATTTACGACTTAATGCATCAGCTACCACGTTTGCCTTACCCGGATGGTAATTCAAACCAAAGTCATAATCCTTCAAAAGTTCCAACCATCTTCTTTGCCTCGCATTCAATTCCTTCTGATCAAAGAGATACTTCAAACTCTTATGATCACTAAAGACTTCAAATCTCGATCCAAATAAGTAGTGCCTCCAAAGCTTCAACACAAACACAACAGCGGCTAATTCTAAGTCATGCGTTGGATAATTTCTCTCATGCACTTTAAGTTGCCTTGAAGCATAAGCTACAACTTGCTGATTTTGCATCAATACACCTGCCAAACCCATTAATGAAGCATCACAATACACAACAAACGGTTCTGCCGGATTTGGCAAAATCAAAACAGGAGCTATCGTCAATCTCCTCTTAAGCTCTTGGAAACTTTATTCACACTTTGTATCCCAAACAAAAGCTTGACCCTTTCTAGTCAACTGCGTCAATGGCAAAGACAACTTAGAAAATCCTTCAATAAATTTCCGATAATAACCTACCAAACCAAGAAAACTTCGAATCTCCAAAACTGATTTTGGGGCTTCCCATTACGATACAGCTTCAACCTTCGACGGATCAACTGCAATTCCTTTACTTGAAATCACATGACCGAGAAAACACACTTTCTTCAACCAAAACTCGCACTTAGAAAGTTTAGCATATAATTGTTTCTCCTTTAACACAGATAACACAATCTTTAGATGTTCAACATGATCCTCTTCACTCTTGGAATAAATCAAAATATCATCAATGAATACAACCACAAACTTGTCCAAATACGGATGGAAAATCCTATTCATGTACTCCATAAATACACCTGGTGCATTAGTTACACCAAATGGCATCACAGAATACTCATAATGACCATACCTCGTCCGAAAAGCAGTTTTCTGAATATCTTCAGCTTTCACACGAATCTGATGATACCCAGATCTCAAATCAATCTTACTGAACACACTTGCACCAACTAATTGATCCATCAAATCATCAATCCTCAGAAGTGGATACTTATTCTTGATAGTCACCTTGTTCAATTGTCGGTAATCCACACAAAGCCTCATAGTACCTTCTTTCTTCTTAACCAGCAAAACAGGTGCACCCCACGGTGACACACTCGGACGAATAAACCTCTTCTCAAGTAGATCTTCAAGTTGAATCTTCAACTCTTTCAACTCCGATGCAGACATACGATATGGAGCCATTGATACCGGACTAGTTCCAGGAACTAAGTCGATCGAAAACTCCACCTCGCGTTCCGGCGGTAAATCACTTATCTCTTCAGCTAGCAAGTTCTTACTCCTTTTGGTTGAGGAGGAAACTTTAGATGATTCTCATACGGAGCATGTTGAATCCCAACCTAAAGTTGAGCATGATATTGGTGATATGTATTTCCAATTATCTACGCAAGCTTTGACAGGGTTATTTTCACCACAAACACTCAAATTCAAAGGGACAATTGGTGGACTTTTTGTTATGGTCTTGGTTGATACATGTAGTACACACAACATAATGCAACCAAGAATTGCACAACACCTCAATCTCATTACAACACCTATTTCATAATTTTCTGTTATGGTTGGCAATGGCTCACATTTGCAATGTGAAGGGATTTGTGAAAATTTCCAACTTAACCTACAAAAAAAATCCTTTTACCCTACCCTTTATCTTTTACCTATCGAGGGCGCTGATATCGTTCTTGGCATGACCTAGTTACGCACATTAGGCCTCATTCAAGAAGATTTCTCTATACCATCTATCACCTTTCACCATCAAAAGAGTGAAATCACTTTGAAAGGTGACACTTCTGCCCACCCAATTCACACCACCTTTCATCAACTTCGCCATCTCATTCATACAACTATATTACCTTTTTCCATTTAATGCTAATACAACCATGTGCCACTCCCCAAACAATCCCAACTTCACCCACCATCCCACCTGCCCTTGACCCCAAACTTTCCACCCTTCTCCAAACATATAATTCAATTTTTCAAAGCCCAACCAGTCTCCCATCTAACAGGCCTCATGATCATCATATCCCATCTTACCAAATACCCTTCCAATCAATGTGAAACCTTATCATTACCCTCATTCCCAAAAAGATGTCATGTCCTCTATTATCCAAGAGATGTTGAAAGAAGGGGCAATTATTCCAAGCAATAGTCTTTTTTCCTCATTCGTTATTTTAGTATAAAAAATGGAACTTGGTGTTTTTGTGTTGATTACAGAGCGTTAAACGCAGTTACCATAAAAGACTGACTCCACATCCCAACCATTGATGAACTACTTGATGAGCTAGGCTCAGCAACAATTTTTTCAAAGATAGATTTAAGATTCGGCTATCACCAGATCCGTGTTGCAATGGAAGATACACATAAAACGGTTTTTCGCACTTTTGATGGTCACTATGAATTTCTTGTGATGCCTTTTTACAAATGCTTCTTCATTGTTTCAATCTTCTATGAACGATCTCTTGAGACCGTATTTACGACGCTTTGTTTTAGTTTTTTTCGATGACATTCTTATTTATAGTTCAAATTTTCAGGATCATTTAACTCATTTGTAGGTTTTTTTTACTTATTGAAGTCGATTTTTTTTTATGCCAAGTTGTCTAAATGTGTTTTTGCAGTGGATACCATTGATTATTTGGGTCATGTGATATCTGTTGGTGGTGTTGCACCAGATCCAGAAAAAGTGAAAGCCATATTGGACTGGCCCCCACCTCGTTCTCTCACGACTCTCCGCGGATTTTTAGGCCTAACAGGATTCTATCGATGTTTTGTGTGTAACTATGCCACTCTCACCGCTCCTCTCACTTACCTATTGTGTTCCACTAAATTTCAATGGAGTACAGAGGCTGATAGCGCCTTTACAGAGTTGAAAAGAAAAATGACCGACATGCCGGTGCTAATTCTACCGGATTTTACAAAGACATTTACAATCGAGACAGATTCTTTTGGTGTTGTTATTGGTGGCATTCTGTCTCAAGAGGGTCATCTTGTCGCTTTCTTCAGTAAGAAGATGTGCCAGATATTACAAGTTGCTTCTACTTATGTCCGTGAAATGTTTGCCATTACAGAGGCGGTGAAGAAATGGCGCCAATACATCATAGGTAAATGTTTCTACATCTACACAGATTAGAAAAACCTTAAGAATTTACTAATGCAAAAGATTAAAACCCCTGAACAGCAAAAATGGGCTTTCAAGTTGCAAGGATTTAATTTCGAAATTTTCTACAAACCTGAAAAATGTAATCAAGTGGTCGATGCTCTGAGTCATAAGTATGGACCTGAAGGACCCCTACTTCTCGCCTTGTCTTCTCCCATTCCAGATCTTTTGCAGATTCTTCGACACTTCTATGCCAACAACGATACAGGCCAGCAGTTAGTTCAAGACCAGGAACAACAGAGTAGTGATAATAAACTATACAAGTTCTCTCATGGTCTACTTTATTACAAGGATAAAGTATTCATACCTGACATCTACAACTTCGACATCAGATCATTTATGAGTATCATGTTACACCGACAGCCTGTCATTCAAGCGTAAAAGCGACTCTTGCTCGGATTGCTTCATCTTTTTGTTGGCCCAGAATGTACCTAGCAGTGAAGAATATGGTTAGCGCTTGCACCATTTGTCAGCAGAATAAATATGATAGACAAAAAAAGAAGGGTTTGTTACAACCTTTGTCGATACCTGAGAAGGTTTGGGAAGATCTGACCATGGACTTCATTACTCATTTACCAAACTTTTTTGGTCACACTGCAGTCTGGGTGATTTGTGACCGCTTGTCCAAGTATGTTCACTTCATCGATTTTCCTTCTAAGTTCTCTGCCAAAGACCTTGCCTCCAGATTTAATATGGAAATCTTTAGACTTCATGGCCTTCCAAGGACAATCATTTCAGATCGTAACCCATTTTCCTCAGCTCTTTATGGAAATAATTTTTTAAAATCCAAGGGACGACATTAAAATTTAGTACTGCATACCATCTAGAAAATGATGGTCAAACTGAAGTTGTAAACAGATCTTTAGAAACTTACCTTGGGTGTTTGGCAAGTGACCATCCCCGACAATGGTACAAGGTTTTACACTTGGCTGAGTACTGGTACAACACATCCTTTCACACTACAATCCAGATGACGCCATTCAAGGCATTGTACGGCCGAGACCCACCAAATATTTTTGATTATTTACCTAGTACTGCGTCCGAAGGATCCTTGGAGATTAACATGCAAAATAGACAGAAAATTTATGTGAGCTTAAATAACACTTAAAGAAAAGTAGGATACAAATGGAAAAACAGACCAACATCAAGCGGCGCAATTTTACCTTTAAGGAGGGTGATCTGGTCTTGTCGAAACTTTAGTCTTATCGTCAAAGTATTGTCACTCATCGCTCCTTACAAAAGCTGTCTAAAAGATACTTTGGCCCATTTCATATCATCAAGCGTGTGGGTTCAGTTGCGTATCTATTGGATCTTCCTTCTTCGTCCTGCATTCACCCAGTATTCCATGTTTCACTGCTCAAACAATACTTTGGCTCTGAAGCTAGTCTGATTTCAAGTCATCTTCCTCGCCTTGATGATCTCGTCCTCTCTTCAGAAGCGGATCACGCAACAACCAAGGGACTTTTGGTTGTTGAGAAACCAAACAACAACATTTCTACATCAACGGTGTTGCGGCATGTTGATATTATGGGAACACACGTGACCCCTCTTTTATTATGCAGTCACCTACTTCCAAGATAGTTGTTCCCCTCACTTTACCCATTTCCCTACAACCTTATCCCTTAATATCTGATGGCCAGCTAAATGCCAGCCAACTTTATCCCTATCCACCATTTCACAAACACCGCAACCCTAATGTCTCTCCAATGTTTCCTTACACTTTCCATAATTTGTACCAACACCCTTATTGGGCCTCGCCTTCCCACATGTCTCCAACACAAGCCGATCCAACTTTCCCAACACCTCAAGCCACCAAGTATGTCTTGAACCTTGAGGACAAGGTTCTTTGTGGGCCTGTGAGTATTGATAAGAAGAATCTTAGGCCCATGAGAGAAAAGAAACAACCAGCTTATTTAAAGGATGTCCATTTAAATTAGGGTGGTGTTCTTATCAATTTTATTAATAATTTATTTTCAATTCTGGCCCATGGCCCAACTTTAGTAAACCCTAGTCGTATATATATATATATATATATATATATATATATATATATATATATATATATTGTATTTGGCTGCTGAAAAATGTTATGAAGAAAATTTTGTTTTATAAATTTCTCTTTTGCAACATAGATCTAAGTTTAACCTATCATAAATTTATCAGATATGGAAGAGATTTGATGGTTTTAGCATCGAACCAAATTGACATACATATGTATCATGCATATTCATGTGTCACTAATATGTTCATTTACTCAACTATTAATATTATAATTGGTTGCTCTCATTCGCAATCGCATCCCTTGTCAGTATCAACGTCGTGAGATCATTGCATTACCTAATAGATAATATCTCAGTGTATTAACCAACGCAGAGCATTAAATTCCAACATTTATAAAGTAACAAGACTTCACACCGATCTCAGTACAGTGTGCGGATATTTAACATAACCCTATTTCTAGGTATTAACATCTAATATATGATTATGTTGGATCTAATAATGACAAACATCTTTCGTATGTCAAGTTATACCATGAAAACAAGTCTTAGGTAGCAAATCTAAATAGGGATTAAGATTAAAGAGTCATTAATATTAAAGTTTGAGTAGAATTACATAAAACATTGTGACCTATTTAATACATGAATATAATGACTACATCCCACTTACACAATTACTGGAAACATGGAGAAAGAAGTTTCTTGGTTAGAGTGAACTCAATGTTAATAGTTGATCCATATCTTCCTAGAAAGTAGGGATTCAACGATCCACCATTCATTAGTGGGGTTATCATTCCCAAGGAAACCATATGCCCAAACGCCTCTATAAACACCTCTCCCTTACTAGGAGAAAGACAAGTCATAACCTAATTAGAATTACGCATACCACATAGCCTCTCACCTCACGTGAGTTGACCTTTCTTACCACCATAACCACCAATATACATAGCCTTTCACTGCCGCTATACAACTTTAACCACTTTAATTGTTATAAATCAACCAAGTCATATAAGTATTCCCTACATTTGTAGAGATACCATGTACACCTATACCTTTTCACCACTATAGTGGCATCCACCGTGGAGCCTAGGTAAAACAAACATAGGTCGCACCTCTGTCATTTTCAACCTTTACATATTCATATGATGATGGCATATAAAGTTCCACATTACATGGTCAACACCATAGAATGAGGTTTCGTCGATAGAGGAAGTTTTAACTCCTTCCAAAGTAAAAATTCCAGACAGGTGTTGACCACGAACATCATATGCCTTGGGATCCCCAAAGAGGGAACAAGGAGAACCAAGAATTAACATCACCTTATTTAGCAGTGATACTGCCGAAATCCTCCCTCATGATATGACATTTTGGTTATCATTGTGCAACTTATCATTTGGGACATCAAGTGAGTCCTTATATATCTCGGGAGTTCTACTGACATCCTATTTTAGGATGTTTTTCAGAGGCTTCAAATTGATCCCAACAACATTAAAGACTTTCAAGGTTTTCCAATAGGGTTTTCAGGTGAATAGATACAATTGAAAGGCTGTGTAACTTAGAAACAACTTGTTGTGGAGGAACAAATTCCGTGGAGATTGAAGTCAGTTGTCTCATGGTAGACGCTCTTCCACCTTACAACATCATCTGAGGTCTCCCCGTCATTAATGTGTTAGGGGAGGTTATCTTCACCTTGTATCTAGTCCTGAAGTACATGTTTCCTGGTGGGAGAGTCAAAACAATTATATGACACTAGTAGAGAATTCAATAGTGTTATCAGAGAAATCTAGCGATGGAAAGGGAAAAGTTCGCCCTTGTGAGCGCCCCCTTTCTGAAGTCCTTGTTGCAACATTGATTGTCGGAACCCCATGTTGGGTGCTAGCAACGAGTGACTCACGGACATGGAGAACCTGAAAGAAGTCATGATAGGTCCATCAGCCCATCAAGTGACGAAGACAGACATTTTTCGTACCGAGGAAGAAGAAAACGACTAAGTCGACCAACTCATTAGAAACGTCGACTTGTTCTCCTAGGCTCTCTCTCTCATATGGCAGAAATAGACACTGGAGTGGTATGTCATCGCCTCTTCATTGAACCTTCTACTAAGATAGTGACACAAAGGAAGTAGAAAGTTAGAGAGGAGAAGATGGCTGCCATTGACAAGAAAGTAAGCAACCTATCCAGCGTCGGGTTCATCATGGAAACAAAATACCCTACCCGGTTGGCCAATGTGGTGTTGGTGAGGAAAGAAGCGAACAAATGGTGCATGTGTGTGGACTTCACCGACCTAAATATTGCTTTCCCTAAGGACCCATATCATATATCAAACATTGATTGCAAGAATTAAAGGTCATCATGTTATCATACATTGAGTTTTATGGACACCTACTCAAGATACAACCCAATCTGAATGGATCCTCTAGACACACCCATATTGGACTATATCAATTTATGGTGCCTCAAATGTGAAGGGGCGAAGATTATCATTCCCAAGAAAACCTTAAGCTCAATGGCCTTTATAAATAACTCTCCCTTAAAAGGAGAAAGACAATTCATAACCTAACTAGCATTACACATATCACATAGTATTTTACCTCACGTGAGCTAGATTCTCTTACCACCATAACCATCACCATACAGGGCCTCTCGCAACCATGGGCAAGCGCTAACCACCCTAACTGTTATAAACCTACTAAGGCCTCTGAGTATTCCATACCCTTGTAGGGATATCACACATACTTGTACTTTTTTACCAATACATCTTTCAATAGTCACG
The DNA here is from genome assembly GCA_963966055.1 of Lathyrus aphaca. Taxonomy (NCBI): domain Eukaryota; kingdom Viridiplantae; phylum Streptophyta; class Magnoliopsida; order Fabales; family Fabaceae; genus Lathyrus; species Lathyrus aphaca. The sequence continues at coordinate 574,045,218 of OZ014519.1, read as the reverse complement.
AAACTCTCTTGATGTCGGTCTCAAAAAACTTTACAACAACAATCAAGCTTCGTGCCAATAGCAAAGCCTTGGGGGAGAACATGTTTTAGATCAGTCAAACAACCCAATAAGGCTAGTTCGATACAAATGTCAATTCAAAAGCTCAACTCATTCTAACTAACTAACCTGTTTACTCTCGTTATGAGACCCCACACCAAAGCCAAGCATTGTGCTCATCTCAATCGTTAAAATCAATTCAACGGTCTCCCACACAAGGCACGGGGTTTATTTGTGGAGGTTCTAAATTTCATTCATACATAAAGGTGACTCATCATCACACCAAAATACATTTTTATTACACGGTTGCAAGTTCTTTTTCTATGACTTTGATGAGTTAGGTGTTGAAGTAATAGCTTTATAACAGTACATTTTCCATTCCGATCATTGGAGACCTTCACCACCGTTAATGCCACATCATCAACGTTAATTTTAAGTTGATTGTTTCATTACATATCAACACCGTTAATACCACATCATCAACGTTAATGTCAAATACGTATTATTGAAATGAAATCTTAAAAAAAATTGACAATGGTATAGACATTATTACAAATGAACTTGTTAGAATTAAATAATTTAAAGGAGTATGATATATATATATATATATTTATTTTTATTTTTATTTTTATTTTTATTTTTTTTTTTCAATCAATAGTGACTACAACTCACGGACCCATAATCATAATACAGTCCAAACGACATTTTAAATTTATATCCAATTCAGTATTATTATGGGCAAAATTGGAATTGACTACAAACAAAAGTTCTATAAAACCAACCTCACTCATGTGATAGCATTATCTCCACAAAGTGTCAGTGATTCACTTCACTTCACTAGTGTTTTTGTTGTTTGAAGAAAATCATGATGTTGGATTCACAACATCATGATTGGTTCTGTTTCATGTTCATCTTCTCTTTCTTACTTGTTTCTAGTTCAGTCAATGGAATTACAGTGCCTGATAATGGAGGGTTAAGTAGAGATGTGTTTCCCAAAGGATTTGTGTTTGGAGTTGCAACTTCAGCTTATCAAGTTGAAGGTATGGCCAACAAAGATGGTCGTGGCCCTAGTATTTGGGATGTTTTCATCAAAAAACCAGGTTTGTGTTTCTTTCCTAATCTCCATTCATTATTCTTAATTCATCCAAAAATTGTGTTATGGATTTTATCTTTTTTATATTGCATTTGGTCTTGAATCTTACTCTATAAATTGGTTATTGAAATTATAATTTTAAGACGAGTGTTAGTATTTTTCCCAAAAAATAAAAGAGTGTCAGTAATACAATAATTGCCGACAACCAATATAAAAATTAATATAAAAAATATATATATATAGCATCAATCTCTTTTGAAAAAAGTTGGTCAGATTTTTGTTTGGTGTGACGGTTGGTAAAAAAAGTGACAATTTTTAACTATATCACATTCACGACGAAACTTGCACATCTTATACACGGTAAAATTATATATTTTAAATATAAGATTATTTGAATTATTTTCTCTTTTTAGTAGATTATTTTAAATTTTAAAATTTTTATTTATTTATTTTACTAAAATATTATTAATAATATTACTTTTTTCTACAATATCTAATAAATAACTTTTAGAAATACAAATTAATTTTTTCTTTAGAATATTAAAATTGTTAGCACGGTAGTAATAAGTAATAACCAACAAATTAAATATTACAACCAACCTTTTTATTTAATTTATGTGTTTTCTCTTAAGATAACTGGAATCAAAGGTATATTTGAATTGATTTATTTAAATTTATTATTATTATTATAAATTTTATAATGCCACTTAAAAGATTTTATCAAAATAATCTATGATATTTTCTATAAAAAAAATTTAACTCAATTTTATATTTCTCCAAAATTATGTATAAAAACAATTTATAACATATATAAAAATAATTTAAATTTTTCTTATCTTTTTTTTATAAAAATAGTTAATGTAAACTTATTTATAAACACTTAAAGTATGTATGATATAGGCTGTAAACAACATCTTTAAATATGAAAAATCTAACATAAGTTGTGAAATACTTTATTGTTTTCAATTACTTACAGGAATTGTGGCAAATAATGGCACAGGAGAAGTTTCTGTTGATCAGTATCATCGCTACAAAGTAAGTGCATTTTTAGCTTAAATATTACAAATTTAATTAACTTAATTATCCTTTGTATAAAAAAAAATTGCAACACTGTTTAAATATTTTATAAAAAAAAAAATCTAACAAACATGTTTGATTTCACAGGAAGATATTGATCTCATGGCAAACCTGAATTTTGATGCTTACCGGTTTTCAATCTCATGGTCCAGAATTTTTCCAAGTAATTCAAATTTACATATATATTTAATAAAAAAAATATATGAAGCAAATTCATAATTAACTCCATTAATAATCTATTAAACTTCTGATGCAGATGGAACTGGTAAAGTAAATTGGAAAGGCGTTGCATATTACAACAGATTAATTGATTACCTGCTAGAAAAAGGTAATGATTTTCTTTATATATATATATATATATATATATATATATATATATATATATATATATATATATATATATATATATATATATTGAGAATGTGAAAGCTAATTTTTTTTGTTACTAAAACAATGTTGCAGGCATTACTCCATATGCAAATCTGTACCATTATGATCTTCCTTTAGCTCTTGAGTTGAGATACAATGGCTTATTGAGCCATAATGTTGTGTAAGTACTAAAATACCCTTATGTTGATGAAATAAAATTTAAACTCTAATTGATCCATAATGTTTCAAAATTGTGCAGGAAAGATTTTGCGGATTATGCAGAATTTTGTTTCAAGACGTTTGGAGATAGAGTTAAGAATTGGATGACTTTTAATGAACCGAGAGTCATTGCGGCTCTTGGTTATGATAATGGCATTTTTGCCCCTGGAAGATGTTCTAAAGAATATGGAAACTGTACTACTGGAAATTCAGGAACTGAGCCTTACATTGCAGCTCATAATTTGATATTGTCGCACGCTGCTGCCGTTCAAAGATACCGAGAAAACTACCAAGTATTTTTTTAGTATTTTTGAGTGTTTTTATTAAATTTGGTTTAATGTTATGTGGTTGTGATGATTGTGGTTGTTTCAGGAAAAACAAAAGGGTAGGATTGGAATTTTGTTGGATTTTGTTTGGTATGAGCCTCTTACAAGATCAAAGGCTGATAACTATGCTGCTCAAAGAGCTAGAGACTTTCATATTGGATGGTAAAAATCTTTTGTTTAGTACATATTGAATTTCAATTACTAAGGCAAGAAATGGTTAAATTCAGCTCGATTCGATATAAATTTGATCAGGTTAAGCCTCTGAAACCACTTACTTGGAAGTGAGTTTTCGGATATAGAGTCTTTCAAGGGGCTGCGCCTATTAAGCGTCATGGGTTGGGATGTTAAGCCCATCGAATCCCTAAGGGTGACGCTGAATTAATAAATCCAACAATCTCCCCCCCAGTGTCAGCCGGGGGGATTCGAACCCATGACCTGGCTCTGATACCACTTGTAGGATCAAGCGCTTACCACTGCACTAAAAGCAATTGCTGTTAGTGAAGGCGCAACTTTATTTCCTTATAGTATAGAGTCTTTCAAGGGGCTGCGCCTATTAAGCGCCATGGGTTGGGATGTTAAGCCCATCGAATCCCTAAGGGTGACGCTGAATTAATAAATCCAACAGAATCATCTCTCTATACACCTTTCTCTTATATATCTTTCATTTGAGTGCGTATTTGAGGTTTTTAATCTCCGCAGGTTCATTCATCCCATTGTTTATGGCGAGTATCCAAAAACTATGCAAAATATTGTTGGGGAGAGGCTCCCAAAGTTCACTCAAGAAGAAGTGAAAATTGTGAAGGGTTCCATTGATTTTGTTGGTATCAATCAATACACTACTTACTACATGTATGATCCTCATAAATCAAAAGCAAAAGTTCCTGGCTATCAAAATGATTGGAATGTAGGATTTGCTTGTAAGATAATCCTTCCTTCAAACTTTCTCTAAATAACAAACTTTTCACTCATTTAGTTCTTAAAATATATTTCCTCTGATCTTATTTATAAGAAAAAAAATTATTTTTTAGATTTATTGAATAATCAATGTATCTGGTCTATATAGTTCAGATATATTGATTATTAAATGAATCTTAATAGCAATGACTAAATTTACGGGTTTTATATTAATTAAGAACTACTTATTATACTAATTATACATGTATATTTTATGAATAAATTTGTAAAAGAGTGATGGTTTAGAAACTAAATTGATGGTTTATTCAAACACTTTTCTTGTTAATTGCTATTATTTACTTTGATTTTCTTGCTTAACATTGAAGATGCTAAGAATGGAGTACCTGTTGGACCAAGGGTAAGTTTGAAACAAGTGAAAGTTAACAATGAATTATTTATCATGAAATTACTTTTTATAAGTGAAACTTGAATTTGCAGGCATACTCATATTGGTTGTACAATGTACCATGGGGCTTGTACAAATCATTGACTTACATCAAGGAACGTTACGGAAACCCGACTGTGATCTTATCTGAAAATGGTAACTTCTACAACTAGTTTTTGGCTTTGTTTGAATGATTTCTTCTCCCTTTTTCTTAACCCTTCCGTTCTAAGAGGAAAATGATCCTGATATTTCGGAGTTTAAATTTGGATGCTATCGATTGTAGGCATGGATGATCCGGGTAATGAGACATTTGCCAAAGGTTTGCATGACACAACAAGAATAAATTATTACAAAGGCTATTTGACTCAACTAAAGAAAGCTATTGATGATGGAGCGAATGTAATAGGATACCATGCATGGTCATTACTTGATAACTTCGAATGGAGATTAGGGTACACGTCAAGGTTCGGTATTGTCTATGTCGACTTCAAAACTCTCAAGAGAACCCCTAAGTTGTCAGCGTATTGGTTCAAGAAACTACTCACCAAAAAGAAGTAAGTGTATGTTTGAATTCGCAATGAGTTTGACAAAATCACAATGAACTATCGTGATTCTACAAAAGCTACAATGTAGATTTTGTCAAACTTGTCGCATTCCTATTCATACACTAAACTGGGTTATAATTCTGTTTACTAAGTTTCTAGCTATGGTAGTGAGTAATGTTTTTGTTGTTTCTTTTCGATTGTAACAATCATGTGACTTGATTCGTGCAAGTCTTGGAATAAAATGATCTTTTCTATAAAGCATCATGAGTTTAGATTCAAAATTGATTTTTTCATTGAAGAATAAATATTCATAAGAGCATTCTAGAGAGGTTACAACAAAATTCATGTGTATATTGAATGAATGATTACACTCTTGAAAAGAAACTCAGAATAGTTCTAATGTTACTTCCCTTTTTCTTGGATTTCTTTTCACTTCCTTTCAATTCATCTCTCTTCCTAATCTTGGACTTGACACTTTCTTGAGACTCCACATTCAAGCATTCCACTTCGCTTACTCCCGAAACCTGTTCGTCTTTCGCTTCTACTTTATCTAAGCAAGTATTCTCAAATTTCCTTTTCTTTGAGAAATTTTTTGACCCTTTTTCTTGTGGTGACATGTAATTATCAAGATCAATATATTTCACACTGCTGACAACAGAAGTTTCTTCATTCTTAGACCCTTTTTCTTGAGAGTTACTCGGTGAGACGTAATCATCAAGACCGACATATTCGACACTGCTTACAATAGAAATTTCTTCAAGTGATTCCTCCTCCTTGTGTTTTCTTATCCTAAAAGGATTGTTGTTAGGAACCTTCAAAGGAGTTTTATCGCATGTAAAGGTTTTTTTCATTGTTTCATTCTTTCCTAATGGCATGATTAGTTTCTGAAGTGCCAATGCTTCATTTGAATATTTTTCTTTATCTGAGAGCCTTGTAATGGCATGATTGATCTTTTGGGAGCCAAAGACTGAAAAACAGATTTCCTGCTTAATCGGTGTTGAAACTTCACGTTTCCTGAGTTGACCAAAGGTTTGGGGATCTATAGGGTGTAAAGGAAGTCTAGAAATTTCAGACTTATCAAAAGTTTCCTTAGTTGATGGATTCAAGTTTCCTTCGGCTATTGCTTTGACTATAGTTGAGGGAATTTCTCTAGTTACATTTGAAGTTTGTCAAGGAAACTCTGCAACATAGCTTATAACAGCTTATAATGGATACAAAATACGATAAATCAAGGATACGGTCCCAAAAAATCGAGGTTTTCGTCAACTGACACAAGAAAATTTTCTGGAAGAGGCTTCATGTGCTTGAGCTCTTTAGTATTGATATCATATCTACACAAATAGTTCAGAAAGAAACATAATCATTTGAGAGAATAATAAATACTCAGATTTTATAAATCATAAATAGTTTTAGTATGTACATTCGAGCATGTTGAAATACGGCAAGTGCATCTCTGAAGGATTTGGCATAATCTTCGGGCATTTGATCGCCTTTCTCAAACTTAAGAACAGACAATACCTGTAAAAAAAATGATATATTTGTCAGAATGACTCCGAGGCAACATCAGCAACAACTAAAATCCGTTAGAACTTTAAGAGTCTATACGGTAATAGGCATGATGATCGTGTAGTGTGTGCGCGTGCGTTATAAAAAGCAAGTACTTCTTTAATTTCACAAGTAATCAACAACAGTGGTTATTAGCGGATAAGAACATACTTACACGATCGATATTCTGATACTTTGAAACTAAGGCATGGGCTCGAGCAACACCAATTCCAGGAACAGATGGAAGAAAATCACAGCCAGCTAAAACACACATACCTGGTAGAAGGGGAAAAAACGGTTTTCATCAGTATATTGCGAACAAGTTTTATGCAAAAAAGTTCTGCGCAATTACACATTCAACACACAACGAGAAAATCACCTGTGAAAAGTTTCATATCAAAACTCCGAAATGAAGGTTTACAAGATTCGGCGGAAAAAACCTTCTCTAACTCTATTCTTTCACCATTCCCTTCACGGTCCATCTTAAAAATAACCTGTTCAAAACAACTGCGGATCAAAATCTTAAACACAACTTCTATAAAATTGAAATAAAAAGTACTAAACCTCAGACGCACAAGATCAAAGTTTCGGAGAACTTCTTACATCTGGACAACCGTAAGCTATGAGATCACTATCTTCTGTAATCACCGCTGCAATACCACCCTTTTCGGTCTCAAGGTTGGACAAGTATGCTAACTGAGCATCAGCTTCATATGGAGCAACAACAAACTCAATGTTCTCTGATTTCAAAGTCTACAGCACAATTAATTACAAGAAGAAATTACTCTAGAATGAACATTACTTATCAAAAATAGCATTAGTATTTATCAAAATTATATGTTTACAGCATACCTGAATAAGCTTATGTGCCATAAAGGGAGTAATATTCACTGCTCTCTACACACAAAAGCATGAAAAACACTTCAATTGTTTTGCTTCATAATCAAAAGCATTAGCATGTGAAATAAAAGATACAAAAAACTGTTTTCATCTTATCTACCAATATAAGCACTTGTGTGACTGTTAGTGAGAGCTTAAGACATGTTCATAAGTTATTTTCAAAATATTCTGTAACTTTCACGGTAGCATTAACACCTCTAAAAAAATGTACATCGGTCAACATCGGTGTCCTAAATTGATACCAATATCGAATGTCGGTGTCGGTGCCGTGATTCCCATGTTCCTGTTTCATAGGTAATTTTAAATTTGAAACGCTCCTAACCTGAAAGAGCTCTGAAGCAGCATTAACATTCCCTTCTTTGAGCTTAGCCATTGCCAAATCATGATAAGTATTTCTTTTTCTAAAGCAACCAAATCACCATGAAAAAAAACAAATCAAAAAATTGATTCATATCCTAAAACTTGAAATGAAAAGTTAAGAAACAGAAATAAAATAAATACTTGTTCCTCTCTTTCTCAGTTGCTGATTTGCAAGGAACATTGCCACCATCAAAAACAACAACTGGTGTTACTTTATAGTGCCGAAGCAGATTCACTCTATGCATAAAGTATTCAATGTAACGCAGTTTCCTTTCACTATCAGAATCAAGACAAAGCTCCATACTACATGAATAAGCTAAAACAAAAAACAAAAAATCAAAAGGTCAGCATAATGAGTGAATTTCAAAACTGAATCAAAATCAGATTTTTACTCACCTCCTTTATGAAGCCATGAATATGCATCAATACCCACCTGCAGATTTTGCAATGTGAATAAGAAAGAGGTATGATAATGAAAAATTGAACACAACCCAGATGAAAATTTGAGGAAAAATGGAAACATTGAATGGACTGGAGTTGATTCTTACACGTTTGCCAGCGTAGTTCTTGATGTGAATGGGTTCAACGTAAGGTTTCATGAATCTGAGAAGATCTTTGATGCCCATTTTCTATGTTCGTAGGTTTTCGTTTCTGGGTGTTGGGTTTTTTTGTTCGAATTTTTTAAGGTTATTTTTTTTCGGATTATTTTCAATTCGACAGAAAAATGGCGGGAAAAGCGGAAATGGCGAAATAAAACGAGGTAATGAAGAAAAATATGTTTCGGTGTAGTGTGAGGGTGATTTGGGTATTTCAAGTGAAACTTTCATGGCTAGATATTATTTGAAATTAAAGATTGTTTAGAAGAGATAGTTAGAATGTTTAGGAAAATTACATTTTTACATAAACTAGTGGGATACGCGTGCTATCATACGGATCCTGTATGTATTCACACGCTACGTTGCGAAATATTACTTGTCAATTCTACCATTTTTTTAGGGTCTAAATATATCAAACTTAATTCAATGTATGAAAAATAAAATTCAAACGATCAGTCAATATGTAATAGATATGTTCACGTCTATTCGTGGATCATGTCTGTATCATCCATGCAATTCTAGTAATTACCAAAACTCAGTTGAATTCAGATGAGTCTAAAACTACAACTATGAATAAAATCATGTTTCCAATTCAAATAACATTGTCTTTTAAATATTAGTCAATTTTTTCAAACCTAAAATCTATAACAGTTTCCCGTCAAATATCAGTTTTATATTTTTTTTAAGAGAATTTCATAATAGAAGTTTAACTCTACAAAATTTTGTAAATTTAAAATTTTTAAATTATTTGATATTTTATTGAATAATTTTAAATAAAAATATAATTTTTAAATTATTTATTTAGAATCAAATTAACAAATAAAATTATAAAATAAAATAAATTAAATGTTAAATAAAAAAAATATTTAACATTTATTAGTGTAAATATAGTAGGTAAATCAAAAATCAGATCTAAGAATATCATAGGTAAATAAAAATTAGACTACCATTTAATAAAATTTTATTTTTTATTAATTATAATGATAGAAATAAAATTTTATTTTTCATTAAAATAAAGTGTTATGATAATCATAGGTGAATTTATTAATTATTTAAAAGATTTATATATGAAAAAATAAATTGATTTAAATAATGATTAGATATATTACACAAAAAAACATATTTTAAAAAAAGTGTCATAATAATCATAAATTTATTTATTAATTTATTTAAAAATATATAAATATAATAATAAATTGATTTCGATTACTATAAATAAAATATAACAATAAAAATTACTATAAATTAAATATGATAGTTGAATTTTTCTCGTTTATTAAAATATTTAAAACTTATTTTCGTTTATAAAATATGATTGTAACTTATTCTTGTTTATAAAAATTAATTCTATCGACATGTAAACGTTTTTCCGTTTATAAGTTTCTTGTCTCTGTGTTTCCATTTATAAAAATATTTTTAACTTATTCCTATATTTTTTTCTTAAAATACTTTTGAATGCTATTTAAAAGATATCGATTAATATATTGAAAAGATTTTAATTGAATTTATTGTTGAATTAACTCCTTGATAAAGTATTTTAAGAAATATTAATAAAAATCAGAAGATTTTTATTAACGTTTCTTAAAAAATACGTGATTTTTATTAATATTTTAAAAAATACATGATTTTTAATAACTTTTTGTAACAATATTATCTATCTTAAAATAACACTACTTTTAGTTTTAAGCAAATCACAATCTTACATTAACTATCTACCTTTCAAAAATTTGTTGACCAAACCGACTGATTTACCCTTTCTAAAAGTTTCATTTACACACAAATTTGGACCTTTTAGTAAATAGATAATCCCACAAAATTTTAAGTCTTTCAACCCCTACATCTATGCCATTTGTCATATTCTTATTGCATCAAACCTCTTCCAAATTTCCCCCATTTTCCTTTACCAAAACAGCACGCCATATGCTCATGAAAGAAACCAATGCTACTATAACACCCATTATTGCTAAACTGAGTTGATCTATACTACTACAACACCCTCATTTCCTCTTTTACTGCTACTCTCTTCTTCAACTTCTCTGGTCCTTTAATTTCGCCATCAACAGCAGGACAAGCTCAACGAACTGCCCTCTCATTTCACCACCAAAGAAGGTCACTTTCATTTCGTTTTCTTCACATATATTGTGTTCGTCTGTATGTTCTAATATCAGGATTCGATTTCTAGCTTTTGATCTTCATGATTCGATTTCTTCATGTTGTTATATAGCTTCATGTTTTTAAGATATAGTTTTGTTCGATTCATGCTTTTAAAAATATGTTTTTTTGCATTATAAACATTTACTTGGTTGATTTTTTGAGTATTTGTTATGGAATGTTTCATGTTTTTTTTTTGTTTCATGCATTGCCTTTTCCGCACCCGGATTTTTTTTAGTTTTTTTTTGTTGGTTCTTGGTTCGTCATAACTGTCTTGCTTTCGAATCTGGCTTTATGTTTGCTTTCATTTTCATGTTGTTTGGATGGTGTTTAATCTTCCAAGTTCCAAGTTCTTGTGCTGCTTTTTTTACACATTCTTTTCATGTTGCTTGTGTTTGGACAGTTGTTTGAGAAACTATGTCAAGGCCACCGATTTTTATCGAAGATCTGGTGCATGGAAACCAGGTGTGGAAAATGCATATTCGTGTTGTAGATCTCTGGGTTGTAAAGGAAAAAAGTGGACTTCAACACCTTGAAATGGTCATACAAGATTCAAAGGTATTTCTATCCTATAAAGTTTGTGTTTTGTTTACTTAGTTATTCTTAACGTGATGTTTTTTGTTTTAGGGTGATAAAATACACGTGACTACTAGGAATCGAGAGTTCAATGATTGGAATGAACAACTTGAGGAACATGAAACCTACTGCATTTACAATGGAGATCCTATCTTCAACGAGGGTGCATTCAAAGTCTGTCCAAACAAACTGAAACTTGTATTCAACGCAGGAACTACGGTTACAAGAATGGCACTACCACAAATTCCGAAACAGAAGTTTGAATTTAAGCCTATACCTGATTCCTTAATGGAAAATTCAACAATGATCTTTTATATGGTGAACTGGATTTATTATTTTTCATATCATTAGCTTTGTCATTTTTACATAATTTTTCCATTTTTAAAAATACACATTCAAGTTTAATGAAGGTTTTTCAATTTTAGATGTCATAGGTGTTCTTCAAGATGTTGTGAAGACACAAATGGGTGGCGGTGGTAAGAAGTCGTGTGCAAATATAACTCTTCACGATGAAACTGGCAATGTCATTGAGGTCGCATTATGGGACGATTTCGCTAAAAACTTCATCAACAATGATGTCTCAACAAAATCACCTGCTCCAACAATCCTAATTTTAACTCATGCTTGGTGTAAGAAGAATCAAGGTTTGACCTCTACTCATTACATCTGCCTCTTGCCCTGATTCAAAACTATCAGTTTAGACAATCATGTTTTGATGGAATAGACATTGTTGTTTATGTGACTGTGTTTACATTTATTGCTGCCATCTATTATATATTTCCATACTGGTTTATTGATAGTAGAAAATAACATGTTGTTGTATTTTCTATTTGTGCCAAATACTTACATATGAATTACATGTTGTTGTATTTTCTATTTGTGCCAGAAAATTGCATAATGTTTGTATTTTTAAATATGCCTATTGCATACTATTTGTATTTTAGATATGCCTGTAAAATGTGTGAACAAATGGTTACACACTAAAATAATCCATAATTTGGTGTATTTGTTGAACTTGCTTTTGTTTTGACTAGACTAGATATTGTTTATTGTGAAAGGAGCAAACAGTTGACTAATTGTATTGAATTAGATACATGTATCATTCATTGGATTGTAAGCAATGTTTTACTGTTATAACTATAGGCTAATTGATGATTTATTTATTTACTTAAATCAAGTTAGTTGTTACTAACAATTGTATCTTTAAAAATTAACATTCAAGGTCGAATTTGGATATAATTAATTAAGTTCCGAATTAAATAATTGGTAATAGTAAAAGGGATTTTAGATAGCAGCTGTTGAATATGAGGTTCAAGTGTGTGTTGGATTGAGCTGGTATTTTATTTGGAAAACAATAAAAGTTTCAGAAATTGATTTTTAAAAGAACGCCCTCTCTTTCTAGAATTTTGCGGAACAACTTTTTTTTACTTTTAGTTTAGGTGAAAATAAACTTTGTTAAAAAATTCAAAGTTATTTTTTATTTTGTACTATTCAAATCATGTATTTTATATATGTCTGTTGCATACTGATGCAAACGTTCATTACACAGTTGAACATGTGACTGATGCAATTTAAATAGTGTTTGTTCAGTTCAGTTCTAAATGTCTATTAATTAACATAACTACACTTCTAAATTCCTCAAAACAGTTTCAGGATTACCTAGCCTATCGAACGCGTGGAATGGATCAAAGCTACATGTTAACTTAGATCATCCGCAAGTTCAAGACTTCAAATCATTGTAAATATAATTCATTCTTTACTTTACAACTATTATGTATACATTCATTTTATATGCCACATTTAACTTTTCTTATAGGTTAGCATCAACACAGCCAACCATTGCTCCATCCCATTCTCTCACCCAAACAAATGATTCTTTTGTGCAATCTAGCAACAAAAAATGGACACATCCAAGTGAGGTCAAAACTATCTGACAAATCATTGAACTCGGCGAGATTTGTTGGAGTATTTATCATATCTTTACTTTTTGTGACTATGCTTTATTTCCTAACATCTCGGACGACCACTTTAGGATTGTTTTGCAATAACCATTGGTACTACCAAAAGATTTAAGGCATCCAAGTTTGGATGGTTCTTTGAGTCGTGTGTGAATTGCAAGGCATCAAACAAGTCGTATGGAACCAAGTTTTCATGCGCTTGTGGAGTTATGGATGTTGAACCTCTTTCAAAGTAAGACTTCCACTGTAACATGTCCTACACATTTAGTCTCCTAAACTCTAACAATCATTGTTGTATATATGTTAGATACAAGATTGAAATCGAGGTCGGGTATGATAACCATGTGGGATGCTTTGTTTTCTGGGATAAAGATTGTATCCCATTTCTTAACTTGACTGCTAAGGAATTGAGACAAGTTATGAAAGAGGTAATCCCAAATTAAATGTTTACTCTATGCAATTTTCTTTGTTATTTAACTATATTACTTTTGACTATATTCATTATTCGGCTAGGCTGGAGAAGATAACCCAAAGATCTATCCAACGCATCTAGACAAGATATTGAACCAAAAACTTGCTTTTAGAATCAAGTTTCAATCACAATATGGCCAATTTTCTATTGTTGAGATACTTAATGAACCAGGCCTTTACAAGAGCTTAGATGAGTTGCTGAAACCAGATGAGGCAAGAATCAATTTATTCATTCATTTACTTATGACCATACAATGAACAAGTCGATGTTGACTTAAACTAACGAATGTAACCACTTTGTGCATATCCAGCATTCTTCAAAAAGAACATTGGTCGGGATGGACATCCATTCAAATGATCAAGGATCAACCATTCCAACGAATTCTGCCAAGAATGATTGCAGCCTATCGACATGCTCAAGCAGTACCCCTGCTAAGCGGATTGCTGACCCAACTTGTCTTGATGACATATTGCAAGAGGAAGTGTTGACTCCGCAACAATCTGCAACAAAGGTGAAACACTTGAAAACGGAGTGATCGAGCATTACTTGGAATCTTTTTTGAAATCATGACCTCTTGATTTTTCTACTTGGTTGTTATGATGAAGATTACATTATCTATGAACATTCACTAATTTAAGAAATGCTATTTTAATGCTTTTATGCACCAAAAAATTGTGCTTTGTTTTGTGGTTGCTATGCACCAAATATATTAACTAATTGTAGCTTATCAATTTGTATCAACACATGAAGCTTCTCTGTCAGTGTAGACATTGGTGTTTTGATGGACCTGTATTTCAAAACTATCATTGTAGACAATCATGTTTTGATGGCATATACATTGGAAGCTTCTCTGTCTGTGTTAGAATTTGTGGTTGCCAACTATTATATTTTAAATTATGATTTTTTGATAGCAGAAAATTACATTATACAATTAAAATAATGTGTGTTCGATTCATTCAAATACTTTTTACTACTGTCAATAGCTGCATATGGGTTTCTATTATATTTATGAGCATTGCTTCATTTATTCGTTTATACATTAAGGTCTTGCTCATTTTCATTATATTTAATACATTAAGGTTTCTATTATATTTATGAAATTTTTATATTTATCAGTCACATGAAGGTTTCTATTACATTAAGGTTTATTATATTTAATGCATTAAGGTTTTTCTATGAAATTTTTATTATATTTAATACATTAAGGTTTCTATTAAATTAAGGTTTATATTTAATACATTGTAGTATTTTTATAATGGATTAAATACCCATTAATAATGAGGAGTTTACAACAGCACTTCTTTTTATCTTCATCAAAAAGTTATATTTCTATACATTTGAATGTAACAACTAATTAGGAACTTTAACCAACAGTGGCAATTCCATTATAGAGAAATTGGCATAAAAGTTGTAATGCTTTATTGCAACTTAGAAGACCATGTTTTCTTTGATCACTATATGTGAAAAAAATAAAATATGCCGCAACAAATTGAACATGTCCCTATTGCATACTATTTGAACAACATCTTTATAAAATAGGCAATAAGAAGAAAATCAGTCCTTAATTTGACACATAAGTTTTTATTTAATATAATTGTTATGATCTCATTAACAATCCTTAATTTGACACAAAAGTTTTTATTTAATATAATTGTTATGATCTCATTAACAATCCTTAATTTGACACAGAAGTTTTTATTTAATATAATTGTTATGATCTCATTAACAGTCCTTAATTTGACACAAAAGTTTTTGTTAATGATCTCACTTTATCTTTGTTAAAATAGCCAAGCAAGTGGACATTGGGGCTTGACACATGAACAACCAAGCAATTGAGATATAACAACCAAACAAGCAAGTGAGGTATATATGACCAAGTGAGATACATACTGTCCTCTGAGTTGCATAGGATGGTTTGAAGCTTTTAATCCTAATTAAGTTTCATTATTAAATGTATACTACCTCTCTCTTACATACAAATAGCTACTGATAATAGCCTATAACTTCTGCAGCTACTTTCTATTACCTTTGAATATTAGAAAGTATGATCAATGACACATTAACACTCTAAGCAATATTATATTAGTTTTCAGACAAATATTGAAGAAAAAAATTCAGAATTCAGTCCTTCTTTCCTAGATGTCTTGGTTAAAGTGCAGAATACTGATTTTATTGTACAACATATCTGGTTTTTTGCTTGCAAAGTCAGCTCAACATTAAATGCATTGCTGCATTTTCTTTGACACATCCATTGGTTTTGCACGAAATTCCTACTATTTTGGTAGACAACCCTTATCAACTTTTCCTGCTATAGCTTAATATGTACATCATTTATCCAAGCCTAATGATATTATGTATAAAATAACATTATTAATCCATCACTACTAGATATAGTCCTACCATTGGAAACAAACTTTGTAATTGGCCATTGACAAACCAAAAGTAACTTTTTTTGCCAACACCATTTACTTTAACATTGCTGCAATTCAACTAAAACTATATAGTACATCAACTAATATAATTCGATTTTACTTGAAATGAAATGATTCATTAACAATTTAAAATAAAATTTCTTTTTCCTATTTGCAACTTTAATCATTTACAAAATGGTCCTCATAGAATTGGATATTTTAATTACACTTATAGTCAACAAAGTTTCATGACAGAATTTGAACTAGTGAGTACATCCTTTTGCTACCAGGAAACAAAAACACAAAACATCAGGATACTTGCCAATGAGACATTTTTTGTTGTTGTTAACGATACAAGTTGCATTTATGATCCAACTTTTACACGAGTAACTCTTGATAGTTTACAGGTATACATTTACTGCATCCTAAATTCTTTAGCTTAAATGCAAAAGTGGTATTATATGACATGAGTAGGAGTTATGTGATTATAGAATATTTAGTTTAAATGCAAGAATGAATTATAGAGCTTATATGTATTTTGATGAGAATCATTGATGCTTGAACATGTATAATATGATTTATGAGTTTGTTGACCATAAACATTAAAATGCCATGTTTCATTTTGCAAACTGATTTAGGATGTAGTAGTTTGTTAGTTAGCCATTAACCAAGGAAACATTTTGCACCCTGATTGTGTCACTGGTTTTGAAAAACTCTGTAAGCATTCAATTAGAAAAAGAAACACTAAAAGAATCTCATAATACAAGTCACTTAGGTAATAATAGCTTCATAGATAAGTTGAAAGCAACTTCTTCTGCATTTCAACTTTTTCAAATACCCTCTCACTCAACTTCTCCATAAACACTTTTAAAAACACTTCCATAAGTGAAAAATTTAAAATTTATAAGCTCATAAAAGCTGTAACTCATATACTAATCCAAATGCTCATAATTACTTAGTTATCTTCATATTCTGTTCATGTTGGAAGATTAAATGAATTAAAAAAGCAAGCTTCCAAACTTAAACACTACTACTGAAATCTCAACAGGAATCATATTGAAAAGATGCTAGCAATGTTGAAAAAGTTAATGCCTTAGTTTATTGAACATTATACTAATCATATTTTCAGCTGAACTATATAGCTTGATATGGAACATAACACCAAACTAACATCAGCAAAGCGAGCAAGGGCAAGAAGGGCTCAAATTATAAGAGAGTCCCGTTCTAAACAAATTCGTAATGGACCTAACCACCAACACTCAATTGAGGAACAATTCCCTACCACTGATACATTCAGAAATAGGATTCCATTATCCGAAATCAGTCCTGCACAACAAAATTGAATTAAAGTTGCCGAAGTTGTTGAAGACGGTCGGTTGCTTTCAGCCAAAATACTTGGATCAGAGCCTAGCCATAGCAAACATCATTTCAGCCCTACAACAAGTTTTTCAAAGCTTCGGGGGATAGGAAATAATCTTTTATACAAGTTTTCATGTGCCGCAAATTCCAGGCAAGATGAGAATTGTGTTGTTTCTATTGACGCTACACCAACAACAACAGAAGCCTGCAGTAGTGGCCACGCGTTACATGTCGACGACACTGAAATTAAAAGAAAGTAAGCACACTCGGTTATCATATTTATCAAATATATGTTTCTCTGATTGATAGATATAACACATGAAATTTCAATACGAAGTCACCTAATGTATTTTGTGGTCGTATTTATCAACTTACATTTATACTGTTCCATACACGCTAAAAGACTGTGGTCGTATCACTTTTCCATTGCTATCATTTATAGGCGTTTTAAAATATTGTTTTAGTTGCAAAAAAGATATCTCATGATGTGCATCCAATATATTTTCAGGTCACCCATGTATAAAACCCCAAGTGAGTGCAATACTCTGGTGCAGAAAACAGACGGTTTGCTCGATAGGTCTGCATGTTAATTCTCCAATACTTCATGACTGGTTCAAGATTTTAATTTGATTATGTAGCTATATTTTCAATAAACATACATACTAAACATCAATCATTTTTTTCTTAGATCAGTACAAACTCCAAAACGTCCGCGTGGAAGACCTCGCAAGTTAACCGTACATGATACAATGCCTCTCCCTCGGTCAGATTCCTTGCCTCAATGTATGAATACTCATGGTTCATCATCTATGCGAATAGATCTGTCTTTGTCAATCCCAAATAGGTGTGCTTCATATAATTTATTTGTGAAGTGTTACTCCAACGTAAAACTTATAAAATGCCTCTTTCATAAATTTTATATACATTATGTTTTTTAATTATAAGCTTATACATTCTTTGGTGCAACATACCGACTTCGACAAAACCAGTTCGTGGCAGGCCAAGGAATTCAATGGGATTTCCACATCTAGCTATGAATCTTACACATAATGTTGAGCATATTATTACCAACAATGTGGATGGAAAATCTCTCATGCGAAGTACATGCGACTCACACGTTCGGTACGCCATATTTTGATGTTATTGATATTGAGGTGTTGTTATGACCTTGATAAACACTGCCCTGAGTTGCATGACACTCGCATACATTATGGTTATATACGTATTAATTTTTAGGCAAACAAACTTTGTAACCTCGCGTCCCCGGGTCAGCGTCCAAGAAATAGTCCCAGATTCTGATAGCCCTTCAATTCCTAAACCAATTCCAACATCTGCTATATTTACCCCAACTGCTAATCCAGATTTTAATAGCGATAGTGATGAGGGTTCCGATTACGACCCTTTTGAAAGTAAGTGCAGAACATGTTCTTTATCTACATTATGTTCATGATACTATTATGTATCATAATCAACCTATCATTGTCATAATTTATAAACTGCTTATGTTTTCAGTTTATTTAGTTGTTACATATTAATATTGATGTTTTAGACTGACCTTATCACAGCTCATGAATCTGAGGATGAATCCTTATCCGAGAATGACGACTTTGAACCACCTTTTATAATTAGTGAAAGTTCTCATACCACTTATCAAGGTTTGTTCTAACAATTCATTTGACTTTGTTTTTTGTAATTCAGATCTTTATATAACATAATGTGTTTATTTTTAGAATACTACGACATTGGGGATCCTACGATCGCATGTCGTTATTGTAAAGCCATGATATGGTATCAAGAAAGAATGGGAAAAAGTCATCATTCCGCTAATCCGAAGTTTTCATTATGTTGTGGAAATTGAAAGGTTGAAATTCCATTACTCAAACAACCACCAGAGTTACTTTCGCGTCTTCTATTCCATAATGATAGTGTAGTTAGCAGGAATTTTCAACAACAAATTCGCATTTATAACATGATGTTTGCTTTCACTTCACCTGGTGCAAAGTTGGATAAAAGATTTAACAACGGAGGTGGACCGCCTACATTACGGATTCAAGGACAATCTTGTCATCGTATTGGAAGTTTGTTACCTCCAGAAGGTCACCCACCAAAGTTTGCACAACTTTACATTTTTGATACGGAAAATGAAGTCCAAAACAGAATGCAAGGTTTAAGGTATCCCAAATTAAAATTCCGATGATATTTTTATTAAGGCTTCATGAATCATCTTTATAAAAATGACCAATTAATGGATTTATTTCTCTAATTCATTATATTTACTTACTTTCCATTTTATAGGAACACAAAACACATTGATCCAATCATTGTACAACAGTTGTCAGCTATGCTCTATGAACATAACCCGCATGCCAAGAGTTTTCAAATGGCCAAACAATGGTTGTTTAATTCTAATACACAAGAATTGAAGTTGAGACTCATCTCTGATAGAAAAACCGATGGTCGAATATACAATCAACCAACTGTTTCAGAAGTTGCTGCTTTAGTGGTGGGTGATCTTGACACGGCCGAGCAGAGGGATATAATCATGCAAACTAGGGGAGGACAATTACATAGAATTAATGAGCTCCATGCAGCCTACATGGCTTACCAATATCCTTTGATTTTTCCCTATGGAGAAGACGATTATAGACCAAACATTGCTCATCGAGACTTACCCATCTTCCAAGATAACAAGAGAAATAGACTTACTATAAGAGAGTGGCTGGCGTTCCGAATTCAAAGTAGATCTGGCGAGGCAAAGACTTTATTATCATCCAGAAGACTGTTCCAACAATTCTTGGTTGATGGCTACACCATGTTAGAGTCGGAAAGATTGCAGTGGATTCGTGAAAAACAACCAAAGCTAAGGGTTTCTAAGTACAAAAATCTAAATGAAGAGGGTGATCAGAGTGAAGCATCGGGAGCATCCACGGGAAAGCGAGTGGTTTTGCCATCTACCTATGTGGGTGGACGGAGGTTTATGGATCAGTTGTATTATGATGGTATGGCTATTTGTAGCAAGGTGGGTTTCCCCGACCTATTTATAACTTTCACATGCAATCCTAATTGGCCTGAAATTCAAAGATTACTGAGACCACTTCATCTTAAACCGCAAGATCGTCCCGATGTCATATCAAGGATATTCAAAATTAAATTTGACCAACTTCTATCTGATTTGACAAAGAAAGGTGTCTTAGGCAAAGTCGTTGCATGTAAGTTCTAATACCTAATGCTTACTTTACAATTTGACTGCTTTTACTTAGAATAACTTATTAATTTCATACACTTTTATAGATATGTACACCATTGAGTTCCAAAAGAGAGGCTTACCACATGCACATATTTTGCAATTCTTGCATCCTTCTAATAAGTATCCAGGACCCGAAGATATTGATAGGATAATTAGTGCTGAAGTTCCAGATCCTTTAAAGGATCCAAAGTTACACGATTCTTAACAAGCCAATCTATACCTCTAAACACAAAGCATACACATAGAAGAAAAAGTGCAGTAATGGAAACTGAAGAGATAGTACCTTGAACATAAATAGTGACCGATGGATCAGAAATATAACATAACCAATGGAACAAAGAGTAAAAATCATGTTGTTGGAACGTTGTCCTGTAAATAGTAGTTACTTAAAAGATGAGTCATTCAGTTTAGCCAAAGCAAAATCAATTAGAATCATAGAGAGAAAGATACGGGGGTAAATAAAATTGAAACCCTAAAAATCAATCTCCCAGTCGCGGAGGAGAAAAAACAACATACCTTGATAAAAGTTGAATCGTGTTGAAGAGCAAGATCCAAAACATTGAAAGGTGAAAACAAAGTGAACAAAATATCAAACAAACAACTTGCTTCGGTTTTGGTAAATGGAGAAAGTGAGAAAGGTGAAGGGTTGGAGAAAGTGAGAAATGTGAAGGGAGTAAAATGAAAGAATGCATACTATAATTATAATAGTGATAATGATGAAACATGTAGCCCATTTGTCAATATATATATATATATATATATATATATATATATATATATATATATATGAAAAGTTAATAGTTAATGTTAATTCCAACTTTCAAAGTGTCTTTTGAATAACCAATGTGAATATGAAAAATGAAATTTATGGAGACTTTAAACCTTCTATTTTAAAACTAAAGAATTTTCATCGTGGAAAAATTATTGGATGACACATTAGCCATAATTAATGTCAAATGGCTAATAATCAAACAAATGTGGTTTAAGTCCTTAATACCCTTTTTATTAAGTTTAATTAGTAATTTTAATAGAAGGGTATAATGGATAATTAGCGGATAATCATTTTTATAGTTAGATATTAGATAGATTTATATATTTCAATAGAATTCTTCTCGGTTATTAAAAAATTAATTGTTTGGATAAAATTATAAAAAATTTCAATCATAAATTTTGTTGGATTATTTTTATAAATTCTAAAATTTACGGAATACAGAATTAAATATACACTGTAAGGTAATTTAAAATTAAATTTTAAAAAATTGGATTTAAATGAAGTATCATGCATATTGCATGTTATTCGATATTAGAGTTAAGCATACTTTAATTCTTTCATTTCTTGTAAATTCTAGTTAGTTACGGTTGTCAAATTTTGTTAAGGATGGTTAGTTAGTTCAACTAATTTTATAGCTCTATATAAGCTCTCATTTTATAACTATATGTAACTAATCACAACTGTAACAGTTTTACACTTGGTGTAATTTCATTCAATGAAAAATGCAAAGTATTATTTCAACTTAACATGATATCAATCACCTGTGATCCTACATGTTTTCTGCATTGCTCATCACCTTCCTTTCCTTATTCTCACTAAAGTTGTGTGTTCTCCTCCTTTCGTTTTCATGGCGGAATCACAATCTCAATCTCAAGTCTCGGTTCTTCCCAGTTCCACATCCCACATTGCGTTCAACCACAAACTCTCAATCAAGCTTAAAGAGAACAATTTCTTGGTTTGAAATCAACAAATATAAGGTATTATCATCTCGCATAAGATGCATAAATTTGTTGCAACCCCTATTATCCCTCCAATATTCAAGACCGGTGAAGATCATCTTGCAAACATTGTCTCTAAAGAGTATGAGTCTTAGATTGTGCAAGATCAAACTCTCTTTTCATGAATGTTGTCAACAATTTTGGAATCGGTGATTCCTATGGTTTTATCTTGCAAACATTCTGTTCGCGGTGATTTCTGGCGAACAACCTCTGGTTAACCAATTTCTCAGAAAACTGGGTTACTTGCAGGACCAACCAAACAAGTCCTAGGACACATGTGCAATTATTCTATCGAACTACTCTTAGTGTTTGTGATTGATTTATGGTTTGTTTTGTCAATACTGTCAAAGTGTGAATAACTTTGATTTTTGAAAGTAAAGTAAAGTTTTAAGTTTAGAAAACAAAATAAAGTTGAAGTTTTAAACAAAAACAAGAAGAACTGTCGAAAGCTATAACTTGCAGAAAAGTAAATAAAGCTTAAAAAATGAAATAAACTTGATGAATAAACTGACAATTTAAATAACTTAAAGGATAAATGGTGTTCAAACGTACATGGTTCCAAATATCAAACTCATTTTCTCTCACACTGGGTACTTAGAGTATTTACAGGAATTTTGTATCAGTTTTCACACACATATTCTAAACACAAACTATTCTATTTATACACAAATAAAGTAACTGCCTAGAACGGAAAAAATCATAAATAAATGACAAGTGTCAGCCTGCATGCAACTTCTTTTCCTGAACCTTCCATGTGTCCAACTATCAAAAGGTTACAACTTTTTGAATTTGAATTCCCTTCTTTGGTGACGAAACCTTGCACCTCTTCAATCTGTCGAAATCTTTAAAGAAGAAACAACCCTTTCAGCATCTGCCAAATACTGCTTTTGTCAAAACCCTTTTCTGTCGAAACGTCGAAAGACAACCTTATTCTGTCAAATACTTAGCTACAAACAACTTTCCAAATTTATCCTGCCAGAATACTATTTGCCCTTTTGTCGAAGCATTGGAGCTTTTAAACTTGTCAGCATCTCTTGAATTTCTTTTCTTTCATCATTCTTCGACAGAGATGGCTTCAAACTCCAAATTTCAACATGTCGAAATTATGAGTTTACAAATTTCCCCCCAGCAAAGATGTTTTCGACTATTCTTGGAGAAATATCTTTTGCTGTCGAAATGACCTTTGACATCCTGTCAGTCTCATTTATTATAAAGTGACTTTGTTGAGTCCCAAGAAAACACCATGATTTCCACTTTCTAAAAAACGTCACGTCTAGCCCACGTTTACACAATCTCCCATGACCCTATATTTTAGCTAAATCATGGCTCCCTACCAACCGTCACTTTCAATCACCACCAATGGATCAAAAACGCATGTTTCCATTTTCCCAACTGAAAAGTCTTTTCAGTTCTCCTCTTATCATTTCATTTTTTCTATAAATACCAACTTCAAAAAACTTTTTCCTTTTTCACATTCTCAAAACTCTTCTCCTACCTAACGCAGAAACTCCATCAAAGCCCTTTTCAAAGCTTTCTGCTCCTTCAAACTTCTCATCTTCTCACATCAATGGCTCCTTCTGGCTCCTACAATTGTGGTTGAACGCAACCTTCGAAGCTTGCATCCCTGTCAAAATGCCAGTTGACGAAGAAGAGGTGAATGAAAGGCGCGTCGAATGGCCTAGGTTAGTCCAACTAACCCCTACTGATGACAACATAGGTATTCGACAAGCATTCACCAGTTACATAATGATGTTCGCCAAACGTTATAAGTTCACTCCTTCTATGGCACCATTTGCCAACAGAAATGTGGGTCCCAGATGGTTCACAAGACAACTCCCAGTGGAGAACCAGAAAGAAGAAGACTCTTATATATCCATTTGGGAGGCTTTCCTTATGCCAAGGCACCTTTTCTCCCACCACAGTCTCAACAACACTAAAGTGTCTCTTATTGTCTACCAACCCAACCTGGTGGCTAGACAATTTGGGCTAATACAGACGAAGACGAAGCCCATTTATCACAAGAAAGGCTCTATTATATTCTATAACTCATTTCAAAGCTTCGACAGAAGTTTAGAGTTATACAACAAATTCTTCGACTCATCTTTGGAAGTTTACCCCACCATCTTTCGACCAAGCTTCCTATGTGTAAACACCCCAAATTTGCCCTCACCCATTCACACCATGGCTTGTGATCATTTCATATGCATAAACTCAACCATACCACCTCATATCCCATTTTTGATTCACTGCATAGATTCAAAGTCATCTGCATCTAGGGTTTGTGATCTGAGAAATCCAAGAGCTTCTTGAGCCACTCAAAAAGCCACCAATCACTTCAAAGGGATCCATGTGTGTTCTTATATCATATAACATCCTCTCAAAGTCAAGAATGCCAAGGAATCACAAGAACTGGGATTGGTATGGATGCAGAGCCAAGTTTGACTACACAGTTGACCTGAAATTAGGGTTTTGGTTTCAGAGGCCATAAACCCAAATTTTTTGGTCATTCTTGTTTCCATTGGTCTCTATATGGTATAGGGAGTATGCATATAAATTTTCATGAAGAAATTCCATGGGGAAGTCATCTGATCAAGGGTTGACTTTCTGGACAAGTCAGTGCAAAATCAGGGCATCTGAGGCCCCCAATGACCCAACCAAGGGGTGATCTTCATCATTTTGAGTGTATATGATCTTTATTTGATCATGTAAGAAGGTTGAAGTTCACAAAATTCAAGAATTTGAAGTTTTTGCAAAGTTGACTTTTTTGGGCATAGTTGACTTTTCAAGAATATGTCATTTTATGCCATTTTTCAAGCCTTGCTTTTTGATCCAAAAATGCTTCAAATGGAAAAACTTTGGTCATGAAAGTTGTAGACTAGATCTTTCCCTTTTCAAAAAGTACAAGAACATGATCTAATTCATCTTGGATCAAAAGTTATGGTGTGTTAAAGTTGGCAAAAATCACTAATTTTCAAGTTATGCACTAAAAGGAAAACTTGCAATTTCATGAACCAAGCATTCTAGTGACTTCAAAATGACTTCAAAGCTGCATTACATGATCACACATGACCCCAAAAACAGATTTGGCCCAAGGAATTTTGGATGGCTTGCCTTGATTTTCAAAGTTCCATAAAGCATTTTTCATAAGAGTGCAAAAGGGGGGATTCTTGGCAAAACCATTCACCAAGGAATTATGTGGTCTCTAGCTGATTTTTTAAGCATTGCCATGACTAAAAGAAGTGTTATGCTACAAAATTCAGCAAGCAATGTTTCATGTGTATGGCACAAAATCATGAGGAAACACAAGTTGTCAAGTTGCAAAAGCTAGCATAGCTTGTCATCCACATGTTGCAGTCAGCTACAAACAATCCAAGGGCTCTCCTCAACTCAAGCTGGAGCAAGACATGACCTCACACAGTTGCTGCCATGACCCATGCTCTCAAGGACACAAACTTGACTTTTTTGCAAAAGGCTCCCATACTCTTGGCACAGTATCCAGCCACCCTACTGACCTGCCTCACAGTCTATCCACACAAGTTGGAGAAGATATAACAAGCCTTTGAGCATTGAAGCTGGCCAGAACATAGCATATCACAAAACTGTCCAAAACTCTTCTCTCTTCGAATCTCATTTTTCAGCCACCAAACACCCCATTTTTTTTCACCAACAAATCAAACACATCAAAAGGAACCAAAACCACCCTTCACATTGATCTGAAACAGCCTATAAACAAACTCCATTTTCTGATACACCAGAACTGGACTCCTCAAACCAGCTTGTTTAAGCTCATTTCAAGCCTTCCATTAGCACCAGGGGAGTCAGTGGAGCAAGCTTGCACCAAAGAACAGTTCTGAAAGTCCAGAAACAGGAGTCTCCATCTCAGGTATGGCTATGAACATTTTTTCTCAGAGCTTGCCTTTCTTGTTATAGAATGAAAGTGTGTGTTATACTGATCATGGGGATGTCTTTAGATTTGAAAATAGTGAAGGGATGATCATTTTATGCTTCTCTGAAATTTTACCCGTGGATTTTGTTTCTTTCGATTTGCTTGATTCTGGTGGTTTAAATGATGTTTGAGCATGGATTCATGACCTAGGTTGTTAGAGGATCATTTGGCTGTGTTTAATTTGTTTTTTAGTTGCCTGAATCGTATTTTAGGGTTTTGGGGTCGCCGGGGAAGATGACCGGAGCTCCCCTCCGGTCACCTGAGTTTGATTAACCCTAATCCTGTAATTAATTTCCATTTGAATCTTGGGCGTTGGATTGTTTGACTGTGTTGACCTCCCGCGCGCATGTGTGGCCTGGATTCACTCAGTTAGCCCTAATCCCTTTAGTTAGTTTTAATTAATCTTAATTAAATTAATTTAATCTGAACCAACCACAGCCCTTGGATAGCGCGCGTGGTCAGCAGTTTCAAACCCAGGATCAATCCCAGCCTTCCATTCTGTTGACTTTTCCATTTTCTTTATTTTTATTCATTTATTTCATATTTGTTTTGTATAATTTATTAAAAATAGCAAAAATGTTTTAAAAATTATGAAACTTTTTGTCAAGAGTTTCATTAATTTTTAAAACACAAAAATATTTTTATTTTCATTTTTAGCATTTAAAAAGTATTTTAAAATATTTAAAAGTTTATTTTTAATTGATTAATGAAAATAATTTATTAAAAATACTTTTAGGTATTTAAAAATCACCAAAAAATTCATGAAATGTTCTAAGACATTTATAAACATTGTCCAACCTTCAAACCAAATTTATTTTTTGATCTTGATGCATTTTGAGAATTTTTCATTGAATTAAAATCATTTTTATGCATTAATTTGATCCAAAGTTCCAAAAATCATTTCTGCCTATCCATGAAGAGTTGGACATTGATTCTTCTTGCATTGCATTGTGTTTAGCATGTAGTTTTTGAGATTAAATGGCCATGATTTGATCTTTCATTTTCCATTTGTTTGACAATTTTCTTGTTTAGAAACCCTAAAACCCTAGAAACCTTTAGAAATTCATATCTTGAGTTTGGTTAGGAGTTGAAACCTCTCCTTTGGGCATTGGTTTAGTATAGGATTAGGGGTCCTTTGAGTGGTATTTTCAATTTTTTTATCTTAGGGTTTGCTTCTGATTTTAATTTTTGTTTGATGTATGGTTCATAAACCCTAATTTGGGCTTCCATATGCATCCATCTTGCATTCTCTTGCATAACATGACTTGCCATGACATTTCAAGCATCCATTTGATTCATTTAACATCATAAGACATATTGAAAGCATGTTTGATCATTGCATCATGTATTTGCCATGTTGTATGCCATGTGCACTTCATAACTTTTCATGTATGTTCATGTTCCTTAACTTGCTTCATTTGCATTTATGAACTTGTGTGATCATTTCCATGTGCTGCCTCATGTTTGTAGCATCTCATAGAATCATTAGCATCATGTATATGCTTCTGGTTTTGTTTCTCATCATGTCATCTCATCCCATTTTGCATTGCATTGCATTCCTATTCTAACCTTTCAGGTGGTAAGTGACTTTGAGAAGTGAATTTGCCTTCACTTCTCATAACTTTTCTTTTCATCTCTCTTGCATCCATTGCTGCATTTTTGTTTGTGTTTGAGTTTGAGCTTGCTCATTCTTCTTCTTCCCACTTTCTTTCTTCAAGTGACTTGACTTCTTGAATGAAGCAAGTCACTTTGCTTCTCTTGATCCTTTCATCTGCTTCCTGGTGGTTCCATTGAAGACTTCTCTTGTAAACTTCACAAACCTTAGGAACAACCAAGCATGACAATGATTAGGGTTTTGATTAGTATCCCCTCTTAGTTTTACCTTTGTGTCTCTTTTGAGTCATCTCTTCTCACCTCATAATCAGGGACTAAACCCTAAAGGCTTTAAGGCTTTGTGATTAAGCTTATGCCTGCATCCTTCTCTTAGGATGGAGTGTATAACTTTAATCCTAAGTGTTAAACCTTTAATGTGTTTAACTCCTTTAATCAATCCATCTAATAATCATCAAGACATCACACTTGTAACTTGGGCCTTGCATTAGGGTTCTAATTCTTCCTTAATTGGTTAAGAAGGACTAACCCTAGTGTTAATGGACAAGTCCCCCTCAAGTTGTCTTACAAATCATAAAATCCACTTCATCATCATACCACTAAATAAAAACCACTTAATCAAAGGCTTGTTTTGTCATGAGTTTAATCCCTAATCATGGATTAAGTTGAGGAGCTTTCCTCAGCTTAAACATTCTCATCTATTATCCTTCTATTAGGATGGTGTAATGGGTCTGTTTAATCCTTGATTATGGCTTGACCTCATTACTTAACACTACACAAAAAAACCAAAAACATCTAAATAATCACAAGTAGGTTAATGATCTTAATCCTACACCAAAGGTGATTAAGTGTGAGAATCTGACTTCACACTTAAGGTACTCTCATTACCCCTAATCAGAGGGAAGATGTGATGAGTTTACTAAATCCATTGGTTTAGACTTAAGCTCATTAATTTATGACAAACTTTCAAAAGCAATAAAAGACTGAAAACTCAAAAACAAACAATAATCGTCTCCTTCGGGATTCTTTTCTCATCTCATTCACTCATAAACGAGAACTTGCTTCTTCCGTCTAATGCAAGACAGTTTGCATCTGTGCCAGACAGATCATACACTTGAGCATAGGCAAGCAAGCAGTTCACAAGTCAATTCATCTTTCAGTCTCTTTGGGTCGAACTACGGTGTTATGACTTCCTCATTGCACGAGAGGATACGTAGGCATAACTTAACGGTTATCGAACAAAAGTCTCTGTATATTCCCCCTCCTTCCAGCTCATTTCTTTAAGCCTCATAATCTTGAGCAATTCATTCTCATTCTTACACTGACACATCATTTATACATACCACACCTCACTTCTTTTACACTGACACCTGTACATTCTTTTCCAGCTATTTTATACACAAATTGCACTGACACTACCCCTCTAAAACACAAATCTTTTAAGCGTGGATCCCGTCGAGTACGACGGACAATCTGGGTGCTAATACCTTCCCAGGTTGTAACCAACCCCCTTTCTCAGTCTCTCTGGTTCGCAAACCGTCTTATCCGTATCTTTCTAGGTTTATGCAGCATTACCTTTCCTCCGGGATAAAAATGCCTAGATGGCGACTCTATTCATTCCCTGTGAGTTCACTCCTGTGTGTCCTCGCATCCCCCTTTCGCCGACCGTTCGCGTTTGTACCCCATTTGACCCGGCTTCATTTGGTGGGAGCGACAGCTTGGCGACTCTGCTGGGGATCCTTATACTGCAACCAGGGCTTCTGGTTCTTTTTGTGGGTTCCTCCTAGCGCTTGATTGATTTGTGTTTACTGGGGTGTTATGTGCTTATTTGTGTTTGTATATTTGTATTTGTTTTGCTTTCTGTACAGTTTTGTTTATTGCTTCCTGTATAGCTTTGCATTATATCATATTGTCATACTGTACTGCTGGCTGGATCTGTTTGTTTGCTTTGGTGGGTGGGTGTTCCATTGAGAGTTAAGGTCCTATACCTGGGACCTGAGTGACACCTAGGCTAGAGTGAATCATATTCTTTCCCATTCCATCTCGGTCTGGTGCGGGAATATGAAACACGGTTCAGATATGGGTTTCTTCTTGAGAACTCTATGTTGCAGATTTCCTGCAATGCTAGGGCTATCTGGGAAGCCTGCTAAGTCTGGATGACCTTTAGTTTTGACCTTCAGAAACTGAGGTGAATTAGAGGAGGAACTCTTATGGTTATTGTAAACACTGTACCTCCGGGTTAGAAGTGTTTACACTTCTCATAACTGATCCAAGTCTGAGGATCCTTGTTTTAGAACACCACCTGTGAGGGGGTTGGGCTGTTTACAGGTTTGCAGGTACCTTGACCTCAGAATACCCTGTTACTTTGACTTGATTAAGAATACTTCATTTTGGGACAGTTCTTGTGATTCTTAAACCCTGAACATGTGGCTCTTTATTTGAGTCCCCCACCTTGGTTACTGGATTTATAGACCTCCATCTGGTATTCTTGAATATGTCTTGGACTTATATCAGAGTTTTTGATCAGATCCAGCTCAGTCACAAACCCTTGCATATCATTTGCATACATACTCATTGCATCATATTGACATTTGCTTATTTGTGTTTCAGGGTATCCATCTTCATTTGGTTCTGGTTTTGACCCCATCTTCAGTATTGACCTATCTTCATCAGCACCTGCTTCAGCTATCAGCTATCTACCTCAGTCACTTGCACCAGCCAACCAGTGGCCCATTTTTTCAGTGTTATCATCAGCACCTATCTCTACTCATCTTCAGCATCATGGCTCCTAAAAAGAGCAACATCACCTACCACTTCTTCCAGCCAGAGCTACCTGACATCAGGAGGATTCAGACCCTGATCACTCCAGATCACATACCATTGTTCAGGGAACACTATGGGGATATACTTGATATGGTCATGGATCTGGACCCTTCACAGAGAAGCCTGATCCACACATGCCTTCAGTTTTATGATCCCCCACTGAGATGCTTCACTTTTCAGGACTTTCAGCTAGGCCCTCTATTATAAGAATACTCATCATTGGTTGGTATACCTATCAGGGGTGGAATCCCTTTCAACCCTGAGATGGTCTTTCCTGGTAATGGAGAAGTAGCAAAGGCTTTGCATCTGGAGCCTGTTCTGATTGAGCAACATATGACTTCTAAAGCTGGAATCCCTGGTTTCCATTTGGATTTCTTGATCTCTCAGGCTACCCTGAAAGCTTCTTTGGGAGAGTGGAAAGCTGTCTGTGCTTTATTGGCCCTGAGTATATATGGAATTGTATTGTTTGCAGATGAGCCTCGATTCATTAGAAAGAATGCAATCCATCTTTTCATCTTGAAGAACCCAGTGCCCACTTTATTGGGGGATCTCTACTACTCAGTGCATCAGAGGAATGAAAAGCAGAGGGGAAGATTAGTGAGGTGTTGTGCTCCGTTGTTCCATACTTGGCTTCTCAGGCATCTACCCAGGACAGATGCATTTTTGAACCCTCATCAGCAGAAAAACTGAGCTAAGAGACTCACTGCTCTAACTTCAGCTGATATCAGGTGGTGCACCCAAAGCACCAAGGGCAGGGATATCATCACCAGTTGTGGGCATTTTCCCAATGTGCCCCTAATAAGAGTTAAGGGTAGTATCAATTACAACCCTCTGCTGTTCAAAAGACAACTGGGCTATGCACTGGTCCACACTCCTAAGGCACAGGACTTGGTTGAGACTCTTTATTGTGAGAACAAGCCTAATCTGGCTGTTGTTAGGCAGGCTGACTGGGCCTGGGATAATGTTCAAACCAAGGGAGTAACCATTTTGGGGAAGTGCAACAATGTGGCATCAGCACAATATTATGAGTGGTCCCATGCCAGGGCTCAATTCTCTGGAATGCCCTTTACCATGGAGGACATGCCTGGACCATCCTCAGCACCACCCCCTGCTACTATCAGTTTGGAGGAGTTTGAGAGCTTGAAGGAAAGAAATGAGAAGTTAACCCAGGCTTTGCAGAAGACCCTCCGGGAGAGGAGTGATGGCAGGATGGAGATTGAGAGGTTAGAGAAGTTGAGAGTGGAGCATCTGACTAAGATTGAGAAGTCTGGGGATTATATCAAAAAGTCTAAAGCTGGAGAACAAATTCTGAAGAATGCTTGCAAGGAAGCCCAGTTCCAGAGAGCAAGGACAGACTTGTATCTGAAGGAGAGTCAAGCTTGGTGGGTCAGGATCACCGAGGCTCGTACTCTAGAGGACAAGAGAGTTCAAGACAAGATGGAGCAACTGGAAGCTAGTGCAAAAGTGCAGCAAGAAGCCCTGGCAGCATCCCAGAGGGAGATATCAGAGCTGAAGATCAAAGCCGGAGTGAAGAGGTCAAAGGACCAAAGTCAGCACAGGAAGCTAACAGCAGCAGTTACGACCCGGAATCTCCTCATCAGGAATCTCACGGAGCGCCCGGCTGATCCTGTGACCGAAGCACTTCTCAAGGAAGTTCGTGAGGATGAGTTTGGTCTTGGTGTTTGACCATTTGCTTGTTGTTGCTTTCATTCCGTGTATTTTTCATTTTTCTTGTAATGTATTTTGACCTCTCCGAGGGCTTGTATTTGTAAAACAAACTATGTACCATTTGCTTTTTGTAATATATGTATTAGTTTGTTCCATCCGAGTTTACTTCGAAAGCAACATCAACAGCATCTTCAAGGGTCTGGAAGGGTCAAAACTGAATGCCAAACCGGATACCTTGAGAACAAATAAGCATAACTGCATTGCATGCTAACCCCTTTTGTTTGTTTTGTAGGTTTTTGTTTTATTGCTGCTAACTCTGTTGTGATGTTCAGGAACTATTGCTCGGCGCCGGGTATTTCCCCTCAACCGTCCGCACCGTTATCCAACCCGTAACAACCTTCCGGGCATTCAAATGGATCAGATGCAGCAGGACCTTACTGAGGTCATAAATCAAATGGCGAACGAAAGATTGGAAATGAGGAACCAGATGACTCAGTTTATGGAAGTGATGAACAACATGGCTCAGAGCCAGGAAAGATTCAGAGCCATGGTGGAAAGGCAAAATCAAGAAGATCCACATATAGGAACTGCTGGCACAAGCAACAATGAAAGGGTCCAACCTCATGTTAACCCCCCTGTATTTGGCCCCCATCTTCATCCAGAGGTCAACATCCCTGCGAATGTTCAAGGGACTGCCACTGCAGCCAGGGTACTGCAAGAAGACCCCCAGGAGGATCAATTCACAGTAATGGGTGCTGGGGAAGAAGCCTATGATAGAAGGCTGGATGAGATAGCTGAGAAATTGAGATCCTTAGAGTCTCAAAACTCTTTGGGCTTTGACGTCATGGACATGGGCTTGGTAGAT
Source organism: Lathyrus aphaca (assembly GCA_963966055.1). Taxonomy (NCBI): domain Eukaryota; kingdom Viridiplantae; phylum Streptophyta; class Magnoliopsida; order Fabales; family Fabaceae; genus Lathyrus; species Lathyrus aphaca. Next base: position 574,011,956 of record OZ014519.1, on the reverse strand, counting down.
GGGGTCAGGATTCCCCATAAGTTGAAAAATATAACGGGACTTCATGCCCCCGGACTCATTTGCAATCATTTCTGGGGAGGCTGAAGGCCTATACTATGGATGAGAAGCTCTGGATGTTCTATTTCGAAGACAGCTTGACAGGAGCTTCAAGGGAATGGTATTCCCATCTGACAAGGGCAACTATTAGATGCTGGAAGGACCTGGCAGAGGCCTTCATCAGGCAGTATCAGTACAACTTAGATATGGCACCCAACAGGACCCTCCTAATGGGAATGTCACAGTCGTCAAGAGAAAGTTTCCGAGAATATGCCCAGAGATGGAGGCAATTGGCTGCTGCTGTTCAGCCACCTATGTCTGAGAGGGAAATGGCAGATATGTTTATGAACACCCTCCAGGGAACATATATTGACAGGTTGGCTGCTTTCTCTTCCACTAGCTTTGCGGATGTTGTCATAGCTGGGGAGAGAATTGAAAGCCTGTTAAAAATGGGCAAGATCTCAGACAACGGTGCAAGCTCGTCTAGTAGTACAAGAAAGCCTTTTGCAGGCCCAAGAAGAACTGGCGAGACCAATGCCATCCACACCAACAGGGGCAGGCCCCAATATGTTCACAGATCAGTGGCAGCAGTCACCATTCCCGCTCCAGCTCATCCTCAACCAGTTTATCAACCTCCGCAACAAAACTATCAGCCACAACCTCAGTACCATCAACAGAATCAGTATCCTCCGAGAAATTACAACAACAGCAACACCAACAACAATAACCAGCAAAGGCCATTCCAACAGAGGCCTTCTCAAGCCAACAGGGTAATCGATCCGATCCCTATGCCATATGCTACATTGCTGCCACAACTCCTGAAACTCAACCTAGTTGAGCTAAGGACGTTGGCACCTCCAGATCCCAACAGTCTACCCAGGAATTATGATTCCAACGCCAGATGTGCCTTCCATTCAAATGCACCTGGCCACAGTACAGAAAAGTGCAGAGCCTTGCACATGAAGGTACAAGACCTGGTAGACTCAAAAGCTCTAAACTTCGCACCACCACCCAATGTCAATAAGAACCCAATGCCAAACCACGGGGGTCCCATAATTAACGCTATTGAAGAAGACAAACCGTCTTATTTAATAACCAGTGTGGGTCAGATCCAGACACCGTTGGTGGAAATTAAGGCTCAGCTCCTCGAATGTCAAATGTTCCCGGGGTGTGAGTTGGGGTGTGCTTACTGCAATATTTCAGTCAATGGGTGCGATAACTTGAGGAATGGCATAGACGGTCTCATTCGGAGTGGCCAACTTCAGATCACCACATCATTTCCTACAAATCCAGCAATCTCATCAGCAACAACTCCAGAACCTCCTACAACTGCAACAACCATTGTTCCTGACAATTCTTCGGCTTCATCAACAAGTACTTCATCTATTATCTCAACTGATCAGTTATCAACAAATTTTTCTTCTACAACTTCAGCATCACTCCATTTTGAAACTCCTACAACAACAACATCCATCCTTCCACCAATGTCTCCTACAACACCAGCAATAAATCATGAAGACGTCTCAACTGTCACAATATTTTATGATCCTGAAAACAACTCCGCCTACAACTCAGAAGGTGCTGCTCCCATCAGAACACCAGTTACAATTTATTATGATCCGCAGACTATCACAATTCCTTCCGCAGCTGCAGTCAGTCCAGTCACTATCACGGTGCCTGGACCAGTACCTTATGAAAGCAGTAATGCCATCCCCTGGCATTACGGCTCTGACCTGTACTGCGAAGGACAAAGAATCACTTTTGAATCATCAACCCCTGCACCACAAATTGACAATGTGGGAGGAGGCGGAGGCTTCACTCGAAGCGGACGTCTTTTCGCTCCACAAATTCAGAGACCCACTGCCGAAGCAGAAGCTGCTGCTAAAGCAAAAGGAAAAAGCTTGGTGCAGGAAGAGCAGACTGTTAAAGAAGCTTTGAAAACACCCTTCGATCAAGAGGTTGATGAGTTCATGCGAATCATCAAGAAGAGTGATTATAAAATAGTGGATCAGCTTCATCAGACGCCTTCCAAGATCTCAATCCTATCATTGCTTATGTGCTCCGAAGCCCATCGGAATGCACTACTCAAAGTCTTGCACGCAGCTTACGTGCCTGAAGAGATCACTGTCAATCAACTGGAAGCTGTAGTTGGAAATGTTAATGCTAGTCACGGACTAGGGTTCACCAATACTGATTTGACTACGGAAGGCCGCAACCATAACAAAGCCTTGCACATAACCATGGAATGTAAAGGTGCTGTCCTTTCCCATGTGCTGGTAGACACGGGGTCATCCCTCAATGTCTTACCTAAGAAGGCCCTGGTGAAGTTAGAATATGATGGATTGGCGTTGAGACCCAGCAACCTGGTGGTGAGAGCCTTTGATGGTTCAAAGAGATCGGTTCTGGGAGAAATTGAATTGCCCATAACGATTGGCCCGCAGACTTTCAAAACGACCTTCTACGTGATGGATATACAGCCTGCCTACAGTTGTCTATTGGGTAGGCCATGGATTCACGCCGCTGGCGCCGTGACCTCTACCCTTCACCAGAAGTTAAAATATGAGTGGGAGGGTCAAATCGTTACAATCTGTGGAGAGGAGGATATTTTTGTCAGCCACCTGGCTACCTATAAGTACATTGAGATGGATGGGGAGATCCATGAAACAATGAGCCAAGGTTTTAAAGCCTTGAATGTCAATGAAACATCTGCTGTGTCTGGTACTTCAATATCATCATACCAACAAGCCCGGAAGGTTGTTGAGGGAGGAAACGCCCAAGGCTGGGGCAAACTGTTATCGGTGGAGAAGAAAGAGGATAGATTTGGGTTGGGTTACAAACCAACTCAACAAGATCAAGCAGAGGCTGCAAAGGAGCCCAACTTTGTGAGTGGGGGGATGCTCACCCCTGATGCTGTCAACTGTCTGGAAGACGAGCTGGAAGAAGAACGCAACCTGGAAAGCTGGATTCGTCCAAAGATCCCGGGGAGCAGTATCTCAAACTGGTCTTCCCAGGAAATTATAAGAGTTACTCATGCAGAGTAATTATTATTTCCTGTATTTTTATAGCATGCATCAAAGTCTTGCATCTTGCCCAAGATGACAAGACTCATTTTGTAATCGGGCCATCTGTACTTTTTGTGCAAACAAGATTAATCAATGAAATATCAGACATCTTTTTGCAAATGAGTCTTTTTCTTTTCCGCTCACTGTTTTTCCATTTTTCTTTTTGTACAAAAAATAAATGGCAGTGTTTTCAAAATGACAACTTTATTTCACTTTTCTAAAACAAGATTAAAATCAAATCACTAAAATGAACAAAATGAACCCTTGCAGAGAGTGCCTTCCTGACAGCACCGACAACAGCACGGTGTAACACGATGGGAGAACTGACTTTAAGTTATGTTGCGGATAGCAAGAGTCGCCACCGACTTTTATTTTATCCATAAGGAAAGGGTATAAAAGAACAGGAAATACCTTAAGAGAATATTTTGGGTCCGGGGGGTAGGTTATGTAAAGGGAAGGTGTTAGCACCCTTTACATCCATGGTTATCCATGGGCTCTTAGTTACTTAGCTCACTTTAAATTGTTTTTGAAAGTGTAGTGTGTGAATAGAAAAATTTTCAGAATAGTTAATAATAATCCATGAACGGATGTGTAAAAACTTGTTTTTGAAAATTTGTTTGAAATTGTGAAGAGTTTGAAAATTTTTTTAAGTGAGCAAGTACATAAGAGGAACCTACCCTAATGTTTAAAGTCTTTCTTGTTCTTTATCCTTTCATTGGTAAGACTATCCCTACTATTAAGGAGTAGGTAGTCATTACCTTGGATGTAAAGGGACATGTGAGGGACATTCTGTTTTATGAAGGCAACTGAGGGGTGTAATAAGCATATAGGAGGGACTATCATCATTATTCGAAGGGACTTGATTCATAAAGGCAACCACGAGGGACTTGATGATTTCTTTTTTAAAGGGACTTGCTTTATACACCCCACTTGACCTTATTATTTAGGCAACTTGAGGGATAACCTTAGAAAGTGAGATGGCGATTAAAATCGACTTACGTGTGTGAGTGTTTAATTTAATTATCTTATGATTAAAGTGACCTAATTTATTTTAAATAAAATACATGTTGTGCACTCCCTAAATTACTAACCATAGCAACAATTAAATATTTATAAAATTTACATCCGGGAACATTTACATAATAATTATAATAAGCAAAATAAATAAATAAATAGCAAAAATAAATAAAATATAATTAAACAAGCAATAAATAATAAAAAATAAATAATAGGGGTTAGTGATAAATAAAAAAAATAATGTTAGTGAAAATAGAATAATAATAATGATAATTAGTAAAATAAACAAAGGTTAGAGACATAAAAAATATATAATAATAAATAATAATATAGTTAGTAACAATAATTAAAGTAAATAGAAATAAAATAAAAAAAAATATTATAGTAATATGTACACAAAGTTTAATTTTAATATATAATAAGAAAAATTTCTAAGTATAATATAATTATAAATATTCACAAAAAATTTAATTATTTATGAATATATATCAACAATTAAAAATATTTACACATTATGAAGAAAATAAGTTTTAAATATCATGTTCATAAAAAATAATTATATTTACAAAAATTTACAAGAATTATAATAAATATATATACATAAAATTATATAGAAAAAATAGAATTAGGTTTTATTTTAGAAAATATTTTTTAGGGTTTAATTTATAGTATGCATATATTTTTAATTTAATCACAAGATAAAGAAAATATTTTAAGAGAATTTTTTTTATATTTTAGAATTTGGAAAATATTAAACATGCTTAATTATATTTTTATTATGAGTTAGAAAATATATTCTTAGGACTATATTTAATTTAAACAATAGAATAATTAAAACAAATAAAAAAAGAAATAAAGCAAAAATATGAGAACTTACCTGACTGGGATTTGAACCCAGGTCAGTATGTTTGCAAACAACAAGGAATACCATCAGGCCACCACACACGCAGGTGAGAAAGAGGAGAGAATAATTGTTTTTGTTCTTTGCCTTTGAAAATCCAGAAAAATATAAGAAATCAAAAAGGCCTGGGGTGGGATTTGATCCCAGGACCTTTACATTCACAAGCGTGCGCATCACCACCTGGCTGGAAGAGCCCATCTGATAATATGGTGGCCATAATTGATTATATATTAAACCTGCGTAATAAACAAAAATAACAAACAAAATGCCACAAACGGGGAACCGAACCCCAGACCAAGCCAATATGCGCACACGCCTCCAACCACCAGGACACAAGCGCTTGTGTGTCTTTAAACAGCAAAGAATCAATAAAATATATTACAAATAATTTGAATTAAAACACGCGCGCGGGAACTGATCTTCTTCTTCCTTGAGACCTACAAACTTTGCTGCGAAATTAGATGCAAGTTTTCCTGCGAAAATGAATTTCCAGCAAAACCTACAAAAATCAAACAATGGCAAAACAGTATAGTTTCACAAAATTAATCAGTCCATTAAGTTTCTAATGAGTTTTCCAATCACCCCATGTCCTTAGAATTCATTTATATGGGCTGGATTGAAGAACCCTAATTGGAGTCATAAACCCTAAAAATGGTGGATCGTGTTTCAGGCTATGGAACTTCACCAAATTGTCCAGATTCCATCTATGATCATCAACAAACAAGATTACATAAGCAAAAATCAGTGATATGCAGTGAATCATTAGAATCGAAAAAAATATATTCAACACAAAGTTTGATTCGGGCTGGCCAATATGAGATGGTATTGATGCATATGATTGATGCTTTACAATCAGTGATGTCCAGGGAAGCTAGCCATGTCCTTAAAATACCTTGTAGTGCTCTGAATTTTAAAATCCGAATGTGACTTTTGGAAGAGTTTTTGAACAATGAACTTACACTTTTGGCTGCTGGAATTCGTGTCTTGAGGCTAGGGTTGTGTTTGCTACTTATATGAGAATGAATTAGGTCAGAAATATGGATTGGTTGTGTGAAGATTTGATCCAAAAAATATTGAAAAAGATCATGGTGTAAAAGTTCAAATATTTGATCATGAAGACTTGCTATTCTTGGACTAATCACATGATTCCTTTCTCTTTCAAATTTAATCAATAATTAAGAATTTCTAGAAGCATTATCTTCCTCCAAAAATAGATTTTCATATTTTATATTTATTTAAAATGATTTTTATGAATTAAATCAATAATAAATAAAAATAAAATAATAAAAATGCTGAATTTTGGTCAATTGGGTCGTGCATAATGATATGAGGTGGATTGGTTCACAACTTAGCAAGCCCATTTGGAAGGAATTGTTTCTAGACCCCCATTTTCAATATAAACCATCACAAAATTGCCCAACTTTGCAAGAGCATATCTCCCTCAATTTTAAAGGTATGAGGGTGTTCTTGGACTTTTTGGAAAGCTTGAAGATTCCTATAAACAACCCCATTGGTTTCAGGTCCATATCATTTACCAATCTCAAGTTATGCCCTTTTGAAGTTGTTGACTTTTTGTTGACTTTTGAAATGACCCATAATGTCTTAGCTCATATCTTTCAAATGAATCATTTTTGGGCTTAACTTGCAACATCAAAGTTGTAGATAATTCAATTTCCTTCAAAATGAGCTTTGGATGGAGACTTGGTGATGAAGTATGTGAAAGTTATGGCTGGTCAAAGTTCAGTTGACTTTTACTGAGGAAACCCTAATTTAGAAACTCCTGATTATTGATGATCTGGAATCTCCTTGATGAATCATAATCAACCCTTGATCAAATGATGAATTTTACTTCATATACTTGATGTTGCCAAAAAATCATGAAGTTTGACTTTGGTTTGACCACAGTTGACCTCAGTTTGACTTTTTAACTGCATTGACTGATTTTGACTTATCTGATTATCTGACTGAGCAAACTTTTGAGAAAAGTCTTGAAACTTGACATGGGGGTTCTTACACACATATAAGATGTTATGAAACTCACTTGAGGTATTGGAAGTCCATTTAGCCTGATTAAAGTCAAAACCCTAGTTTTGGATGCACTGCTTAGGAGGTGCATTGTCTGAGGGAATTGTCAACTTCTTTGACCAATTGTGAACTTTGTGAACCTTGTGAACCATCATAAAATGTCTTGTGAACCTCATGGGAGGTATTGTGAAGCTTGTGAACCTTGTGAACCTTCAAGAAGTGACTTGTAGACTTCATGAACCTCATGAAAGGTTATGGAAATGTTGAGAAACTTGTGAACCTTGTGAACCTTCAAGAAGTGACTTGTAGACTTCATGAACCTCATGAAAGGTTATATAAGCATTGAGAAACTTGTAAACCTTGTGAACCTTCTTAGCACACAAAGTCTTGTATTGTGAGGGCAAATTTTGGGGTGCAACAGCTGCCCCTGTTCAATTTTCTGAGACCTGAGGGGTTAGATTGGTATATTTGCCAGTCGTAACCTGGAAGGTTGAAGGGGATTGAACACAAAAGCCCAAAAATTTGCACTCACCAGTGCATAGAGTGATATTGATGGTTGGTTGAATATGATTGAGTGGGCTTAAAGATGCCACTAGGGGAAAGTTCTTCAGATATATTTCTTGGAAGATAAAGCAGTCCAAAATATGGAGGTATAATGAAAGCTGTCAGGAGTCTGGAGCAGTTCTGAGGTATTGATGATATGTTTTCAAGATACTGGAGTAATCCTGATGTAACAGCATGTCTTCATGAGGATAGAGCAATCAATAATGATAACCCTAAAGCAGTCTTGAAGTAATAATATGATTTCAGGAGGATAGAGCAATCAATAATGATAACTCTAAAGCAGTCTTGAAGTAATGATATGACTTCAGGAGGATAGAGCAATCAATAGCTCTAAAGCAGTCTTGAAGTAATAATATGATTTCAGGAGGATAGAGCAATCAATAATGATAACTCTAAAGCAGTCTTGAAGTAATGATATGACTTCAGGAGGATAGAGCAATCAATAGCTCTAAAGCAGTCTTGAAGTAATAATATGATTTCAGGAGGATAGAGCAATCAATAATGATAACTCTAAAGCAGTCTTGAAATAATAATGATTTCAGGAGGATAGAGCCATCAATAATGATAACTCTAAAGCAGTCTTGAAGTCATGAGGATTTATCAGGAGGATAAAGTAACCCTGAGGTGACAATAAAGCAGTCCCAAAGTAATAAGAAGCTTATCAGGAGGATAAAGCAGTCCTGATGATCATAAATTTGTTTGTTGGGTAATTAACCTGAAAACAAGGTAGCATTATGTATAATAACATTAGTTTATGCCTTATGTATGCATGTATGATATGATGTACTCAAGTAATGTATTATGTGTCTATGGATATATATGCTATGGTATGATGTAAATGATGTATGTATGATATGATACTGCCGGAAGCATTTGGATATCTTTGTATAACAACTGTTGGCCAGGGAAAATAAATCCCGATTCATTGTTGAAGAATATATAACCCTCCGTCTGCTGGGGATAACAGGGTATAGATAACTTCCCGTATGCTGGGGATAGTAAGGTATATATAACCTCCGTCTTCGTTTGATAGTAGGATAAGTATAACATCCCGTCTTCGTTCGTCGTACCCTTATTGAAAAGTAATTTCCCGCATATCCGTATGAGGATAAAAGAGATGGATATAAATTCCAGGGGAGATAAGACTTTATGAAGATGGATTCGTCCTACTGACGGTTTGTAACTGTCTTGTAAAGGTGAACCGGCGAAGCTTCGTTGAAATCCTCCCATCGTTCGTCCTTAGTAAATACTATTACTGCATTTCCATGCATTTCTGGTAAACATCAATCATATTAAAAGCATACATGCATTTTTGGTAAACATTAATCATATTCAAAAGCATATATTCATTCAAACACAACCAATGGACGTTTCGCTTATGTAAATAGGGTAAAAGTAAATCTGGATTCAAAAGATGGAATTTATTTATATCAAAAGTGACCCATACACGGGTAAGTTTGTACAAGGAGACATAAACCCTAGTAAGAGGATTTTGTCATAAAGTTTTACAAAAGAGAATCAGCTATGTGGGAAACAGTCCTATTGAGTTTCAATCCTACTATTGCCCTTCAAGTATCTCATCTTCTTGCTGTTGAGACGGAAATGATTGGATTGAGCTTTATCTGTTCGAGCTTGAATAAGTAGTACAACTGGTTGCAGTTTCATGGGTGATCCAAACGAGACATAGTCATACGCTTTAATCCCTAACTTTTGCCTGGATTGCCCTTTCAGGTTTTCAATCCACCGGGATACCCTTTTTTGCCCAAGCCGCCTTTTCAGGTTTTCGACTTGCCGGGTGTACATCTTTTTATATATATCCCTAATTTTTGCCCAAACCCTTTTGGTTTGCCGGGATGCCCTTATTTTTGCCTAGGCCAGTCAACCTAGCGGGTCTCTTTTTATGCGTAGTATTTTTTAACTATGTCTGCGTTTACAGGCTGTGGGAAGTCTTCACCATCCATTGTAGTCAGTATCATGGCACCTCCTGAGAACACTGTCTTGACTACAAATGGTCCTTCATATGTCGGAGTCCACTTGCCCCTAGGATCACCCTGTGGTAATATGATACGCTTGATTACCAAGTCACCAGCCTGATATACCTTTGGCTTAACCTTCTTGTTAAAAGCTTTGATCATCCGTTTCTGGTACATCTGGCCATGACAAACTGCTGCTAACCTTTTCTCATCAATCAAATTTATCTGGTCAAGTCGAGTCTGAATCCACTCATCTTCGTCCAAGCCTGCATCCTTCATAATTCTTAAGGAGGGAATCTGAACTTCAATGGGCAGAACTGCTTCCATACCATAGACTAAGGAGAATGGGGTTACCCCTGTTGAAGTACGTATTGTGGTACGATAACCATGAAGAGCAAATGGTAACATCTCATGCCAATCCTTGTAAGTAACAGTCATCTTCTGTACAATCTTCTTAATGTTCTTATTGGCAGCTTCAACTGCCCCATTCATCTTTGGACGATACGGAGAAGAATTGTGATGCTTAATCTTGAACTGCGTGCAGAGATCAGTAATCATAGTGTTGTTCAGATTAGAGCCATTGTCAGTAATAATCCTTTCAGGGATGCCATACCTACATATGAGATTATTCTTAATGAATCGAGCCACAACATTCTTAGTCACAGATGCAAATGAAGTTGCCTCTACCCACTTCGTAAAGTAATCAATAGCAACCAGGATGAAACGATGCCCATTAGAAGCAGTAGGCTTAATCTCACCAATCATATCAATGCCCCACATGGCAAAAGGCCAAGGAGCAGTCAACACATTCAATGGTGATGGAGGTACATGGACTTTATCAGCATAAATTTGACATTTGTGACAAGTTCTGGAGTGTTGATAGCAATCAGCTTCCATGGTAGACCAATAGTAACCTGCTCTCAAAATCTTCTTTGCCATGGTATGACCACTAGAATGAGTGCCAAAGGTCCCATCATGCATCTCTTCCATAATCTCAGTTGCTTCCTTCTTATCCACACAACGAAGCATAGTTGAATCATGATTGCGCTTATACAGAATGCCATTACTCAAAAAGAACTTGGCAGAAAACCTTCTCAGAAACTTCCTATCTTTGACAGATGCCCCTTCAGGAAACTCCTGAGCTTCAAGATATCTTTTCACTTCATAGAACCAAGGCTTCTCCTCTGCCCCTTCAGTGTCAATCTCATTGCAGTATGCAGGCTTTTCAAATCTATCAATAGTAATCTTGGGAGCTTCATCATCCCAATTGATCTCAAACATAGATGCCATGGTGGCTAATGCATCTGCCAGCTGATTCTCTCTCCGTGGAATATGTTCAAAGGTAATCTCTTTGAAATGTGGGATCAAAGACAACACATGCTCTCTGTAAGGAATGAGGTTATCATGCTTGGTATCCCAATCTCCTTTAATCTGACTTACTACCAGGACTGAATCTCCATACACATCAAGGAACTGAATCTTCATATCAATAGCAGTTTAATACCCAGGATACATGCCTCATACTCAGCCATGTTATTGGTACAATGGAAACAAAGTCTGGCAGTAATCGGGGTATGACAACCTTCAGGGGAACTAATCACAACACCAACACCATTACCAAGTGCATTAGAGGCACCATCAAAAACCATAGTCCATCGGGATCCTTGTTCAGGTCCGTCATATTGTCCAGGTTCTTTGGTAATAATCATAATGTCTTCATCAGGGAAATCAAAACTCATTGACTGGTAATCATCCACTGCTTGATGAGCCAAATGATCAGCAACAACACTTCCTTTAATGGCCTTTTGAGTAGTGTATTGTATGTCATATTCTGTCAAGATCATTTGCCATCTTGCAATTCTTCCAGAGAGAGCAGGTTTCTCAAATATGTATTTGATTGGATCCATCTTTGAAATCAACAAGGTAGTATGGGTCAACATATACTGTCTTAGTCGGCGAGCAGCCCATGCCAAAGCGCAGCAAGTTTTCTCGAGCAGTGAGTATCTTGTTTCACAGTCGGTAAACTTTTTGCTAAGGTAGTATATTGCCTGCTCTTTTCGACCAGACTCGTCATGTTGCCCCAAGACACACCCCATTGAGTTGTCTAACACTGTTAAATACATAATCAAGGGTCTTCCATCAACTGGTGGCATCAAAATTGGAGGTTCTAGCAGATATCTCTTGATTTCATCAAAGGCAGTCTGGCATTCATCATTCCATTCCATCACCTGATCTTTCTTCAACAACTTGAAAATTGGCTCACAGATGGTAGTTAATTGGGAGATAAATCTTGCAATGTAGTTCAATCGTCCCAAGAAACCTCTAACCTCCTTTTCAGTACGGGGAGCTGGCATCTCTCGTATAGCTTTCACTTTTGCAGGATCCACTTCAATACCTTTTCCACTGACAATGAAACCCAGGAGCTTTCCAGATCTAACTCCAAAAGTACACTTGTTTGGATTCAATCTCAACTTGTATTTCTTCAACCTCTCAAACAACTTGTGCAGATGATCAAGATGTTGTTCTTCATTCTGAGACCTGGCTATCATATCATCTACATATACCTCTATCTCATGATGAATCATATCATGAAACAAAGCCACCATAGCACGCTGATATGTTGCCCCTGCATTCTTCAAACCAAATGGCATCACCTTATAGCAAAAAGTGCCCCACTGTGTCACAAATGTTGTCTTCTCCATATCTTCAGGTGCCATCTTGATTTGATTGTAACCAGAGAAACCATCCATAAAAGAGAATACCTTATGCTGAGCAGTGTTGTCTACCAGAATATCAATATGAGGAAGTGGAAAGTCATCTTTGGGGCTAGCCTTGTTCAAATCTCTGTAGTCTACACACATATGTACCTTACCATCTTTCTTAGGAACTGGTACCACATTTGCAACCCACTGAGGATAAGAAGTTACTGCTAAGAACCCTGCATTGAACTGTTTCATTACCTCTGCCTTGATCTTTTCTGCAATTTCAGGACGCATACGACGAACCTTCTGCTTCTTTGGACGACAATCTTCTTTCACTGGTAACCGGTGAACCACAATGTCTGTATCCAACCCTGGCATATCTTCATAAGACCAAGCAAAAATCTCCACATAGTCATGTAACATCTGAATCAACCTGCTTTTGACACTGTCCTCTAAATCAGCCCCTATCTTGACCTCTTTCTTGTTTTCTTCAGTTCCCAGATTCACAACTTCGACTGGCTCTTCATGTGGCTGTATAGCTTTCTCTTCTTGTTGTAACAACCTAGCAAGCTCTACAGGTATTTCACAATCGTCCTCATTTCCGTCTTCGGTTTGATAGATCGGATTCTCGAAATTATAATTGGCAATAGTAGAACTGTTATCAACAGGATCCAGAGTGGATGAGGATCTGCATTTTAGTGATGTGGGTGTGTGTAAGAACACATAGCTGATAAAACAAAAATAAAAGAAAAGAAAGACAAGGAACACAATATTTACGAAAACGAAACGTCCACTGATTTTATTGAATGAAGTATGCAAATGAAATGACAGCCCGTAACAAGCACACCATTGTGCCCCGGGTAAGGCACATGGCTTGAAAGTTTTATTGTTCAAGAAATTACAAATTTAAAAAAACAACACAGTAATAGTATTTACTCCTGACTAAAGGAGATGGGGATAACATCTTCAGCTTTCCAATTATAGAGTCCAGCACCCACAGTAGGAAAAATCCAAGCATCCAAGTTGTAGTCTTCATCATAGTCTCCCACAGCATTGATAACCCCTTGATTGGTGATACGAGCAGCACGAGCACGACGAACAGCCTTCTGGGACTCTGCAGTGAAACCCAAACCAAACTTGTCAGACTTGTATGGAATATCAGGAAGCTGACCCCAAATAGTACAACCACCTTCATCCACCACAGCTCTAGCATCATTGAGGGAGGCCATTGCCATTGTTGGAGGCTTTCTGGTAACCACAGGAACTTTCTTCACAGCAGGAGGAGCTACATAATCATTAACAACCCAGGGAACCACTTCAAATGATTGACACGGAGTCTCAATGTATTCACCTTCCACTTCCAGATACTTGAAAGTGTTTATATGGCTGACAAAGTATTCTTCCTCTCCAAAGGCAGTAACAACTTTTCCATTCACCGGATATCTCAACTTTTGGTGCAATGTAGAGGTCACAGCACCTGCCCCATGGATCCAGGGATGACCAAGCAGACAAGAGTATGAAGGACGAATATCCATCACATAAAATGTAGCAGTAAACACCTGAGAACCAACTTTGATTGGAAGATCAATTTCCCCATGCACTACTCTTCTAGAACCATCAAAAGCCTTTACCACAATATTACTGGGCTTCAGCACAGCATCTTCAGGACTCAGCTTGTTCAGGACTTCTTTAGGCAACACATTCAAAGAGGAACCATTGTCTATCAGCACATGTGACAGGGTAGTGCCCCTGCATTCAATTGAAATATGCAAGGCCCTGTTATGATCCCTCTTGGCAGGGGTCAAGTCAGCATCAGAAAATCCTAACCCATTGTCATAGGTCAGGTGGGCAACACAGTTTTCAAATTGGTCAACAGAAATTGCACTGGGGACATGAGCCATCTTCAGAAACTTGATCAAGGACTTGGCATGAGCCTCAGAACATAACAACAAGGATAGCATAGAAATATTTGAGGGAGTATGCCCCAACTGATCAACAATGTCATAATCACTCTTGCGAATGATTTTCAATACTTCTTCCATCTGCTTAGAGAGGTCATCAGCATCTGGCACATTAGTAGATACAGGCTCAATAACAGGACCCTTGCCCCGAGCATCAGTGGTGGAAGTAGCAGCAGGAGTAACTGCATTCTTGGAAGCAACTGGAGGAGAGAAAACTCTTCCACTACGAGTGATCTTGCTAGACCCAACAATATTGTCAACATCAACAGGTACATCAGCTACAGGCTCTTGCTTAACACCATGGATGTAAACATCAGACCCATAGTGCCAAGGTACATCTTTGTCAGATGTATAAGGAATAGGACTAGGAGTGGTAATGATCAGAGGAGCCACTCTGGCTTCAGCAACAACTTTCACGGGACCTTCAGCAGTAATCTTGATTGGACCCTGATGAGTGATTTTGATGGGACCCTTTGAAGTGATTCTTAGTGGTACTTTGTCAACCATATCAACCTCTTCAACCTTCTTACCCCGAGTCAGATGATCCACCATACTTTCTACAGACGCTGGTCTTCTTTCAAACACTATAGTATACTTATCCATGAGACGTTGAATTCCATCTCTCAAAATGAAGCAACTATCCGGCTTATAGGTACAATACAGACAATCTTCACGACAACCTAGAAAGATCCCAGCTTGCACTAACCTCTTTTTGATAACAGACAGTGGTGTGGTCAACTCCATAACTGAATAGACATGCAGGTCTTCATCAATGGCATTGACAGTCTTCTCGTGATTTGGCATTGGAGCTGTAATCACATTTGGAGTACCTGGAGGATCAAACTCAATTTCTCCAGCATCAATCATATCCTGAATTTTATTCTTCAAGACCCAGCAGTTATTAGTATCATGTCCTGGACAGTTTGAATGATATGCACATCGTGCATTGGGATTGTACTTGGGAGAGGTAACATTGGGATTCTGAGGAGCCTCCCTCAGGGTAATAAGTTCAGCCTTCAACAAGTGTTGCAATGCCTGAGCCATTGACATGTTGATCTTCGTGAACTGTCTTCTAGCCCTCTGTTGGTTGCCTTGAGGCTGCTCTGTTGTTGCAGGAGTTGGATTTGAAATATGAACTACACTAACAGACTGATGCCTTCTGTTACGATCAGGTTGACCATAAACAGCATTGGATTCTTTCTTCCCAGTGGGAGGCTTCTTTGCAGCACCTGATGAAGAAGTGCCCACTTGGATCTTACCACTCTTGATACCATTCTCTACCCGCTCTCCTGTCATGATCAACTCAGTGAAGCCAGATGATGAGCTTCCAATGAGATGACTGTAAAACGGACCATTCAGCGTACACATGAACATATCAACCAGCTCCCTGTCAGTCAAAGGGGGTTGAACTCTTCCAGCTAAATCTCTCCACTTCTGAGCATACTCCTTAAAACTTTCTTTGGCACCCATAGACATGCTCTGAAGCTGCATGCGAGTGGGGGCTAAGTCAGCATTGTATTGATACTGCTTGTAGAAAGCTTCAGCAAGATCATTCCAGTCTCTGATGTTGACACTCTCCAACTGATAATACCACTCCAGCTGAGCTCCAGATAAGCTCTCTTGAAAGAAATGGATCCACAACTTCTTATCAGCAGTGTGAGGTTGAATCCTTCTGACATAAGATCTCAAATGCAGCTTGGGACAAGAGACCCCATCATAAACAACAAAGGTAGGAACCTTGAAACCAATGGGTATCACAACCCCAGATATCAAACTCAAATCCTCAAAATCCAGCCCAGATGATTTCTGCAATTCCATAGCATCCATTCTATCCACCAGCATCTTGAATTTGTCTTCATTAGGCTCATGGTAGTAATTAGCCTCAGAATCAGAGTCCCCCATAGTGTTGTGGAGACTGCCTCCCTCTTTTTCAGATTCCTCAGATTCATAGTCTTCAACCTGTTCTTTGGTCTTGACAGGACCTTTGAACCTTCTTCCCATGTTGAGCAACCCAGCAGACCTTCTAGTCTTCTTAGTCTTCTTGGCCAGCAGTGTCTTCAATTCATCCTGCCCCTTGGATAGGTTCAGGATCAGCTCTTGGAACTGTGCATTCTGTGCCTGAAGATCCTTAACTGATTGTTCAAGAGCCATTGCTGAAATAAACAGCGAGAAGATGAGAAATCTGTGCACAATTATAAACCTGTGATGCAATGAAATGATATGGGAATGCATATGCAATGTTTTCAAGGACCGCAGGATTTAAATTTGCTTAAACAAACAAGAAAGTAACTTTTTATTAGTAATAACTTGTTTTGCCTTTTAGGCTTACAAAAAATGAAAGTGAAATAAGTACAAAAGATGGGGTTTTAAGTCTCCCATGGACGTTTCCTCTTTGTGTTGAGGTATGAGTTGAGGTTCCGCTCCTCGTGAAGTTGCTTTGTTAGTTCCAGGATCCTTTCTTGGCTTGCTTTGTAATGAGCCTCGAAAGTATCCCTTTGCTCCTTCAGTTGGATCCATGATCTCTGCAAGTCTTCCATATCAGTAGGCATGTCTGGGTGAAGGATGGTATAAGCTGTGTCTCCTTCAGCAACAGGTTCCATGGTAACTGGTAGGACGGCAGGATATGGCATCATGAGAGTCTGAGCACGAGATCGTACCCATCTGAGATAAGCCTCCATAGGAATAGTGTACTTAGGCTCCAGTGTCTTGCTGTCAACCCTGTTTACCTTTCCCCAAGCTCGTATGAATCTCTGACGGTAACCATGAAGATCGTTGTCGTAATCAAACACAATGCCCTGAATCAACATGTCATGTGGGCCATCACTCCGAGCGTAACCAAACTGTCGTAAAGCTAGAGAGGGGTTGTAGGTGATTCCTCCTCTTATGCCTAGTAGTGGCACATTAGGAAACTCCCCACAACGGTCAATGATGGTGACATTCTCCATAGATCTGGAGCACCAATGGATATCTGAGTGAGAAAGTGACATGATCCTCTTGGACCATCTGAAACCTTGCTCATTCTTCATTACTGAGCGAGGAAGGTGAGAAATAAACCACCTAGAAAGTAAAGGTATGCAGCACATCAAAGTTCCTCTTGCCCTCGTAGTACGGGTGTGAAGAGAATGTAGGATATCTCCAAGCAATGTAGGCACTGGATTGTGATTCAGGAAGATGTTGATGGCATGAACATCTATGAACTGATCTGGATTGGGGAACAATACTAAGCCATATATCAGCAAGGCTAAGATCTCCTCAAAAGCATCATAGCTCATGGCCTTCAAGAACATTTGAGCCTTATCCATTAGCACCTTGGCCAGAATACCCTTGACTCCACTTCTCGTTTCTAGAACAATGTCAGCCTTCTTCAGATGTAGGGCTGCAGCAATAACCTCTGGTTTAAGCTCCTTCTCCAAGCCTGTGAAGGGTCTTTGATCAAGAACAGGTATACCCAGAAGTTTAGAGAACTCCTCCATTGTAGGGACCAGCTGGTAGTCAGGAAATGTAAAGCAATGGTGCTTAGGGTCAAAGAACTGAAACAACACACTCATCATGTCTTCACTGAACCCTGAAGTGACTAGATCCAATAGGTGACAATGTCTCTTGTTGAACTGGGAATGATCAGACACTTGAGAAACCAACTCTTTAAGCTTGGGAGGTATCCCTACAAAGTTGATCCTGATGGTGTTTCTACGAGCAGAAGCCATGACCTGCAACAAAGAACAAAGATAAATCCTTTGGTCCTTGAAATGGTTAGTGAAAATGATATGCTTATGATGCATGATGATGTCATGATGTTATGCTCAATCACAAACATGTGGCACACACAAACAAGTCACACCATAGCCCTAGGTTTAAAGGCTTGCATGAGGTTTAAGGTAAGTACCCTCCCCTGAAGTTAGTTGGTTCATCCTGTCCTATGAAAGTAACCAGGTTCTAAGGGATCTCAATATCATTGATCCTTCACAAGGGTGGTTGTTCAGTAGGCAACTTACTTGCCAACCAAAACCCTCCAAGTTTAGAATCTCAATGAGCGTAGTATCGAGTGTCAACCAACTTCAGTCTGCACCAAAGCCGGTTACCTCACTACTTTTCTAAAGGCCAAGATGAGTTAACTAGGGTTCTAAAAGTTAGTTAGTGCATTGACAACATATGGCAGCCTCATATTATCCTCAACTTGACTTAAGGAACATAAGCACCAACCAAGAAGTCGCACTAACTATGGCCACCAGATCAACCGTATCGATATACGTCGTACAGTTTCCTTGGTCTATTGCCATTTACCTAAGGTACACTAGATCCGGGTTAGGACCTTTCACACATAAGAACACCCCAACAATGTAAAGTAAAGCAAACAAATCAAACAATATTAAAGTGATCTTAATTCCTAAGGGTACCCCTCTTAAATTAATTCCCCAGCAGAGTCGCCAGTTCTGTATCACGGTGGGAGAACTGACTTTAAGTTATGTTGCGGATAGCAAGAGTCGCCACCGACTTTTATTTTATCCATAAGGAAAGGGTATAAAAGAACAGGAAAGACCTTAAGAGAATATTTTGGGTCCGGGGGGTAGGTTATGTAAAGGGAAGGTGTTAGCACCCTTTACATCCATGGTTATCCATGGGCTCTTAGTTACTTAGCTCACTTTAAATTGTTTTTGAAAGTGTAGTGTGTGAATAGAAAAATTTTCAGAATAGTTAATAATAATCCATGAACGGATGTGTAAAAACTTGTTTTTGAAAATTTGTTTGAAATTGTGAAGAGTTTGAAAATTTTTTTAAGTGAGCAAGTACATAAGAGGAACCTACCCTAATGTTTAAAGTCTTTCTTGTTCTTTATCCTTTCATTGGTAAGACTATCCCTACTATTAAGGAGTAGGTAGTCATTACCTTGGATGTAAAGGGACATGTGAGGGACATTCTGTTTTATGAAGGCAACTGAGGGGTGTAATAAGCATATAGGAGGGACTATCATCATTATTCGAAGGGACTTGATTCATAAAGGCAACCACGAGGGACTTGATGATTTCTTTTTTAAAGGGACTTGCTTTATACACCCCACTTGACCTTATTATTTAGGCAACTTGAGGGATAACCTTAGAAAGTGAGATGGCGATTAAAATCGACTTACGTGTGTGAGTGTTTAATTTAATTATCTTATGATTAAAGTGACCTAATTTATTTTAAATAAAATACATGTTGTGCACTCCCTAAATTACTAACCATAGCAACAATTAAATATTTATAAAATTTACATCCGGGAACATTTACATAATAATTATAATAAGCAAAATAAATAAATAAATAGCAAAAATAAATAAAATATAATTAAACAAGCAATAAATAATAAAAAATAAATAATAGGGGTTAGTGATAAATAAAAAAAATAATGTTAGTGAAAATAGAATAATAATAATGATAATTAGTAAAATAAACAAAGGTTAGAGACATAAAAAATATATAATAATAAATAATAATATAGTTAGTAACAATAATTAAAGTAAATAGAAATAAAATAAAAAAAAATATTATAGTAATATGTACACAAAGTTTAATTTTAATATATAATAAGAAAAATTTCTAAGTATAATATAATTATAAATATTCACAAAAAATTTAATTATTTATGAATATATATCAACAATTAAAAATATTTACACATTATGAAGAAAATAAGTTTTAAATATCATGTTCATAAAAAATAATTATATTTACAAAAATTTACAAGAATTATAATAAATATATATACATAAAATTATATAGAAAAAATAGAATTAGGTTTTATTTTAGAAAATATTTTTTAGGGTTTAATTTATAGTATGCATATATTTTTAATTTAATCACAAGATAAAGAAAATATTTTAAGAGAATTTTTTTTATATTTTAGAATTTGGAAAATATTAAACATGCTTAATTATATTTTTATTATGAGTTAGAAAATATATTCTTAGGACTATATTTAATTTAAACAATAGAATAATTAAAACAAATAAAAAAAGAAATAAAGCAAAAATATGAGAACTTACCTGACTGGGATTTGAACCCAGGTCAGTATGTTTGCAAACAACAAGGAATACCATCAGGCCACCACACACGCAGGTGAGAAAGAGGAGAGAATAATTGTTTTTGTTCTTTGCCTTTGAAAATCCAGAAAAATATAAGAAATCAAAAAGGCCTGGGGTGGGATTTGATCCCAGGACCTTTACATTCACAAGCGTGCGCATCACCACCTGGCTGGAAGAGCCCATCTGATAATATGGTGGCCATAATTGGTTATATATTAAACCCGCGTAATAAACAAAAATAACAAACAAAATGCCACAAACGGGGAACCGAACCCCAGACCAAGCCAATATGCGCACACGCCTCCAACCACCAGGACACAAGCGCTTGTGTGTCTTTAAACAGCAAAGAATCAATAAAATATATTACAAATAATTTGAATTAAAACACGCGCGCGGGAACTGATCTTCTTCTTCCTTGAGACCTACAAACTTTGCTGCGAAATTAGATGCAAGTTTTCCTGCGAAAATGAATTTCCAGCAAAACCTACAAAAATCAAACAATGGCAAAACAGTATAGTTTCACAAAATTAATCAGTCCATTAAGTTTCTAATGAGTTTTCCAATCACCCCATGTCCTTAGAATTCATTTATATGGGCTGGATTGAAGAACCCTAATTGGAGTCATAAACCCTAAAAATGGTGGATCGTGTTTCAGGCTATGGAACTTCACCAAATTGTCCAGATTCCATCTATGATCATCAACAAACAAGATTACATAAGCAAAAATCAGTGATATGCAGTGAATCATTAGAATCGAAAAAAATATATTCAACACAAAGTTTGATTCGGGCTGGCCAATATGAGATGGTATTGATGCATATGATTGATGCTTTACAATCAGTGATGTCCAGGGAAGCTAGCCATGTCCTTAAAATACCTTGTAGTGCTCTGAATTTAAAATCCGAATGTGACTTTTGGAAGAGTTTTTGAACAATGAACTTACACTTTTGGCTGCTGGAATTCGTGTCTTGAGGCTAGGGTTATGTTTGCTACTTATATGAGAATGAATTAGGTCAGAAATATGGATTGGTTGTGTGAAGATTTGATCCAAAAAATATTGAAAAAGATCATGGTGTAAAAGTTCAAATATTTGATCATGAAGACTTGCTATTCTTGGACTAATCACATGATTCCTTTCTCTTTCAAATTTAATCAATAATTAAGAATTTCTAGAAGCATTATCTTCCTCCAAAAATAGATTTTCATATTTTATATTTATTTAAAATGATTTTTATGAATTAAATCAATAATAAATAAAAATAAAATAATAAAAATTCTGAATTTTGGTCAATTGGGTCGTGCATAATGATATGAGGTGGATTGGTTCACAACTTAGCAAGCCCATTTGGAAGGAATTGTTTCTAGACCCCCATTTTCAATATAAACCATCACAAAATTGCCCAACTTTGCAAGAGCATATATCCCTCAATTTTAAAGGTATGAGGGTGTTCTTGGACTTTTTGGAAAGCTTGAAGAGTCCTATAAACAACCCCATTGGTTTCAGGTCCATATCATTTACCAATCTCAAGTTATGCCCTTTTGAAGTTGTTGACTTTTTGTTGACTTTTGAAATGACCCATAATGTCTTAGCTCATATCTTTCAAATGAAGCATTTTTGGGCTTAACTTGCAACATCAAAGTTGTAGAGAATTCAATTTCCTTCAAAATGAGCTTTGGATGGAGACTTGGTGATGAAGTATGTGAAAGTTATGGCTGGTCAAAGTTCAGTTGACTTTTACTGAGGAAACCCTAATTTAGAAACTCCTGATTATTGATGATCTGGAATCTCCTTGATGAATCATAATCAACCCTTGATCAAATGATGAATTTTACTTCATATACTTGATGTTGGCAAAAAATCATGAAGTTTGACTTTGGTTTGACCACAGTTGACCTCAGTTTGACTTTTTAACTGCATTGACTGATTTTGACTTATCTGATTATCTGACTGAGCAAACTTTTGAGAAAAGTCTTGAAACTTGACATGGGGGTTCTTACACACATATAAGATGTTATGAAACTCACTTGAGGTATTGGAAGTCCATTTAGCCTGATTAAAGTCAAAACCCTAGTTTTGGATGCACTGCTTAGGAGGTGCATTGTCTGAGGGAATTGTCAACTTCTTTGACCAATTGTGAACTTTGTGAACCTTGTGAACCATCATAAAATGTCTTGTGAACCTCATGGGAGGTATTGTGAAGCTTGTGAACCTTGTGAACCTTCAAGAAGTGACTTGTAGACTTCATGAACCTCATGAAAGGTTATGGAAATGTTGAGAAACTTGTGAACCTTGTGAACCTTCAAGAAGTGACTTGTAGACTTCATGAACCTCATGAAAGGTTATATAAGCATTGAGAAACTTGTGAACCTTGTGAACCTTCTTAGCACACAAAGTCTTGTATTGTGAGGGCAAATTTTGGGGTGCAACACACGGCTATGACCCCGTATGACTTTGACAATCCGATCAATCAAGCTGATGAAGGGGTTGAAGAAGAATATGAGCTTCCTGAAGAGCTAGCCAGGTTATTAAGGCAAGAGGAAAAGGTTATTACTCCTCACCAGGAGGAGGTTGAAGTGATCAATCTTGGTACAGATGAAGACGTGAAAGAAGTTAAAATCGGGGCCTGCCTACAAGACTCAGTGAAGAGACAATTGATTGACCTGCTTCAAGAGTATGTGGACGTGTTTGCTTGGTCTTATCAAGATATGCCAGGTTTGGATACCGACATTGTCGTGCACAAGCTGCCTTTGAGAGAAGAATGCCTGCCAGTTAAGCAGAAACTGCGCCGAACTCGTCCCGACATGGCTATGAAAATCAAGGAGGAGGTACAAAAGCAATGGGACGCCGGGTTCCTTGCTGTGACTAGCTATCCAACGTGGGTTGCTAACATAGTACCTGTGCCCAAGAAGGACGGCAAAGTAAGAATGTGTGTTGACTACCGGGATCTGAACAGAGCCAGCCCGAAAGATGACTTCCCATTACCTCACATTGATGTATTGGTGGATAATACGGCTCAGTTTTCGGTATTTTCCTTCATGGATGGATTTTCAGGATACAATCAGATTAAAATGTCACCTGAAGACATGGAGAAGACAACCTTCATCACACCCTGGGGCACGTTCTGCTACAAGGTAATGCCATTTGGGCTCAAGAATGCCGGCGCAACATATCAACGGGCTATGGTGACATTATTCCACGATATGATTCATAAAGAAATAGAATTTTATGTGGATGACATGATCGCCAAGTCCCTTACCGAAGAAGACCACCTGGTGAATCTACTGAAGTTATTCAAGCGTCTGAGGAAGTACCAATTGAAGTTGAACCCCAACAAATGCACATTCGGGGTGCGATCTGGTAAGCTGCTGGGTTTTATTGTAAGCGAGAAAGGGATTGAAGTTGACCCTGATAAAGTCAAAGCCATCCAAGAGATGCCTGCACCAAAGTCTGAAAAAGAAGTTCGAGGGTTCTTAGGTCGATTGAACTACATTTCACGGTTCATATCTCACCTTACGGCTACCTGTGAACCCTTGTTCAAGTTGTTAAGAAAAGAACAGACGGTCAGGTGGAATGAAGACTGTCAGAAGGCTTTTGACAAGATCAAAGAATACTTACAAGAACCTCCGATACTTATGCCGCCAGTTGAAGGAAGACCTCTGATAATGTACTTAACAGTATTAGAAGAGTCGATGGGGTGTGTGCTGGGCCAGCATGACGAGTCTGGTCGAAAAGAGTATGCAATATACTACCTAAGCAAAAAGTTTACCGACTGTGAACAACGTTATTCACTGCTCGAGAAAACTTGCTGTGCTTTAGCGTGGGCTGCTCGCCGACTAAGGCAGTATATGTTGACCCACACCACCTTATTGATCTCAAAGATGGACCCAGTTAAGTACATTTTCGAGAAGCCAGCTCTTACCGGACGGGTTGCAAGATGGCAAATGATCCTCACGGAATATGACATCCAGTACACCTCTCAGAAAGCCATCAAGGGCAGTGTACTATCTGAATATCTTGCTGAGCAACCCATTGATGACTACCAACCTATGAGATTTGACTTCCCTGATGAAGACATCATGTTCATAAAATCAAAAGATCATGAAGAGCCTGTTCACACTGAAGGGCCTGACCCGGAAGAAGAATGGACTATGATGTTTGATGGGGCTGTTAATATGAATGGTCGTGGTGTTGGTGCAGTACTCATTACACCTAAAGGAGTTCACATGCCTTTCTCGGCAAAACTCACTTTCAACTGCACTAACAACGAAGCTGAATACGAAGCTTGCATTATGGGTCTTGAGGAAGCTATTGACCTCAGGATCAAGACGTTGACCGTATTCGGAGATTCAGCTCTGGTAATCAATCAAACCAATGGCAAATGGTACACCCACCAGGATCACTTGATACCTTACAGGGATTATACAAGGAGGTTACTGACTTTCTTTACAACAGTCAAGCTTGAGTATATCCCTCGGGACGAGAATCAGTTTGCAGATGCTCTGGCTACCATTTCGTCCATGATCAAAGTTCAAGCTGCCAACTTCGTACCTCAGATCTCAGTGTCCAGACTTGACAGACCAGCGTATGTGTTCGCAGCAGATGTTGTTAAAGATAATAAGCCTTGGTTCCATGACATTAAGTGCTTCTTGGAGGATCAAACATACCCGCCTGGGGTATCATCCAATGATAAGAAGACTCTGAGAAGGCTTGCTGGTAGTTTCTTTCTGAACACTGATGGTTCCTTGTACAAGAGAAACTTTGATATGGTACTCCTCAGATGTGTTAATAAGACAGAAGCAGATTTGTTGATGCATGAAGTGCACGAAGGATCCTTTGGTACCCATGCGGGAGGGCATGCCATGGCTAAGAAATTGTTAAGATCAGGTTATTACTGGATCACAATGGATGCAGACTGTTGTGCCTACGCCAGGAAATGCCATAAATGCCAGATTTATGCGGATAAGGTGCATATGCCTCCCAATCCTTTGAACATAATGTCTTCACCATGGCCCTTTGCTATGTGGGGCATTGATATGATTGGCAAGATCGAGCCAACTGCCTCAAATGGCCACAGATTCATCCTGGTCGCCATTGACTATTTCACCAAGTGGGTTGAAGCAGCCTCATATGCAAATGTTACGAGACAGGTGGTAGCCAGATTTCTGAAGAGAGATATCATCTGTCGGTATGGAGTGCCCGAGCGAATCATTACTGATAATGGTTCCAACTTAAACAACAAAATGATGGCAGAGCTGTGCCGGGACTTCAAGATTCAACACCACAATTCTTCTCCTTACAGGCCAAAGATGAACGACGCTGTTGAGGCGGCTAACAAGAATATCAAGAAGATTGTGCAGAAGATGGTAGTCACTTACAAAGATTGGCATGAAATGCTACCGTTCGCCTTGCATGGGTACCGCACGTCAATCAGAACATCCACTGGGGCAACACCGTATCAACTTGTGTATGGTATGAAGGCAGTCCTACCTGTTGAAGTTGAATTACCCTCTCTACGGGTACTGATGGATGTTAAGCTGAACGAAGCAGAATGGGTTAGGGCCCGATACGAACAACTGAGTCTGATTGAAGAGAAAAGATTGGCTGCAATCTGTCATGGGCAGTTGTATCAGAAAAGAATGAAGAAAGCCTTCGATCAGAAAGTCAGGCATCGAGAGTACCAAGTAGGAGATCTTGTGCTGAAGAGAATCCTCCCTCCTCATACAGACCACAGGGGCAAGTGGACTCCGAACTATGAAGGACCATTCGTGGTAAAGAAAGTTTTTTCCGGTGGAGCACTGATGCTCAGCACCATGGATGGTGAAGACTTCCCGTCCCCTGTGAATTCGGATGCGGTTAAAAAATACTTCGCATAAAAATGACCCGCTGGACACAAAAACAGAATGTAAGTCCAGGCAAATATAGGGCATCCCGGCGAGTCAAAAACAGAATAAAAGACTCGGGCAAAATAAGGGAAAATAAACAAAAAATGTACACCCGCTGAGTTGAAAAGCCGCATTGGACAGCTCAGGCAAAAATGGGTATCCCGATGGATTGAAAACCCGAAAGGGCGATCCATGCAAAACAATGGAATAAGCGAACAACTGCATTCTGAATTCGTCTGTATCGTTTACAACTTGGTAAGCTTCGAAAGGATCAAGCCTCAGCCAGAATCAACATTCTTAAAAAAGCAAGATGAGAAGAACGTCAAAAGTCATACGGGTCATAGTGAAGAGGAAGCTCCTCAAAGCGTCATCAACACTGCCAACATTTTGTTTCTCAATTTGTAACTATCTCCTCATTTCAGGGGATATGTTCCTTTGATTGTATCTCGCCAATTCAGGGCATATGAGTTAATAAAATCAGATTTTCCAGTCATGTCTCGTCTTGAACATTTTTATTTGTAAAAAATGTCTGATGTCTTAAAAGAAGAAACTGATTGCATAAGAATACAGATGCTTATCTCCAAATAAAAACATGCTTGCAGGAAATATGCTTACTCTCAGAAGTATCTAAACTCCTATGACGGAATCCAGTAAAGGATACCTCGGGATTACCTTGTGCGTTTCTCTATCTTTTTCAGGGTTGCAGGTATCCAGAATGCAACTTGGGGCATGTAAGCTTCATCCCAGCAAGCTGGCGAATCAACACTCATTTTTAGCACCCAAAGTGCTCTCTCCCCAGCTGAGTTGCCTTTCATGACTCCTCCCAGCTGAATTGGCCACCTATTACTTGTCCCCATGGGCAGGTATCACAGAAGATGCCCATATCCCCGGCTGAGTCAAGAAGCTACCGTAACAGAATTTCTAGGGAGGTCTTTCAGTGATTCCTCTCTTTCTCCCCAGCCGAGATGCCATCTCGCCCTCAGCCGAGCACAAAATTCAGAGAGCTATCTCCCCACAGAGCTCCAGCCTCTATTCAGAAGAGCAGTGCATAGAAGATCACAACAGAGTGAAGAAAGCTTCTGCAAACCCCAGCTGGGTCTCTCATTTATAAGGATAGGTCTATCAATGACCTATATCCCCAAGCAGATATCATATCATCAGATCTACCAGTGATCTCACCCCCGGCTGGGACGTCCATTTCAAGCAGATCGGCCAGAGATCTTCGCAGCGACGGGATTTGAATCCCGGTTTGGTATCTTTGCACAATCATAGCATTCGCATCATATTTACCCACAAAGCGTAGCATTCCGTCTAACACGGAGCATTACGGCAAAAATCCAACACATAGCATAATCATAAGCCATGTTCTAAACCAACACTTGTGAATAATGACAGTTCATCAACATCCCCACCGGAGTCCCCAGCAAAAGCAGTTGCCTCACAAATCACAAACACCAGTATATACTCATTTTAACACCCGTCAGTGCCATCTTTCCCCAGTAAAGTCGCCTGAACACTCTTTGCAAACAAGATCACCCGTATTACAGATACGTCCTGACACCCGTCCGTGTCATACCCCAGCGGAAAGCCAAAGACATCCTCTTTGCACTCACATGTACCTATATACACTTTCTTGACACCCGTCCGTGTCATATCCCCAGCGCAGTCGCCTACATTTTTACAACCCACATACTTGTTCATATTATACTTTTCTCTTGACACTCGTCCGTGTCACCTCCCCCAGCAGTTAAACACTCATCTGTGCAATACTCATACTCATTACTCATGTTACATCCATACAGATACTCGTCCGTATCTTGTACATACCACTTACATATCCCCACAGATTCGATGTTGGTTCATGTTCTTTGTTAACCAGTTGGTACTCGTCCGTACCATCATCTCAGAATATGCGTCAAGTGTTTGTTTCTACATGATACTCGTGCGTATCATAGTCTTAAGGATGCTCGTCCGCATCTTTAATCCATACACCGTGTCAAACACTTTTGTCTCCTTGAATATAGATACTCGCCTGTGTCTACTTTTCCCCAGAAGAGTCCTCCCAGATTCAACACTCGTCCGTGTTCTCTGTTAACCAGTTGATACTCGTCCGTATCATCATCTTTGAACACGCGTCAGTATTTGTTTCTACCCGATACTCGTCCGTATCGTAGTCTTAGGGATGCTCGTCCGCATCTTTAATCTATACACAATACCAAACACTTATACCTTTTGTTTCTTGGATATAAACACTCGTCCGTGTTTACTACTCCCCAGTAGATCGCCAACAAAGCAAATTTTCTTTTTATCTAACGCTCGTCCTGTGTTATGATAAACCCTGAGAGCAGCCGTACCCTGCTAGGTGGTCGTCCTCCACCTCTTGATGGTCGTCCTCCATCATGCTCATCCGATGGCCGTCCCCATCGTTGATTTTAGCAGCCGTCCCCTGCTAGGTGGTCGTCCTCCACCCGTTGATGATCGTCCTTCATCATTTTATCCAATGGTCGTCCCCATTGTTGATTTTGGTTATCTGGCATTCGTCCTATGTCAGGATAAACCTTGAGAGCAGCCGTCCCCTGCTAGGTGGTCGTCCTCCACCTCTTGATGGTCGTCCTCCATCATGCTCATCCGATGGCCGTCCCCATCGTTGACCTTTTATCCGGCATTCGTCCTATGTCGCGATATTTTTGGCAGCCATACCCTGCCTGGTGGTCGTCCTCCACCTTTGATGGCCTTCCCCATCATAATTCCTTTATTCCCCAACAGAGCAGTCGTCCCCTGCTAGGTGATCGTCCTTCACCTTTGATGGCCGTCCCCCATCATCTGTTTATTTCATTTATTCTTTAACCCGATGGCCGTCCCCGTCGTGGTCCCTTTTCTTTTAGCCCGATGGCCGTCCCCATCGTTGGTTACTTTGCTTTGTGAACTTGACGGCCGTCCCCGTCATGTTTTCCCCAGAGAATTTTACAACTTTATCTTGATGTCCGTCCCCGTCATAATATCTTATTTTTTCCCAGCTAGTCGGCCGTCCCCGTCTTGGCTTTACCTTTTATCCCCAGCATGTCGGTCGTCCCCGTCATTGCTTTCAGCACTTTTCCCAGCATGTCGGCCGTCCCCGTCATTGCTCTTTACCCAGCAGTCGTCCTCTGCTCGACGGTCGTCCTCCGTCGCCCACACTTTTACAATATACTTTATTTTCCTTTGCAATCTATATCCCTTTTCTTCTTCATTTTGTGAGTGCAAATTTTGGACTGTCTTTGGTATTCAACCACAAGTTACCTTGTTTGCCTGTTAAGCCGTTGCTTACATCCTGCACAACTAACTCATGTTTGAATAGGGGCAGCTGTAAACACCCCAAATTTGCCCTCACCCATTCACACCATGGCTTGTGATCATTTCATATGCATAAACTCAACCATACCACCTCATATCCCATTTTTGATTCACTGCATAGATTCAAAGTCATCTGCATCTAGGGTTTGTGATCTGAGAAATCCAAGAGCTTCTTGAGCCACTCCAAAAGCCACCAATCACTTAAAAGGGATCCATGTGTGTTCTTATATCATATAACATCCTCTCAAAGTCAAGAATGCCAAGGAATCACAAGAACTGGGATTGGTATGGATGCAGAGCCAAGTTTGACTGCACAGTTGACCTGAAATTAGGGTTTTGGTTTCAGAGGCCATAAACCCAAATTTTTTGGTCATTCTTGTTTCCATTGGTCTCTATATGGTATAGGTAGTATGCATATCAATTTTCATGAAGAAATTCCATGGGGAAGTCATCTGATCAAGGGTTGACTTTCTGGACAAGTCAGTGCAAAATCAGGGCATCTGAGGCCCCCAATGACCCAACCAAGGGGTGATCTTCATCATTTTGAGTGTATATGATCTTTATTTGATCATGGAAGAAGGTTGAAGTTCACAAAATTCAAGAATTTGAAGTTTTTGCAAAGTTGACTTTTTTGGGCATAGTTGACTTTTCAAGAATATGTCATTTTATGCCATTTTTCAAGCCTTGCTTTTTGATCCAAAAATGCTTCAAATGGAAAAACTTTGGTCATGAAAGTTGTAGACTAGATCTTTCCCTTTTCAAAAAGTACAAGAACATGATCTAATTCATCTTGGATCAAAAGTTATGGTGTGTTAAAGTTGGCAAAAATCACTAATTTTCAAGTTATGCACTAAAAGGAAAACTTGCAATTTCATGAACCAAGCATTCTAGTGACTTCAAAATGACTTCAAAGCTGCATTACATGATCACACATGACCCCAAAAACAGATTTGGCCCAAGGAATTTTGGATGGCTTGCCTTGATTTTCAAAGTTCCATAAAGCATTTTTCATAAGAGTGCAAAAGGGGGGATTCTTGGCAAAACCATTCACCAAGGAATTATGTGGTCTCTAGCTGATTTTTTAAGCATTGCCATGACTAAAAGAAGTGTTATGCTACAAAATTCAGCAAGCAATGTTTCATGTGTATGGCACAAAATCATGAGGAAACACAAGTTGTCAAGTTGCAAAAGCTAGCATAGCTTGTCATCCACATGTTGCAGTCAGCTACAAACAATCCAAGGGCTCTCCTCAACTCAAGCTGGAGCAAGACATGACCTCACACAGTTGCTGCCATGACCCATGCTCTCAAGGACACAAACTTGACTTTTTTGCAAAAGGCTCCCATACTCTTGGCACAGTATCCAGCCACCCTACTGACCTGCCTCACAGTCTATCCACACAAGTTGGAGAAGATATAACAAGCCTTTGAGCATTGAAGCTGGCCAGAACATAGCATATCACAAAACTGTCCAAAACTCTTCTCTCTTCGAATCTCATTTTTCAGCCACCAAACACCCCATTTTTTTTCACCAACAAATCAAACACATCAAAAGGAACCAAAACCACCCTTCACATTGATCTGAAACAGCCTATAAACAAACTCCATTTTCTGATACACCAGAACTGGACTCCTCAAACCAGCTTGTTTAAGCTCATTTCAAGCCTTCCATTAGCACCAGGGGAGTCAGTGGAGCAAGCTTGCACCAAAGAACAGTTCTGAAAGTCCAGAAACAGGAGTCTCCATCTCAGGTATGGCTATGAACATTTTTTCTCAGAGCTTGCCTTTCTTGTTATAGAATGAAAGTGTGTGTTATACTGATCATGGGGATGTCTTTAGATTTGAAAATAGTGAAGGGATGATCATTTTATGCTTCTCTGAAATTTTACCCGTGGATTTTGTTTCTTTCGATTTGCTTGATTCTGGTGGTTTAAATGATGTTTGAGCATGGATTCATGACCTAGGTTGTTAGAGGATCATTTGGCTGTGTTTAATTTGTTTTTTAGTTGCCTGAATCGTATTTTAGGGTTTTGGGGTCGCCGGGGAAGATGACCGGAGCTCCCCTCCGGTCACCTGAGTTTGATTAACCCTAATCCTGTAATTAATTTCCATTTGAATCTTGGGCGTTGGATTGTTTGACTGTGTTGACCTCCCGCGCGCATGTGTGGCCTGGATTCACTCAGTTAGCCCTAATCCCTTTAGTTAGTTTTAATTAATCTTAATTAAATTAATTTAATCTGAACCAACCACAGCCCTTGGATAGCGCGCGTGGTCAGCAGTTTCAAACCCAGGATCAATCCCAGCCTTCCATTCTGTTGACTTTTCCATTTTCTTTATTTTTATTCATTTATTTCATATTTGTTTTGTATAATTTATTAAAAATAGCAAAAATGTTTTAAAAATTATGAAACTTTTTGTCAAGAGTTTCATTAATTTTTAAAACACAAAAATATTTTTATTTTCATTTTTAGCATTTAAAAAGTATTTTAAAATATTTAAAAGTTTATTTTTAATTGATTAATGAAAATAATTTATTAAAAATACTTTTAGGTATTTAAAAATCACCAAAAAATTCATGAAATGTTCTAAGACATTTATAAACATTGTCCAACCTTCAAACCAAATTTATTTTTTGATCTTGATGCATTTTGAGAATTTTTCATTGAATTAAAATCATTTTTATGCATTAATTTGATCCAAAGTTCCAAAAATCATTTCTGCCTATCCATGAAGAGTTGGACATTGATTCTTCTTGCATTTCATTGTGTTTAGCATGTAGTTTTTGAGATTAAATGGCCATGATTTGATCTTTCATTTTCCATTTGTTTGACAATTTTCTTGTTTAGAAACCCTAAAACCCTAGAAACCTTTAGAAATTCATATCTTGAGTTTGGTTAGGAGTTGAAACCTCTCCTTTGGGCATTGGTTTAGTATAGGATTAGGGGTCCTTTGAGTGGTATTTTCAATTTTTTTATCTTAGGGTTTGCTTCTGATTTTAATTTTTGTTTGATGTATGGTTCATAAACCCTAATTTGGGCTTCCATATGCATCCATCTTGCATTCTCTTGCATAACATGACTTGCCATGACATTTCAAGCATCCATTTGATTCATTTAACATCATAAGACATATTGAAAGCATGTTTGATCATTGCATCATGTATTTGCCATGTTGTATGCCATGTGCACTTCATAACTTTTCATGTATGTTCATGTTCCTTAACTTGCTTCATTTGCATTTATGAACTTGTGTGATCATTTCCATGTGCTGCCTCATGTTTGTAGCATCTCATAGAATCATTAGCATCATGTATATGCTTCTGGTTTTGTTTCTCATCATGTCATCTCATCCCATTTTGCATTGCATTGCATTCCTATTCTAACCTTTCAGGTGGTAAGTGACTTTGAGAAGTGAATTTGCCTTCACTTCTCATAACTTTTCTTTTCATCTCTCTTGCATCCATTGCTGCATTTTTGTTTGTGTTTGAGTTTGAGCTTGCTCATTCTTCTTCTTCCCACTTTCTTTCTTCAAGTGACTTGACTTCTTGAATGAAGCAAGTCACTTTGCTTCTCTTGATCCTTTCATCTGCTTCCTGGTGGTTCCATTGAAGACTTCTCTTGTAAACTTCACAAACCTTAGGAACAACCAAGCATGACAATGATTAGGGTTTTGATTAGTATCCCCTCTTAGTTTTACCTTTGTGTCTCTTTTGAGTCATCTCTTCTCACCTCATAATCAGGGACTAAACCCTAAAGGCTTTAAGGCTTTGTGATTAAGCTTATGCCTGCATCCTTCTCTTAGGATGGAGTGTATAACTTTAATCCTAAGTGTTAAACCTTTAATGTGTTTAACTCCTTTAATCAATCCATCTAATAATCATCAAGACATCACACTTGTAACTTGGGCCTTGCATTAGGGTTCTAATTCTTCCTTAATTGGTTAAGAAGGACTAACCCTAGTGTTAATGGACAAGTCCCCCTCAAGTTGTCTTACAAATCATAAAATCCACTTCATCATCATACCACTAAATAAAAACCACTTAATCAAAGGCTTGTTTTGTCATGAGTTTAATCCCTAATCATGGATTAAGTTGAGGAGCTTTCCTCAGCTTAAACATTCTCATCTATTATCCTTCTATTAGGATGGTGTAATGGGTCTGTTTAATCCTTGATTATGGCTTGACCTCATTACTTAACACTACACAAAAAAACCAAAAACATCTAAATAATCACAAGTAGGTTAATGATCTTAATCCTACACCAAAGGTGATTAAGTGTGAGAATCTGACTTCACACTTAAGGTACTCTCATTACCCCTAATCAGAGGGAAGATGTGATGAGTTTACTAAATCCATTGGTTTAGACTTAAGCTCATTAATTTATGACAAACTTTCAAAAGCAATAAAAGACTGAAAACTCAAAAACAAACAATAATCGTCTCCTTCGGGATTCTTTTCTCATCTCATTCACTCATAAACGAGAACTTGCTTCTTCCGTCTAATGCAAGACAGTTTGCATCTGTGCCAGACAGATCATACACTTGAGCATAGGCAAGCAAGCAGTTCACAAGTCAATTCATCTTTCAGTCTCTTTGGGTCGAACTACGGTGTTATGACTTCCTCATTGCACGAGAGGATACGTAGGCATAACTTAACGGTTATCGAACAAAAGTCTCTGTATATTCCCCCTCCTTCCAGCTCATTTCTTTAAGCCTCATAATCTTGAGCAATTCATTCTCATTCTTACACTGACACATCATTTATACATACCACACCTCACTTCTTTTACACTGACACCTGTACATTCTTTTCCAGCTATTTTATACACAAATTGCACTGACACTACCCCTCTAAAACACAAATCTTTTAAGCGTGGATCCCGTCGAGTACGACGGACAATCTGGGTGCTAATACCTTCCCAGGTTGTAACCAACCCCCTTTCTCAGTCTCTCTGGTTCGCAAACCGTCTTATCCGTATCTTTCTAGGTTTATGCAGCATTACCTTTCCTCCGGGATAAAAATGCCTAGATGGCGACTCTATTCATTCCCTGTGAGTTCACTCCTGTGTGTCCTCGCATCCCCCTTTCGCCGACCGTTCGCGTTTGTACCCCATTTGACCCGGCTTCATTTGGTGGGAGCGACAGCTTGGCGACTCTGCTGGGGATCCTTATACTGCAACCAGGGCTTCTGGTTCTTTTTGTGGGTTCCTCCTAGCGCTTGATTGATTTGTGTTTACTGGGGTGTTATGTGCTTATTTGTGTTTGTATATTTGTATTTGTTTTGCTTTCTGTACAGTTTTGTTTATTGCTTCCTGTATAGCTTTGCATTATATCATATTGTCATACTGTACTGCTGGCTGGATCTGTTTGTTTGCTTTGGTGGGTGGGTGTTCCATTGAGAGTTAAGGTCCTATACCTGGGACCTGAGTGACACCTAGGCTAGAGTGAATCATATTCTTTCCCATTCCATCTCGGTCTGGCGTGGCTTTGTGCCCTCCATTTCCAGATTGGTTTGTGTGTGGATCTGATTTAAAACTGCTTCGCGAGTCCAGCAAGAAACTTGCCGAACGTGTGGTTCCGACGAAGCATTACTTGGGCAACTTCACTGGGCACCTTCATGTTGGGATAGAACATGTTAATGTGGAAGAACCCATTCTTGAAGGTGTCGAAGAAATTACATTCCTCCTCTTATTTCTAACCTCTCTCTTTTTTTTATATTTATATCAATGTTTATACAATTCTTTCTCTTTCAGCTGTTAGAATTGTCAAGAAAACTGCTGGCGAAGGAACCTCCTCCAAGACAGTCGAAAAATCTCCCATAACTGCCAAAAAGGTTTTGACGAACAAAAACACCTATTTCTTCTTATTGGCATATTTCAATATTCTTTTACACTGAATATCTCTTCTTTTTGCATACTTCAGGTAACTCGTACACCAGCCAAGAAAAGAAAACAAGAAGAAAAAGAGATCAGTGTCGAAGAGTCTGAGGATGAATCTCCTGAACCCCAACCTCTGAAAAGAAACAAAGGTCTGAAAATAAAAACAGTGGCATCCCAAAGATCCATAGTTCACAGAGGAACTCCCCCTGCCAGTCCAACCAACAAAATTCCCTCAAGGAGCGAAAAAAGTGGGGACTCAAGTATTCACACTGAGATCCCTCAGGTATTTATTTTCGACTGACAACATTCCTAGTCTTGACTGCATATATTCTTATCTTATACTTCTCTTTTATGCTCTCTTTAGGTTGTTATTGATGTCGAAGAGACTTCTAAAGTCCAAGAAGAAGTTATTCCTTCTGACTCTGAGAAGACTCTGGCTGAAAGGCTTCAAGAAGACGCCACCCCAGATGCAGGTGTCTATGGACCTCAAACTTTGGACGAATTCAACATTAGTGACTCTGAATCTTCTGGCAATAATTCTCCCTTTCGCCCAGACTTTACTGCGGAGGAAAAAATAGCTCCAGACCAGGATACACCAACTCAAGGACCAAACGCTGCAACAACAATTGACGAAGATGCTCTTGGCCAGGATGTACAAGCTCAAGAGCCAACTGATACCACAGAGGCTGACAAAGAAATTGTCGAAGAAGAGGTTGATCTATCGAATCAACCAGAACCCAACTTGAGCCTTGGAGGAACTTCCCAAAATGTTCCTACTCCATCAGAAGTTCCTACAGAAACCCCTTTGGGTACTGGTTCGACAAGCTTATCACACGAGGAAATTGAAAGCTTGAAAGTTAGAAAGCCTCTGGAATATTTAAAAGCTCTACTCAATTCCAGGTACAACTTCCAAGACTCTTCCCACAGTGGTTCGACAGCTTCAGGGGCCACTTCTGACATTCAACCCATCAGTGTCATCATGGATGAAATCAAAGCAAAAATCCTTGGGGTGGACCTATTTGAGACCCTGGCTGAAAATCCTTCTGCCCAGTATGATTTAAAGAAACTCCTGAAACGAGCCAATTTGCTGGAGGCTTCGACTGAAGAAAGCCGCTTGGTGATGGACCTGATGTCAATAATTGATTATGTAAGTGCTGATTTGGTTCGTCAAAAGGAATTTTCTCAGAACATTACAGCCAAATCTGAAAAACAAGTTTCAGAATGGAATATCGTAGCTTCTTCGACGGACAAAATTTCAGAACTGAACAAGCTTTCTGACGAATACACAAAAGCTGTTGCTGAATGTGAAAACAACATTCAAGCTTATCAGACTCAGATTGCTGAACTTCAAAAGAAAATCCTCCAAGAGAAAGAACACCAGGCCAACCTTCTACAGCCCAACCAAGAAGAAATCGACAGTGAACTTCAAAAAGGGCTCCAACATGCAGAATCAGCCCAACAACTTCACAGGGAGATTGATGAACTGACTGTCAGTAAGAGTCTCTGCGAGCGTCGAATTCAGCTTCAGAAGAAAAAATTCGACGAACTCAAAGCTACCTTCCTTCGACAGTAGTTTGTAATAGGAATTAGGAAATTTTATTGTTTTAAGACTTATTGCAATTTCATATGTAATGTTATTTTACGCCATCTGTTTGGCGAAGACAAGTTTTTTTATTTGCAATTTCATTTTGTTCCTATTTTTATTTCTTGCAATGTTAGTTTGTACTTTTTCAAGTACTTGCCATTTATTTTCAGCACTCTCCTGTCTTTTTCTATTTCTTCGACTTCATATGCACCATTTGAAAAAACTCTTAAAATTTTGAAAGGTCCCTCCCATTTAGGGGACCATTTTCCCATCAATCTATCTTTCTTTTCCATGGGCAAAATTACTTTCCAAACTAAATCATCTACTAAAAAGGCTTTAAATTTTACTTTCTTATTGTAAAACTTTTCGACTCTTTCTTTCTGCCTTTTTATTAATTCTAAAGCACGTAACCTTTCTTCATCTAAATCAACCAACTCATCCAACATCATACTCCAATAAATTTCAGATGGAATCTCATGATGCCTTTGAATTCGTATTGACTGTAAACAGATTTCGACTGGCAATACTGCATCATGTCCGTAGGTTAATTTAAATGGGGTGGAATTAGTTGCCTCCTTAGGAGACGTTCGACAAGCCCAAAGGATTTGATCCAGAGTCTTGTGCCAATTTCTAGGTTTTTTACCCACATGCTTCTTTATCAGGTTTATCACTACTTTGTTGGCTGCTTCGACCTGACCATTTGCTTGGGCATAATAAGGTGTCGAAGTTAGCAACTTAAAACCTGTCTCTTTTGCAAATGCCTGCATATTTCTTCCAGTAAACACAGATCCTTGATCAGTGGTTATAGTCTCTGGTATTCCAAATCTATACATTATATGTTTCTGGATGAAGTCTATGACTGCTTCCTGATCTACATTCGTCAGTGGTATGGCTTCGATCCAC
Source organism: Lathyrus aphaca (assembly GCA_963966055.1). Lineage (NCBI taxonomy): Eukaryota > Viridiplantae > Streptophyta > Magnoliopsida > Fabales > Fabaceae > Lathyrus > Lathyrus aphaca. The sequence continues at coordinate 573,974,077 of OZ014519.1, read as the reverse complement.
TTAGTGAAGTAGTCTACCCCAACTAGAATGTACTTCTGCCCTTTTGAAGAGGCTGGTCGAATTTCACCAATCAAATCTAAAGCCCAGCCTCTGAATGGCCAAGGCTTTATAATGGAATGTAACTCATTTGCTGGCACATGAGGTATGCCTGCATGAATTTGACATTCTTGACATCCCTTTGCAAATTCGACACAATCCTTCAACATTGTTGGCCAATACATCCCCTGTCGAAATAATAGCCATTTCATCTTGTGCCCTACCTGGTGTGCACCACATGCACCACTATGCACATTCGACAAAGCTATATAAGCTTCAGTCTCTCCTAAGCACTTTAACAAGACTCCTTATGCAGTATTTTTAAACAATTCATTTCCAAAGAGCACATAACTTATAGCTCTATACTTTATCTTTCTTTCGACTGTCTGGTTTGGATTTTGTAAATAATCTTTGATAGGTTTTCTCCAATCTCCTACCCCTGGATTATCTACATTAAAAATCTCAAAGTTTTCTTCATCACCATACCCCAATCTTATGGTCTCCAAATCAGATGGGGACAGTCTGGTGGATAAAACTTTTCCTCTTACTTCGACAACTTTCATCAGATTTTCCTTCGACACTTTATAGCCTGAAGCCAGTTGAGCCAGGTCGTTTGCTTCCTGATTTTCTAATCTAGGAATGTGTCTAAAAACCACACTGTCGAATCTCTTGAGGAGTCTGTTGGCTATCACAAAATACATGATCAAATTTTCTTTGACACATTTGTACTCTTTTGTCAGTTGTTTTATCACCAACTCAGAGTCACCCATTATTTCGACCTCTATTGCCCCCAATTCCAACAAAATTTCAAGTCCAGCAATTAAAGCTTCGTATTCTGCCTCATTATTTGAACAGAAACCTTCTATTTTGTACTTAAACTTTGTTGGAATTTTATTGGGAGAAATAATTAATACCCCAACACCTGTTCCATTCTTATGACTGGAACCGTCGAAATATAATTTCCAAGGCTCTCTTTCGACATAATTTGTCTCATCTCCAAGTATGGAGTGGTCAGCTATAAAGTCAGCAACCACTTGTCCTTTGACAGCTTTTAGAGGCATATATTTTAAAGAATATTCAGTCAAGGCTAAAGCCCATTTTCCAATTCGACTATGTAGAATAGACTTAGACAACATATGCTTTATTACGTCAAAATGAGAAGATATATGTACATCAATGGGTTTTATATAATGCTTTAATTTTGTACAAGAGAAATATACACATAAACATAATTTCTCTATCATACTATATCTAGTTTCAGCATCGTTTAAGACTCTGCTGAGATAATAGATGGCTCTTTCGACGCCATGTTCATCTTCTTGACAAAGCATGCTTCCTAATGTTCTGTCAGATGCTGATATGTAAAGCCTCATGCTTCTTTTTCGACAAGGAGATATTAAGACTGGAGGATTTGCCAGATACTCCTTGATCTTGTCGAAGGCATCTTGCTGTTCTTGCCCCCAAGTGAAGCCCTCCTTCTTCAGTCGAAGTAGAGGTGAGAAGGCCTGAGTTTTTCCACTAAAGTTGGAGATGAACCTTCTGAGAAAGTTGATTTTCCCTAGCAGAGACTGCAATTCCTTCTTTGTCGATGGCGCTTTCGCTTCCATTATGGCCTTGGCTTTGTTTTCATTAATTTCAATCCCTTTCTTGTGGACCACAAAGCCTAAGAAGTCTCCTGCCTGCACACCAAAAGCACACTTAAGGGGATTCATTTTCAAACAAAATTTCCTCATCCTTTCAAAGGACTGTCGAAGATGGTTAATATGGTCTGAGCCTGAGGTAGATTTAATCACAATATCATCTATATAAATTTGCATAAACGTTTCAATGAAATCATGAAAAATAGAATTCATGGCCCTTTGGTAAGTAGCTCCAGCATTTTTCAAACCAAAGGGCATGACTACCCACTCATATGTTCCTATTGCTCCTGGACAACGAAAAGCTGTTTTTGGAACGTCTTCTTCAGCAATGAAAATCTGGTTATAACCAGAATAGCCATCAAGCATACTTAAATACTCATGGCCTGCTGCAGAATCTACTAGCATTTCTGCTACTGGCATAGGATATTCATCCTTAGGGGTAGCTGAGTTTAGATCTCTAAAATCAATGCATACCCTCAGTTTGCCATTTTTCTTAATCACAAGAACAATATTAACAATCCATTCGACATACCTTGTTGTACGGATGAATTTGCATTTTAGAAGCCTTTCGACCTCCTCTTTGATTTTCGACAGAATTTCAGGTGCAAAGCGTCTGGGAGTCTGCTTTATTGGCTTTTTCCCTTCCAGTATTGGCAACTTCAATTCAACCAAATTTCTGTCTAAACCAGGCATTTCGTCATAATCCCATGCGAAACAGTCTTTAAACTCATTCAGCAGTTGGATTATTTCGACTCTGAGTTGAGGATTCATTTTGGCACTGATGTAAGTTGGCCTTTTCTCTGCCCCTAGTCCCAGATTAATCTCCTCCAAAGGATCTTGTGCCACCATTTTCATGTTGGTTGGGGCTGGATCTTTTTCAAACCCCAATGGTTCGTCATCATAAATGGCATCAAGTCTTTGACTCTGCCATTCGCCATTAGAATCTTCTTCTAAACCCTGTTTTGTATGTTGTTCCTCAATGTTTTCTTGAGGATGTTGCTCTTCGACAACTTGTGTGTTGGCTTCGACAGCCATGTTTCTTACTTCAGCCTCAATGGCCGCTTTGAGTTGTTTTTCGGCTATATAAGCCGAAATCCTTTCTATTGTTGATGCCTCAGTCATTTTCACTGAACTCACTTCCCCACCCAGTTGGATTGACATGGGCAGTTCCCCAAGTGTAATTTGTTTCCCCAATTACTTCTTTATCCCACTGGAAGCCATGTGTAGGGTGGAGGTACATGGAACAATAGGCGTTGTCAGAGGCTGTAAGGTCAAAACCAGCAGGATTGCATGGCGCTATATGTGCCAGGTTCTTGTCGAAGTTATGACTGTTGACATTGTTCACATCAACTGTGAAGTAACTTTGATCTGCTTCTATGTTTTCGACAATTCCATCTGGCCTCCAAATTGCTATCCTTTGATGCATGGAGGATGGCACAACCCCAATCCCATGGATCCATTCTCTTCCCAACAGCAAGTTGTAATTTGCTTTTGATGCTATCACCACAAACATTGTAGGCCTGGTAATGGACCCTACAGTCAAGTTCAGTTGTATTACCCCCAGTGTTGTCCCTACCTTACCTTCATAGTTGGACAACACCATGTTGTGAGGCTTAGTGTCGGAGTCATCTTTTCCAATCCTCTTTATCATATAATGAGGAATTAAATTTACAGCTGCTCCACCGTCTATCAGAATTTTGTTGATACCCACGTTTTCTACCTTTCCTTTTATGAAAAGTGGCTTTAAGTGAGCCTTCATTGCATTATCTGGCTTTTCAAAGAAATCATTTTGCTCTTCGACACAGCCATTATTCATTATGTAGTAGCATACAGGCTTAAGGCCTATGCTATCATCTGCCATGTCATCCTCTTCGTCTTCGACTTCCATTATTCTGTCATAGTCTCTGGGCAACACAGAAACCACATTACAGGTTACGTCGAAGGACGCATCAGACTCTGAACTGAAGTCATCTGTAACTTCCTCATCCACTAGCATTTTGTTGTTTGTTGTCTGCATTTCTGTGGTGTCATTAGATCCATTCTTGTGAGGGGGTTCTTCTTTTGCCAGAGGTCTCCCCTTACTTGTAATCTGCACATACTTGCTTGAATCAACCTCTTTCTGCCCAACCCTTTTGTGTTCTACAGTTTCTTTTTCAATCTTCTTCTGCCTTTGGAATCTTCTCCATTGGGACCTGGACATAGGATTCTTCCCCTTGTAGTTTTCAGAGACGTACTTTGGCATTGCCTCCTTTTTTTCTTCCATTGAGGGACCCCTGTTCACTTCAAAACTCTTCCATCTCTTCTGACCTTGGGCATCCCTTATAGGTTGGACCCATTTGTCGTCATTTGGTCTGTTGGATGGTTTATAAGTGTTGAAACGTCTCTCTCCCACTCCTTGGATGTGATGCTTCCCTCTTTTTGGGTCGAATCTTCCATTTCTGGTTGGTGGGACTGTTCCCCAGTTTCGTTTCCTCTGGGTCTTTTCTGCTGCTTCTAAGTCATCAGCTGCTTTCCTGTCGAACACAGCACTGCACCTTGGGCAAAGCATAACTTCTGCGTTCTTCCTTTGACACCTCTGGATGAATTCGACAAGACTTTCGTTTTCTTCTGGGTAAACCAGCTTCTGATGCTTCTCTTGACGTTTCTTTCCCTTGTTGGTGTCTGGTCCTACCTTTTGGGTGATTTCCACCATATGAATCCCAGCATTCTGTTCAGTTGTGATTTTCAATTTGTTCATTTTTTCGACTAGCATCATTTCTTCCGGGATATTCTCCTTTGACTGATTTACTCTGCCCTTTGGGTGTAAACCCTTATAGATGTATTTGCAGCAGTGTGCAACACCTTCGACAGAATGTTCTTCAGTTCTGATGGTACTACTGTTTATTGGTTCGACAGTAAGGGCATTGTCATCAGTCCCTGTTGTTTTGATCTTATCTTGGTCAAGGCCCTCAGTGGCCTTTTTTTGGACAGTGAGGGTTTTGTTATCCTCCTCTTCGTCATCATTTTTGAAAGAATCTCCCCATCCTGTGGGTTTGATTTTGTTGATATCCGTTTTGGAGCTTGGTGGTGCTGAATATTTCACCATGAAGTCGAACTTCCCATTCGACTCTCCTAAAGTGTCCCAGATCACCGCCTGCTCAGCATCTCTTTCATAGTTTTTCTTGTCGAAGCTTCTTCCCACTTTGACTGTATTTCTTTCGTCGAAACCTTCAGTAGTTTCAATGGCATCCTCACTGTCGAAGTCTTCAGAAGCTTTGACTTCTTCTTCCTCAGCCTGGTCTGCAAGATCATCACCCTCTTCCACCACATTTACATGGGTGTCGAAACCTTCAGCAGCTTCCATCATGGTGAAGTTGGTGCCGAAGCTTTCAGTAACTTCTACCATTTCAAAACTTTCCTCCGCCATGATCTCCATTTCGACCACATTTACCATTTCTGGTTCAGCATAATTGGCCTCCACAACCTGCATGGGATTGGAGTCAATCCTCATCTGTTGCTTGGCTTTGTCTCCAAACTTCAGCCTTCCATTTTGGATTGCATTCTGGACAAGATCCCTGAAAAGGTAACATTGAGAAGTTTTATGACCCAAGAAATTATGGTATTTACAAAAACCTCTCTTTTTCTGTTGGTCTACAGGAGGCTCCTTAGTGCCTGCTGGTTTTATTAACTGACCATCTTTGACTAATAAATCAAAAATTTCATCACATTTGGTGATGTCGAATGTATAGGTTCTTTTAGGGAACCTGTCATTCTTTTCTACTTCGACTGGATTTTTTCCATTCGACGGGGCTAAAACTTTGCAGGAATATGGAGGGCCTTGTTTTAGTTCTGCCAGATCAATTTCTTGCTGGTCGAAAATGACTGGTTCATTTTCGTCATAATCATCTTCTTGAACTATGCCCACATAGGCCACTCTTTCCTTCTTGTTTTTATTTGATCTAAATTTTTCATTTTTTAGTCTTTCTATTTGCCTCACTCTGTCTGCCAGTTGTGCCATGTCTCTTAAGTACTGGGTATCCAGTTTTTTCCTTATGGAATAATCTAGACCCCCTGCAGCCATTTCGACTAGTTCTTGTTCCGACACTTGTGTAAAGCATCTGGCTTTTAATAATCTAAACCTATTCAAATAGTCATCTATAGGTTCAGAAAATTTTCTTTTGACACTTGCCAACTCTTTCAAACTTATCTTGGTTTGTCCCATATAGAATTGTTCATGGAACAATCTTTCTAATTGGGTCCAAGTGAATATTGAAGTTGCAGGAAGAGAAGTAAACCAAGTGAAAGCATTTTTTGTCAAAGAACTTGGGAAGTATTTCATCCTTAAGTTCTCATTATTAGCAATCTCTTCTGCATCTATCAAATAACGCGCTACGTGTTCTATGGTGGACTCACTAGTATCCCCTGAGAATTTAGTGAATTTGGGGACTTTCCACCTTGGTGGTAATTCTTGTTGTAAGACAAATTCAGACAAGGGGGAAGTATAACTAGGCCTTTGTAATCCTACGTTTACGCCATTTTGCGCCATTATTCTCTCAACCATGGTGGCAATATTATTTTCGACAGGCAGGTTATTGTAACGCATTCTCTGTTGTAATATTTCATCAGCATTTTAGTCTCTCTGGACTATTCTTCTTCTTGGTTCCTGTCGAATGGGCTCTTCTACATTAGGCTGTTCAACTATCACCTCTTGGCCCCTGGGATTTTCATGAGGGTTTCCTAATGGCCTTTGGTTTATAGTAAGTTCCTCTTCTGTAGGCCTATTGGCAGGATTTTGATTCAATTGCATTCTTTGCTGTGCTTGAGGGACTCCAAAAAAGTCAGCAATGCGTGCCATCTGTTCTGCCAATATTTGGTTTGTTTGGGTAGTGTTTTGTATTAAAGGATTGAATACTTCTCCCATTTGTTGTGTCAAAGCCTGCACCATATCATGATTACTTTCATCCATATGTTGACGAATTACTTGTGCATAATGGTTTGTCATAATGGGCATATGGAAACCTGGTGGAACTTGATTCATTCTATTTCCATTTCCACCATATCCTGATCCCTGCAATGGTGATGACATTTGAACCATAGCATCTGAGAATAATGGTGACGAATTATGTAGACTTGCCATCATTGAAGTTGGCATTCCATATGGTTGTTCCCTCCCAGTCAAGGGCTGAGAATAATTCAGATATGGCCTGAAGGTATTTCCTCCAGGGGGAGGGGTTCCAAGGGGCCTGGCGTGTCCCATGGTGGAAGAACTAGGGGCATTCTGGGACCCTGAACCCGTTGGTATTGAATCCCCTGATGGAGGCCTAATCTGTTCTAAAACAGGGCCAAAAACTGGTATTGCTCCTGACGAAGGGATGGGATTGGAAACTGGAATGGTTTCGTCAGGATTGTTTGAAACATTTGGCAAGTTAGCCATCTTTCTTCCTCTTGTTTCTTTGGTCTTTCTACGTCGGTTACGGCTAGTTTACCGCTTCTAAGAATCATACAACGTAGCAAGGAACAATTTTCTAAGAAAGTTCTCTATTAGATTTTATCAACTGCACTAGTCCCACCAGGTGTGCCAATTTGTTCGCGGTGATTTCTGGCGAACAACCTCTGGTTAACCAATTTCTCAGAAAACTGGGTTACTTGCAGGACCAACCAAACAAGTCCTAGGACACATGTGCAATTATTCTGTCGAACTACTCTTAGTGTTTGTGATTGATTTATGGTTTGTTTTGTCAATACTGTCAAAGTTTGAATAACTTTGATTTTTGAAAGTAAAGTAAAGTTTTAAGTTTAGAAAACAAAATAAAGTTGAAGTTTTAAACAAAAACAAGAAGAACTGTCGAAAGCTATAACTTGCAGAAAAGTAAATAAAGCTTAAAAAATGAAATAAACTTGATGAATAAACTGACAATTTAAATAACTTAAAGGATAAATGGTGTTCAAACGTACATGGTTCCAAATATCAAACTCATTTTCTCTCACACTGGGTACTTAGAGTATTTACAGGAATTTTGTATCAGTTTTCACACACCTATTCTAAACACAAACTATTCTATTTATACACAAATAAAGTAACTGCCTAGAACGGAAAAAATCATAAATAAATGACAAGTGTCAGCCTGCATGCAACTTCTTTTACTGAACCTTCCATGTGTCCAACTGTCAAAAGGTTACAACTTTTTAAATTTGAATTCCCTTCTTTGGTGACGAAACCTTGCACCTCTTCAATCTGTCGAAATCTTTAAAGAAGAAACAACCCTTTCAGCATATGCCAAATACTGCTTTTGTCAAAACCCTTTTCTGTCGAAACGTCGAAAGACAACCTTATTCTGTCAAATACTTAGCTACAAACAACTTTCCAAATTTATCCTTCCAGAATACTATTTGCCCTTTTGTCGAAGCATTGGAGCTTTTAACCTTGTCAGCATCTCTTGAATTTCTTTTCTTTCATCATTCTTCGACAGAGATGGCTTCAAACTCCAAATTTCAACATGTCGAAATTATGAGTTTACACATTCCTATCAGATTTGGGAGAAAATTCATAAAAATTTCAATGTTGTGATGAAGGCTAGGGTTCATCAGTTGCGATATGAATTGAAAATAACCAAGAAAGCTAATTGTTCCATTTTTTAGTATGTTTTACGTATCCGTGCTATATTTGATTCACTTCTTGCAATTGGGGATCCTATCTCTGATAGAGATCAAATTGATGTCATCTTACAAGTTCTGCTTGAGGAGTATAACCCCTCTGTAATGGTGACGTATAGCAAAGGTGAACCAACCACTATTTATGACATTAAAGCGTTTTTGTATGACCAAGAAGCTCAATTAGACAAATACAAGCAAGAATTTTCTCTTGCCAAAGCCACGACTAATCTTGCACACACAGGTGCTCCTTCCAGCTCCAATACCACTAGAGGTGGTTTTCATCAGTCAAGGGGCCGCAATAATAGCTCTAGGGGAATGGGTCATGCCAGAGGTCGTGCTACTTACACTCCTGGGAATTGTCCTACTTGTCAACTTTGTGGTAAGTATGAACATGTTGTGATTGACTGTTGGCATCGGTATGATGAATTTTTTGACCCTACAGCAACATCCAATTCTCAGGCACCAAAGTCCAAAGAAGAGCAGGAACCTCAAGACCCCAACACCACTCAAGCCTCATCATTCTTGGCTCATCAAGATTCCTATCACATTCCTCCAAATTTGGAGTCTCATGCATGGTTTGCTGACTCAGGTGCTTCACACCACCTTACTTCTCATAATTATCACTTACACAACTCACAACCTTATGTTGGCTCAAATGAAGTACTTGTAGGTAATGATCAAGGTCTAAAGATCAGATCAGTAGGACTAGCCAACATTAAATCTCAAAATGTGTCAAATACATTATTAAAATTGGATATGCTTTGGGTGTACTTTGTCGTAAAAGACGAACGTGGCCTTATGAATGTCACGTGCATTCTTTGTGTGTTAAGGCAAATGTGGCCTTGTGATTGGTATGTGAAATCACGTTAGTATTAAAATCACGTAATCGGAATTGTTTTCCCTGAGATATCGTTTCATGAACATGGGGTTCCTCTGAAATGTATGCATAGTTACTTGCCAGGTTTGATTCTTGCGTTTAGTACAAATGGAACCTACAGGTAGAGACTTAAGATGGTTAATATGCCATGGGAAGTGACGATTCTAGGTTAAGAGGCCTAGGATCCGAATCTATTTCGTATGCCAAGTAAGTTACAAGTATCCATGACTCGTGTCAACTCTTAGACGTAGGAGAGGATGAGAATAGGGGATGCCTTCGTTGGTTTTCGGATTAGTGATACTTACAAGTTAGGAACTCAAGACATGTTTCCATATGAGTGTGAAAGTTGTGAACTCAGATTCTTAGTCTTTTTCCGACTTGAGTAGGATTTTTATAGAACCTTGTAAAGTCGATAGAATCCATAAGATAGGGACTCACTGAGATTTTGTTATCTCACCCCATGTTGTTGATTATTGTTTCAGATACTTCAGGTTCTGAGAAGGGTAAGGATAAAGTCGTTTGACTTATCCTTACTATTTGATATTTTGAGCATGGCTTCTGCTGATGGAGTTTATTTGAGATCATTGTTGATCTAGTTCTTAGCTTTTTATTTTGAACATCTCTTATACATTATGTCTTAGCTTAGACTTTTGTATTCGGACATTTAATGTATGTAATGTGTTGACTAAGAACTTATTTGTATTTCAATATCCAAACTTGGATTCATGTATAATATATATATATATATATATATATATATATATATATATATATATATATATATGCTTTGATGTATGTTATTATATGTGGGTGTTACACTCTGACATATCAGTGGGAAATCCAGCAAATAGACATCAATAATACCCTTCTTAATAGAGCTTTCCATGAAGATATTTATATGCAACAACCACCGGGATTTGAGCATGAAAACAAAGCTCTTGTATGCAAATTTAACAAAGCCTTGATGGGCTCAAGCAGACTCCTAGGTCCTGGTATGAAAAGCTTCATCAAACTCTATTCCATTTTGGTTTTTTGTCAAGCATATGTGATCGTTCCTTATTCACATATAATCATCAAGGTATCGCCCTATATGCACTTGTCTATGTTAATGATATTTTGATTACATGGTCCTCCTCTCATCTTATTCATAAGCTGATCAACCAACTCCATGATCAATTTGCTCTCAAGAAACTTGAGAAGCCTGAATATTTTCTTAGTTTGAAGGTCAAATATCAATCCAATGGCTCTCTCATCCTAACACAAACCAACTATATCAGGGACTTATTTTTCTGGAGATAGCATGGAAGAAGCAAATGGAGTGTCATCCCCTATGTTTAGTCAGACTAAGTTGAGCAGGTTTGGGATTGATATTATGCATGAACCTCTTTTATATAGGTATGTTGTGGGTGCCCTTCAGTATATCACTCTAACAAGGCCTGGCATTACTTACTTTGTTAACAAAGCATGTCATTTTATGGCACAACCTCTTAACACTCATTGGGTCATGGTCAAAAGGATCTTCAGGTACTTAAGTGGCACCTTTAATCTTGGCTTACTGCTTTCTCCTGCTAATTCAAATCAAGCTCTCTCTTTAATTGCTTATAGTGACTCTGAATGTTTCATTGATCCAAATGATAGGAGGTTCACATATGGTACCTATATCTTTATTGATCCTAATCTCATTTCCTGAAATTCTAAGAAACAGACCTTAGTGACAAGATATGTGCAGAGGCTGAGTACAGAGTCTTAGCTCACATAACCTCTGAATTTTTATGGCTTGAATCTCTCCTTAATGAACTCATGGCCAAGCACTTGTCCCTTACTCTTTTGTGTGACAACCTCAGTGTTGTGTCACTCTCTCATTATCTAATTCATCGTGCAAGAACAAAGCATATTGAATTAGATATTCACTTTGTCAGAGAAAGTGTAATGGCCAAAAAACTCAAGATTCAACATGTTCCTACATTAGCACAAATAGTTGACATCATGATCAAGCCTCTTTCAAGTGCTTCCTTTCGAGACTTAAGGAACAAACTCAAAGTTGTCATGCTTCCACCACATTGAACTTATGGGGGAGTATTAGAGTTAGGCATAGTTTAACTCTTTCATTTCTTATAAATTATAGTTAGTTACATTTGTCAAATCTTGTTAAGGATCGTTAGTTATCTCAACTAATTCTAAAGCTCTATATAAGCCCTCACTTTGTAATTACATGTAACTAATCACAATTGTAACAGTTTTACTCTTAGTGTAATTCCATTCAATAAAAAATGCAGAGTATTATTTCAACTTAGCACTAGAAAAATAAATAAACCATTATTAACACTAAAGTTTATCAGTCTAGCTCTTTGATTTAAATCAATAAAAATGCTATTAGAATACAAATGTGGATTAAATAAACTTATTTAAAAAAAATTAGAGTATGAAGAAGGGACGTCCAACATATTTATTGCATTAAATGGTTGAAATTGTATGGATTGGAGGACATGAGAATGACAAATGGTTTTTGCTTTTACTTTATATATATATATATATATATATATATATATATATATATATATATATATATATATATATATATATATATATATATATATATATATATATATATATATATATATATATTGTATTAACATTTGAATAATTTTATTTTTAATATTATTTGGATTTTTTACAATTTATTTGTATTTCTTATAATTTATGTAAATATTATTAAAAATCAATTTTTAATAAAATAATTTATAACAAATTTATTGTTAATATTAATACAATTTTATCGCTAATATAGTATTATAAATATCCAATTGTTAGTTAAATCTATTAATTAAATTACGATTTTTAGTTAGTTTTTGGGGATTAAACCATTGAATTTAATTTAAATGTACTGAATGTATAAAGCAGTTTTACACTGTCAGTAAATGATAACCGTAAGATTCAAAATTATATTTGACTTTTATTTTAATTATATTTAAAGTAATAACTATAAATGATTGTGATGAATTGTTGGCATAAATTTTTTTACACTGACATAACAATTAATCTCTAAACCATTTGTATTTATAAACATGTACACAAAAATATTACTTCATTTTTATTTATTATATATACTATTTGTTATGGCCCCGCCCAATTCTTCCTATTGGGGCAAAAAGACTGATCCACTTACCTTGCTCGATGTCGAGCATAATCATGAAAAGTGGTCCTCAGTCGACCACCGATGATCCGGTCCCAAAGAAATCCTCTAACGGCTAGTATTGACCGTTTCCTATCTTCACGGACCCCTCGATCCGCACCTCACCTAACGAACCAATAGTCTTCTAGCTGGTCCCTTATATAAACTCTCTCCTTTGAGAGGGTCAGGTATTCAATTCTCAACCTTAATACTAGTACTTGCTCGCTCTTGCTCGGTTACTTACTTTAGCATCGGAGTGCCTTGCAGGTACACCCCTTTTTCTCAACGACCATATCCGTCCGCTCTTGAGACCAGCCGCATCGGATCCTGATCTCCAGGTACGATCAGGTGGCGCCGTCTGTGGGAAAACTCTGATTTCCCCGTTCTTCTCTCAAAATCCTCAAAGAACCAAAATTTTAACAAGATCCATGGCTGCTCGGGACAACCAGGAAAATCGATCGAATGATGGTATGATTCTCACACAACATGAGAGTAACGTCCAAGCTCCTCTACATGACGAAACGGTGCAAGACCGTCCAAAAGGAAAGACGACATCACCTTCGCCCGAACGCGACCAACCCTTTGAAAGTCGCCCAAAAACCCTTTTTCCTTCAACCCCTTCGGGGTCAGATTTCGCCGCACTGGCCGAAATCCTAAATCAAACAAACTTGCTGCTCCTCACTCATGGCGAAAAAATCGCTCGACTTGAAGATAATTCTCGTCGACCTCACTCTCCCGAGAGACTCCGAAGGGAGCATTCCCCGTCTCCTACGAAGAAGAAGAGGAGAGGAAACACCGACGAATCAACAGGCAACAAACGCTTTCGTCGGTCCTCTCCACGACCCTCTCCTAAAAGAAAATCAAGAAGGAGCCAGTCAAGATCCGCCTCCCCTCGAGGAACAAAGAAGCATGATCACAGGTCCTCTCCACGACCGACAACATGAAAAAATACTTGCTGGAACGAGGGCTGCGTCCCTCTACCGATTTCCATCGGGCGGTCGGCATTGAAACCCCGGCCACTCTCGATGCGTTCTTGCTAAAAGCCCAAGCTTACATCCAATATGAAGAAAAGCAGGCAGCCAGTTCAGTAAGAGACGCACGACGCCGTGAGGACACCAAACCACATCGAGTTGACGAGCCCTCGACATCTCGTCGGGGAGGAGACAAAAGAAAGGATGATCGCTCCCGTGAACCGCGGGAGCACCGGGGACCTGTCGGTCGGTTCCACGAATACACGCCTCTCCTAGCCTCCAGGGAGAAAATTTTGTCTGAATGCGCCAATTCGGAATTCAAACAAGCGGGAGTACGCTTTCCGAGGCAACAACCTAGCAAGCCCGACACAGATAAGACGAAATACTGCAGATTCCACAAGAGTCATGGGCACAACACAGAGGATTGCATCCACCTCAAAGACGCAATCGAAATCCTCATCAAAGACGGGCACCTGAAACAGTTCACCAAGTCCAGAGACAATCCTCGACAAGATACACAAGAGACCCAGAAAATCGAGGAAGTCGTGCCCATCCCTGCAGATGCTAACATGCAAGTCGCCCTGAGCATTTATCGCCCGGAAGATTTCTTTCTACCAGACCACACCAAGGGTGCGGGATACCTCTCCTCCCACAGTCCGTGGGAAGCTTTCCCTTCGGTGATGGTCATATCAGGGGGAGGCTTCAATAAAATCACGGCCAGTTCCGTGAAAAGAAAATTCGACCAGTTAATCGCCAAAGGGCCCGCGCAAAACGCCACTTTAGATCCACCGAGGGAGGGTTCCATACCCCTCGTATTCTATCGAGAAGAACTCCTGGGAGGAGCAACCAACGCTAGCATTCCTTTACTCATCCGAGCGCGCATGGCGAACTTCAATGTAAGGAGGATATTAGTGGACCAAGGTAGTTCATGCGACATCATGTACTCCCAACTGTTTTCAACACTCCAACTGAACGAAACACATCTGACTCCGTACGTCGGATCAGACCTGCAAGGTTTCAACGGAGCAGTATCCCGACCATGGGGTTATGTTGACCTGTTTGTCACCTTCGGGGCGGGCGAGACAGCCAGGATGGTTAGGGACCAATTCCTTGTCGTGGATTGCCCGTCGCTGTACCAATGCATATTAGGACGACCAACTTTAGCCGAGTTGATAGCCGTGCCGTCCACCGTCCACCTGAAGATGAAGTACTACACTACTTCAGGCAGAGTCGCCACATTGCACGGAGACGTCGACGCTGCCCGCAGATGTTTCGAGGCAGCATCAAAAGGTCTCAGCTCGATATCATACCAACCAAGTCCCCCGACATTGGATTCGCCAGATGTTCCCAAGGCTTTCCCTCAAGTTGATTCGATCGACCTAGACTGCAGGTTTTCAGATAGTAGCGAGAGCGTCCAGAGACCAGCAGAGGCCTTATCCCGACCAATACCGGACGGAGATTTCGAGCTAATTCCCTTGGGAGAGGACCCTGCCCGGTGTGTCAAGATCGAGGCACATATGCCCGAATTAGTGAAGCGACAGTTGGAAGCTTGCCTCAAAGGGAACGCAGACTTGTTTGCATGGAGCGCCGCAGAAATGCCAGGGCTCGACCCCGAAACAGCTTGTCACCACCTCTCTATCGACCCAACACATAAAGCAGTCGCTCAACGCAGGAGAAAGCAGTCGAGCGATAAGACTGAAGCTGCTGAATCTGCTGTTAAAGACCTCCTAGAGGCTAAATTTGTAACCGAGGCCAGGTATACGACCTGGCTCTCAAATGTTGTACTTGTGAAAAAATCTAGTGGAAAATGGAGGATGTGCGTTGATTATACCGATCTCAATCGGGCATGCCCGAAAGATGCATACCCTTTACCTAACATCGACAAGTTGGTCGACAATTCGTCCGGATACAAGCTATTATCCTTCATGGACGCATATTCGGGGTACAATCAAATACCCATGGCCGTGTCTGACAAAAAATACACGGCCTTCATGACCGAGTCGGGCAATTACTTTTACAACGGTATGCCCTTCGGTCTAAAAAACGCAGGAGCGACGTATCAGCGCATGATGAATAAAGTTTTCCGAACCGAAATCGGATACATGCTCGAAGTATACATGGACGATATGATCGTCAAATCTCAACGAGAAATGGACCACGCGTCCCATTTGCGAAAAGTGTTCGACCAGGCACGAAAGTGCAAAATGCGCTTCAACCCTGAGAAATGCACCTTTGGTGTCCGAGCGGGAAAATTCCTCGGATTCTATTTGACTGAACGAGGCATTGAGGCGAATCCCGATAGGTGTCGAGCGTTCGCGGAGTTCCCAACTCCCACGTCCA
Source organism: Lathyrus aphaca (assembly GCA_963966055.1). Lineage (NCBI taxonomy): Eukaryota > Viridiplantae > Streptophyta > Magnoliopsida > Fabales > Fabaceae > Lathyrus > Lathyrus aphaca. The sequence goes on along the minus strand of OZ014519.1, from coordinate 573,958,408 downwards.
AGAAGTCCATACAATCACTAAACGGGGTCATTACCTCCCTTGCTCGATTCGTAGCAAAATCAGCTCAACACGCTCTCCCCTTTTACAAACTCCTCCGTAAAGAAGCAACTTTCGAGTGGACGGCAGAATGCGAGTTAGCACTATCCCACCTGAAAAAAGCATTAAGTGAACCTCCAGTCTTATCCAGACCGGAAGAAGGGGAGACACTGTATCTCTACCTTGCGGTCGCGAACGAAGCAGTAAGCGCGGCCCTTGTGCGCGAACGACCCGAAGGGCAAAAACCCGTATATTTCACGAGCAAAGCACTCCACGGCCCAGAAATTCGGTACCTTCAGATAGAAAAGGTCGCATTGGCCCTCCTTCTCGCAGCTAGAAGGCTACGCCATTACTTCCTGGCTCACACCATCATCGTAAGGACCGATCAACCCATAAGACAGTTGCTCGGTCGACCAGACATGGTCGGCCGAATGTTAAAATGTTCACTAGAACTATCTGAGTTCGACATCAAATTTGAAGGAAGACATGCTCTCAAAGCTCAAGCGATGGCCGACTTCGTGGCTGAACTTACCTTCACCGAGAAAGACCCAAAAGCTTCGTCCAGGTGGGTTATTTTCGTGGACGGCGCATCTGGCCCGACGGGCAGCGGAGCCGGTATCATTTTGGAAAACGAAGAAGGGAACGTCATCGAAGTGTCCCTGACTTTATCTTTCCCCACTTCTAACAACCAAGCAGAATATGAAGCCTTCCTGGCGGGCATACGGCTCGCAACCGACCTGGAAGCAGAAGAGGTCACAATTTGCACGGATTCCCAATTGGTTGCAAGCCAAGTCCGAGGGGATTTCCAGGGCAGAAGTGACAACATGGCCGAATATCTAGCCCTCGTAAAAGACGAAATAAAACGGTTTAAGAGTATGGAAGTCAAACACGTTCCGCGGGAAAACAACGCTCGCGTAGATATCCTGTCCAAATTGGCGAGCACTAAAAGGAAAGTGAAATTCTGGTATGACAGACTCGGATGTCGAATATGATGTTGAGACATCTTATCTGTTACTTATAAACATGGTAAGGCATACATATCAGTACTTAAATAATTCTGATATATCAGAGTCAAACATGCTTCAGGATGTTGGGACATCTGATAGGACATTCAGTTCAGGTACTGCATAAAACATAAAAGATATAAAGAACACAGCAGAATTGTTAACCCAGTTCAGTGTATCTCCACACTTACATCTGGGGGCTACCAAGCCAGGAGGAAATCCACTATAAGTAATATTAATTCTAGACTTAAACCAACCAGTTTAATCTTTCACTTAATATCTACCCAATGCAATTTCTACCTAAGACACAACTTAGATATGAGTACCAACTCACTCCCCCTCAATCACACAGTGATCTTTTACAATGATTAATAAAATTGAAGTCACACTTCAAACACAACAGCTTGATCTTACTTAGAAGTTTCAATCAAGACACAATACTTCTCTTGCTTACAAGCTTCGAGAATCACAAGTGAAACAGCCACAATAGAGTTCCTTGTTACTCACGGCTGCCACAAGAACACAACCCTAATAATGTTTACATTTTCGGTTGATTGGGTTAATTCTAAACTAGGTTACAGGGTTTCTTTTATAACCTATTCCCAACTGGATTTGGGCCTAAACAATCACAACAATAACTGCTACAAATATGCAGAAAAACTCTGCTACAAATATTCCAAAAGATCTTCAAATCTAAAAACTCCTAAAATATCTCTAAATATAGAAACCTATATTTTTCAATATTTGTCTTCAATTTAAATTGAGTCTTTAAGATCTTCTAAATCAGCACCACATATGATTGCATAATATCTCCAGAATATTCTGCATAATTCAGATCTGATAAATCCCAATGTCATCACCTTGAATTAGGGTTAGTTAGTTTGCTACCTCCTTAATTCAAGGTGAATTAGTTATTCTGTTATACTGAAATCAGATAACTAATCTCCCTAAATATGCGCCTTGTATTGCTTATCTCTTTCCAATTTATTCCAGATAGATTCCCCTGAATTTACTCAGTTCTGTTAGTCATTAATTAATTCTGGTAGCAGGTCTGAGATGTCACAACATCTGTTGGGACATCCTGAAAAACTTAACTTACTTCATTTACTGATACAATGTCACAACATCTGATGTGACATCCTGATATCTTGACTTAAGTTCATTAACTGTTACTCTGTTTGACAGTGTCACAACATCTGGTGTGACATCCTGAACTAAGTTCAACACTTCTTGTTTGATATCTATATGTAACATATTGTTATGACAGTTGCAGATGTTTCAACATTCTCTTTGACATCTGTCATGACATTTGCAGATGTTTCAACATCTTCTTTGACATCGTTCTGTAACATATTCTGTCATGACATTTGCAGATGTTTCAACATCTTCTTTGACATTTGTCTGTAACATATGACAGTAATTCTGTCATGACATTTGCAGATGTTTCAACATCTTCTTTGACATCTGTCTGTAACATATGACAACATCTGTTGGGACATCCTGAATTAAGTTCTTATACTCTGTTTGATAATGTCCCAACATCTGATAGGACATTCTGAACTGAATTCAACATCTTCTTTGACAACTTCCACATTTATTTGTGCCACCATGTCAGGACATCATGTTTGACATGTTCTTCCAGAGTCTATACCATCTTAATATGAAACTTCTTATTCAACATTTTCCAGCCATATTAGTTTTACCAAACATAATGTCAATCATAAAATAATAGCATTAACAATCTCCCCCTTTGGCTTATTTTGGCTAAAACTAATTTACATACAGGTGTAGTAGTACCTTATGTAGAAGTTCCTTAACATCACATTCATATCAGACCTCACACTATTACTTCTCCCCCTTTTTAGCCATAAAAAGACAAAGGTACCATAATAAAAATAGAGGTATATAATCTCCATAAGCTTGAAACACACACAAGCTTCACAATTCCTCAAGAATCAAACATAAACTGCAGAGAGCAGCTTTATATAATATAGCCTTCTAGACTCTTAGGATTCTCCTTATCTGGTTAAGGTATTACTCCCCCTTAACACCACAAAATCAAGTGCACATACTTGTAACACACTCCCCCTATCTAGGATACTCCATGCTTCTCTGTACATTGATGAAAGGAAAACATAAGACGCATCTTCATGTCTTCAAGAGCTCCCCCTCTGTTCAATTCCCAATTGAACACATTCACTTCTTGTACCAAAGCATATCTGATTCCTTTCTGGGTTTGTAGTTACCACAGACTACATAAGATGAACATCTTCTAGTACATAGGTTCTTGACATTAAGCCTTTACACACCAAAGGCCATACAATCCAGAAAAAACACATCCAAACTAATTATGAATGTCCACAAACAAACTTCCAAGCAATCAATACCTGATATACTTCAGTCTCTTCTACATGTTTCTTCCAATATAGATCATTTACTTCATCATTCTCCCATATGATTAGGTAGTCTAATAATAGAAACCATGTAGATAAACACCCCAGATAATGTACTAACACTTAGTTAGAACATTTTGCATACACCAAGACCTTATCACCATGATCCTAGATGTGCTCCACCAACTGGACTTACTATAGCATAGTAATCCACGAACTGAAAATCTTCAACTACACTGTGCCACCAGTTAGAATCAGAAATCCAGAAAGAGTGATAAACTCTCATCCAACTTCAAGAAGAATAAATCCTCTTGATTCTTCAACTCATCACTCCTCTGCCCAAGAGCAATTTGTTCCAAGACAATCCTCAAGAACAACCAGTTGCCACACTCTGATTATCTTGATTCTTCGAATCCACTTTAAAGATCAGCCAATTACCACATTTTGATAACCTCCTTTATGAATCCTCATATGAAAAAGCCAATTGCCACTTTTGTCTTCTTCACGTTTATAATAAATCTTCCAAAGCTATCCTGATCAATAAAGTTGATCTTCACCACGCTGTCAAGATAAAAGGCCTTATGAAGCATTCAATCCCTATAGATCATTTTATCTTGATTTATGTGTCACTTCACCAATTAGACTCTGATGTTGAACTAGATGTTTAAACATTATTAGCCCACATCCATCTGTTAAATTCAGGTCCTTCTTCTGCCACTTGAAAGAACCTCCTTCCTTTATAGAACAAGAGTTCCATGCTCTCATAGACTTGATTTATCCATCAAGTTTGAGTAAACAACCTCCATTCTATTGGTTTTGCAGAAGTTCCTACCAATAACACATTTTGATGAGAAGCTTCCAATGTTTCTCCAAAGTCTTCAAACCTGCCACTGTCTGATTATTCAGAAGGAATAGTTAAGAACTACACTTCATAACTATACCAAGGATGCCACCTATCTTAACTCCATGATGAGTATTCTGGACTACACCTAGATCAGAAATAAACCAATCCAAGTAGTCATCAAGATTATGATATGTTCATGGTCTTTCATCTCCATCTTCAGAATCAACAATATCCAGACTAGTTCTTGCCAAGAAACTTTCCAGAAATACATAACTCCTGTCACATAAGACTGAAGCCAATGCTACAGCTTATGCAATACCTCTCCCATGATTCTGCACAAACTCTGATGATAAGATGTTCCAACATCTTTTTGAACATCACCAATCTTGAATCACAAGGATAATCAATCAAATATTTGTGAACTCCACAAACAACAATTGATCTTAAATCCTTGTATAATACCTTATCAGATAGTTCTACACAATCTGATCTTTTAATTTTGAAGGATTTTAAGGTTAGCTCCAGATAAGATTAGCAAGATCTCCTCATGTCATGGATAAACAATACTCCAGCTGAGCATAAACTCTACTAATTCTCAATTTCACACCCCTGATGAACATACAAAGAGCACAACTGATAAATATCCACACTTGATTTTATATTCCAAAACAGATGCTCTTAGTTTGCTTGCTACAAAGGGTTCATACTGCCACTATCCATGACTAGTAGTGGAAGAGACTACCAGTTCAACAACCATTCTGATCAGACTTCTCAATCTGACATTCTTCCCTTGCTTCTAGCAATTGTTGGTCACATTGCTAGCTTTAATCATGACCAAAGTCATGCATTTATTACCCACATTTGTAAATACATTTAGAAGCTTCTTCATCTTCAGATTCATCATCAGATTCATCAGTATTCTGAGCAACCTCTTCCAGCTCCAGCCTTTGAATTACTTCCTCAAGCTTTTTCTTCCTGGCATCCAGCTTTTTGCAAGAGTTCTTCAGATCTGCAATCAAGGTAGCTTTGGATATGGGAGTCTTTTCTTTTGAAGGTCCAGCAGATGTCCTAGTGGAAGCTTCAACATCAGCAGCATGATGGCTCAAGAAAAGTTTGTAATGGAAGGCCAGAGGACTTTTTCTTTTGCATACTGAATCCTTCTCAATGAGGATACCTGGATACTAGATTAGTATGATTCCACATAGCAGAGAGGGAAAAGCAATGGGAAGATTTGTTGCTGATGTTCCTGCATGCTTTAGGGTTTGATCAAAGATGTAAGCCCCAAAGTCCAGCTTTGTTTGGGTGCCCACAACATATATGAATCTGCCCAATCCAGTTGCTATTGAAGAAGTATGGTTGGTAGGGACCTTGTTTACAGTGCCAATCCTATGCAGCATTGCATACTTCCTTGTTAGCAAGCTAACAGAAAGTTTGCCCTTGACTGACCAAGCTTTGACTTGATTGGCAGTAATGACCTTGCACACCTGGTTATCTGTCTTACCCAGCTCATTAGGTCCATCAGATTCTTTCCCTAGATAATGGTTGATAACCCTAGGAGAGAATTCCACACATCTCCCTCTTACATAGACTTTTCTGAATTTATCTGATTTACCTTCAGCACAGTCCTCTTGTAGGTTGACACTGAATTCCTTGACTAGCAGCTCATAGCAAGGTGAAAAGTTTGATACTGTTTTGAATAAACCAGCAGAAGAAATTAGGTCAATTACCTCAGTGCACTCAAGTTCATTGCTGCCCAGCTCTCTTTCAAGTGCTACCCTTCTTTGGTATACAAATTTCCATCTGCTCACACTTGACACATGATGGAATGAAACATTGTCCAGAGGAGCTTCTGGAACAGCAGAGGTGGACCTTGAGGGTGCTGGTTTCTTCTTTGGTTGGGATGTTGGAACATCCTCTTCAACATCTGACTCTGGTGGAGTTACAGCTTTCCTCTTGTGGGTATTCACCTTGCTCCATTGTTTAGTAGGACCAAATACCACTTTGGCCTTGTCTTTATTTGGAGTAGGCTGCTTCTTTTCAGGAGTTGAATGTCCTGCAGTCTTCTTTTCCTTTCTAGCCCTAAGCCTTTTGGCTATGCTAGGGTCCACAGAAGCAATGATCTCTGTGTCAGAGTCATTATCTAAGTCTTCAACATGTAGCATAGATGCCTCCTCTTCCAGGTTAGGAGTAGGTTCCAAACATATGTGATCATCACACATTTGTCTAGCACCCAAAGCATCCATCATGTTAGCAGAATATCACACCAGTTTCCTTCTTCTGGAACACAAAACTAAGCTTGGTTCTGAAACATTATTGCTTTCAAGATCACTATCTTTTCTTCAATCAGCTCCAACTGAAGTGCTATAACATTATGAAAGATACTTTGCATACATACAATAGACAGTAGCATCTCAAGGAGTATTCAGCTTCATAGCTTCAGAAATCCAAAAAAAATAATCTTTTAGGTCTTTGATTCAACATTTACCATAAACTGTTGATGTGTAGTGTGTTGTCAAGCCATTAGGATTGACATATCAATTCAGCTTCTTTCTTGATGAAACTTCCTTCAGTTCATGATTTAGACAATCATAAACATGTATCTTCACAAGAGAGATTTTCTCCAGCTATACCTAAACAACATAGGACACCATAACCAGGAAGAATATCCTCATTAGGTCCCCATAAATAAGCTTAAGAGATAACTTATCAAGATTTTCACTCCCGCATGAAAGATTTGATAATTATACTCTTTTGTTTTGGCTCCAACCTCTTCTTTCATCAAGAACCACAACATTCTGAACTAAGTGTTCTCCAGTTCTGTAATCACATGATAGAACATCAAACTTGACATTATGAACTGAAGTTTTACAACAGCCTTTGAAGGAAGTACTGGGAACCCACTATCAAACATAACACATCATAAATTGTATGATCATCAATTCAGATACAGATATAACTCCCCATACAAGAACACCCAGAACATTTCCCAACCACAGTGCATCTAATCCAAGTAACACACAAACTTGGTATAACTTCAGAAAATATCAGAGGCACATGCAGTAGTACAGAAGTTGAATACAAGCCTCTTTCAAATATAGAATTCTCTGAACCAAGATGTCAGGACATTCTGTCTGACATCATAGCTACACAACAATTCACCAGCAAATTTCCAGCCCTGATAACACCAGACTGGTCCAATATACACCATATGATGAATAGTCCATCCTCCACTTCTAGGGACCATTCAAACGCCAATATGAACCTCTCAAGTTTCAACAGCTTTTCATTATATCATCCTTCTTCCTTTACCATGAACCAGAAAGTATCCCCCTTAGATCTCATCCAGAAACAGACCAGGATGCCTGCTCTGATACCAATTGAAATTCTGGTATGACAGACTCGGATGTCGAATATGATGTTGAGACATCTTATCTGTTACTTATAAACATGGTAAGGCATACATATCAGTACTTAAATAATTCTGATATATCAGAGTCAAACATGCTTCAGGATGTTGGGACATCTGATAGGACATTCAGTTCAGGTACTGCATAAAACATAAAAGATATAAAGAACACAGCAGAATTGTTAACCCAGTTCAGTGTATCTCCACACTTACATCTGGGGGCTACCAAGCCAGGAGGAAATCCACTATAAGTAATATTAATTCTAGACTTAAACCAACCAGTTTAATCTTTCACTTAATATCTACCCAATGCAATTTCTACCTAAGACACAACTTAGATATGAGTACCAACTCACTCCCCCTCAATCACACAGTGATCTTTTACAATGATTAATAAAATTGAAGTCACACTTCAAACACAACAGCTTGATCTTACTTAGAAGTTTCAATCAAGACACAATACTTCTCTTGCTTACAAGCTTCGAGAATCACAAGTGAAACAGCCACAATAGAGTTCCTTGTTACTCACGGCTGCCACAAGAACACAACCCTAATAATGTTTACATTTTCGGTTGATTGGGTTAATTCTAAACTAGGTTACAGGGTTTCTTTTATAACCTATTCCCAACTGGATTTGGGCCTAAACAATCACAACAATAACTGCTACAAATATGCAGAAAAACTCTGCTACAAATATTCCAAAAGATCTTCAAATCTAAAAACTCCTAAAATATCTCTAAATATAGAAACCTATATTTTTCAATATTTGTCTTCAATTTAAATTGAGTCTTTAAGATCTTCTAAATCAGCACCACATATGATTGCATAATATCTCCAGAATATTCTGCATAATTCAGATCTGATAAATCCCAATGTCATCACCTTGAATTAGGGTTAGTTAGTTTGCTACCTCCTTAATTCAAGGTGAATTAGTTATTCTGTTATACTGAAATCAGATAACTAATCTCCCTAAATATGCGCCTTGTATTGCTTATCTCTTTCCAATTTATTCCAGATAGATTCCCCTGAATTTACTCAGTTCTGTTAGTCATTAATTAATTCTGGTAGCAGGTCTGAGATGTCACAACATCTGTTGGGACATCCTGAAAAACTTAACTTACTTCATTTACTGATACAATGTCACAACATCTGATGTGACATCCTGATATCTTGACTTAAGTTCATTAACTGTTACTCTGTTTGACAGTGTCACAACATCTGGTGTGACATCCTGAACTAAGTTCAACACTTCTTGTTTGATATCTATATGTAACATATTGTTATGACAGTTGCAGATGTTTCAACATTCTCTTTGACATCTGTCATGACATTTGCAGATGTTTCAACATCTTCTTTGACATCTATCTGTAACATATTCTGTCATGACATTTGCAGATGTTTCAACATCTTCTTTGACATCTGTCTGTAACATATGACAGTAATTCTGTCATGACATTTGCAGATGTTTCAACATCTTCTTTGACATCTGTCTGTAACATATGACAACATCTGTTGGGACATCCTGAATTAAGTTCTTATACTCTGTTTGATAATGTCCCAACATCTGATAGGACATTCTGAACTGAATTCAACATCTTCTTTGACAACTTCCACATTTATTTGTGCCACCATGTCAGGACATCATGTTTGACATGTTCTTCCAGAGTCTATACCATCTTAATATGAAACTTCTTATTCAACATTTTCCAGCCATATTAGTTTTACCAAACATAATGTCAATCATAAAATAATAGCATTAACAGAAAGGAAACAACAAGTCCGTCATACAGAAATTGCTCCCCCGACCAAGTATCGGGCACTCATCAACCTGCGTACACATTAACGTCGTGGGCGACACGGGTTGCTGGATGACCCCAGTGTTCAACTATCTAACCAAAGGAGAGTTACCAACCGACCCAAAAGAGGCCAGTACTATACGACGAAGGGCATGCTCATACTCTTTAGTAGGCGGACGTATGTATCGTCGAGGATTCTCTACACCCCTCCTCAGATGCGTGGAGGAGGAAAACATTCCACACGTACTAAGGGAAGTCCACGAAGGAATCAATGCGCAGCATCCTGGCGGACGTTCGTTAGCTCGAAAAATTCTAAGGGCAGGATACTACTGGCCCACCCTCCAGCACGATGCAAAGGAGCATGTAAGAAGATGCGACAAATGCCAACGACATGGAGACGTGCACATAGCACCTCCAACGGAGCTAAAATCGTTATCATCGCCCTGGCCGTTCGCGTGGTGGGGAATGGACATTTTAGGACCATTCGTCGTTGGGTCTGGTCAGAATAAATACTTAATTGTAGGCGTCGACTATTTCACTAAATGGATAGAAGATGAGGCCCTGGCCAAAATCACTGCACTCAATATACTTCGATTCTTCAAAAGAAACATCCTCGCCCGATTCGGGGTACCCCTCGCCATTGTGACCGACAACGGGACTCAATTCACGGATAAACATTTCAAAGAATTAGTTGCGTCAATGGGGACAAAACAACACTTCGCTTCAGTCGAGCATCCTCAAACTAACGGGCAAGCAGAGGCCGCAAACAGGGTAATCCTGAGAGGTCTGAAACGGAGGTTGGACGAGCATAAGAAACACTGGGTCGAGGAGTTACATAGCGTTCTATGGGCATATAGGACCACTCCCCACTCAACGATCGGAGAATCCCCATTTCTATTAGCATATGGGACCGAAGCGGTAATTCCAATAGAAATGCATGTCCGATCGAGACGCACGGAATTCCCCATGGAACAAGATACCAATGCTGAAGCTTTAAGAGACGAGCTCGATATGGTCGAAGAAATTCGGTCGGAAGCCGCTCTTCGAGAAACTATTCTCAAACAAAAGATAGCCGCTCGGTATGATTCCAAGGTCATAAGGCGAACGTTCGAAGTAGGCAGGCTTGTCCTTAGAAGAAACAACAGGGATCCCCGCGAGGGAAAACTAACGCCCAACTGGGAAGGCCCATATCGCGTTCGAGCAAAAACCGAGAACGGTGCTTATTACTTAGAAAATCTACACGGGGAAGAACTCGCTCGGCCTTGGAACGTCGAGAAACTCAAACAATACTATAGTTAAGTCAGTCACCTTACTCAACTCCCAGGCGAAGAGAAAGAGAGACTAACGAAAAACTGCGTGCCTAGGTACGAGCACGACAGCCCAAATATAACAAAAATCAAGCAAGATCTCTTTTCGATCAAAAGAGAAACTTGTTGCACGAACGGATACTCAAACGAGTCCGACGTCGCCTAAGTACCACGACCAAGTAGAACCCCAGCTCGCGATGAGACGTTCACGCCACGGAGCCCGGGCCATTATCTTGGCTCGAGCACCGATCAGGAGTAAAACCCTCCAATACTGATTGGTTCCCCTAACCAACAGATCATCCACACTTCCCCGTATCTATCCAATTGCTTATAATTAATACAAAGACGAGCGTCAAACACTTAGTAAAAATAACAAATAAACTATGTCCTCCGACGGACGCATTATTACGAGCAAACAATATATACAACCGACCACTAGAGTCAAACACTTAACATTTAAAAGAAAATGCGGCACCAAAGGGCCGACTTGTTCGGAGTTACAAATAAAGGGGGCCACGCCCCCCAAAACAGAGTACATTATAAATTACAAAGGCACGCAGGCCATTAATTAATTATCCTCACCCACCGGGCGGCTTTCCTCTGCACGAGCTTCCTCCTGGCCCAGCTGCTCCTCTGGTTGGTCAGGCTGAGCAGTCGTCCCCGGCTAAGAGTCGGCCACCACCAAATCAGCAGGGACTACAATCTAGCCATCCACCACCTTGTAGAGATAATTCATGCGACCAACATCCAAGGCTAGGTCAGGGTGGAGAGCTTTCACTTGGTCCACCGCATTCAGGAAGCTGAACTCAGTTGATGCGTTCAGATCTTCCATATCTTGGTCAATCCGAGCGAGAAGCTGAACCCTCGTCACCAAATGTTTGGTATCCTCGTCCTCGTCCTCCTTGGGGTAAAAGGCATCCTTCAGCTTCTTGTTCTGCTCAAGCAACCTCTTCTTGTCGACCTCCAATTTGGCGATGACCGCTGCTCGTTCAGTCGACTATGTGGTGACCTTTTTAACCTCCTCTGTGGCCGCTGTCAGCTTGGCCTCAGAAGCAGCCAACTGCTCCTTAAGTTTGCTATTCTCCCGCTCCAGAATAGGGGACCCCTCGGCCGTCATCCAGGCCATGGTCAGGACCCGCATAACTGCGCTCGCGTCCTGAGCCAGAGAAAGCCGCCGAGCAAGACGGTCCATCCCCTCCAGGAACAGAGAGTCCGCCCGGTCCACCTCCATACTGTTCCCCTCAAAGAAGTTACGAACAACAAAACATGGGGGTATCCCATGCTTTGGCTTTGGGGGAGCACCGGCCGTCAGGTCCACAGTAGCCGTCGCTTTATGCTTCTTCATCAAAGAGCCAGTAGAGGCCCCCAGAGAGCCCTGGACCAAAGGACCCGAGCCTGAACCGCTTGCCTCAGTCAGCTTGGTCTGCACGACCCTCGACCGTTTCCGCTGCTGCTGAACCAAACGCTCGTGAATTTTGTCCAGAGGATTTGTTAAGGAACCTGAAAAGAAGAATAAAATCAAATTAGTTACAAGCAACAAAATTAAATCGAAAATTTAACGAGCGCGAGTGAACGGATACCAAAAAAGTCAGATACTTCCTGCCCGTTACCACAGGCCACCAGTTCAGTAACACTAATCAGGGGACGCTCCAAAGCTTCTCCCCCATCTTGGTCGACCATAACCTTCCCATCTCCGTCCAATAGAGGGGTCGGAGTAAAGGAAGCTATTAATTTTCTAAAGGCCTCAAAGCTGGCCGCGTCATCGTCATTCAAGGTGTCCCCCACTTGAACGAATTCCCCCACTGGTCGTTCATAGTGCACATGACTCCAAGAGAAGGGAAACATCCACAATCTCCTCGGAATCACCTGACCTTGGTCGTCAAGCTTGGGCTCGTCGTTCTCATCAGTATCTATTCCGAGAAAACTCATAGCTCTCACGGCCGCATCGCTCGCAGGCTTTATCAAGAAATAGTCGGTTTTGAAGGCCCAAATGGATTCTGAGTGGGCCTTAAAGATCTTGGTCCGCTGCTTGAAGGACACGAACCCCTTCCGGTCGGTTCCTCGCCCGACTTGGCGCTGTAAAGAAAAGAGGCGGAAGAAGAAAGGAAGTGTGGCCCCAACGCCTAGAAAGGCGCACGTCATCTCGAACGCCCTCAGGAATGCGTATGAGTTGGGGTGCAGCTGAGAAGGAGCTATGCAGAGATGCCCGAGCACAGCACTCACGAAATCGCTGAAGGGCAACGTCACCCCCAGAACCGAAGTAGCGTATTCATACATGGAGAACGCCCGACCGCGAAAGTCTGAGAAGATACGGTCGTCGTCTCCCGGGCAGGTCACAACCCAGTCAGCAGGATCCCCAACAACTGGCAGCGGCTCCGATCGAGGTCTCGAGAAGGAAGACACCTTGTCCAGCAAATCTTCCATCACCCACTCTTCGGGCGAGACCCTCGGATGGGTAGGACATTGAGGCGATTCTGTCGACTGCCCCGTAGTACTTGTATCTGAACTGTCTGAAGAGCTTCCTGAGTCTGAAGGTATGGACGCAAATGACTCCGTATTCCCCGAGGACGTATCCTCAGAAAGCACGTCCAGCGGATTCCCGAGCGAGTTTTCACCTGAAAAGCAGAGGAAAGGCATCAGTGAATTCGATTAAGAATATCAAATCCACCCTTCCACCGCTCAACAAGTGAAAGGGCGCGCCTCAGCTCAGAAACTATGTTCCGAGCTGTAGCCCTGGCTAACCATTGCTCGAAGCAACAGCTGACGCCCAACAGTATAGATGACAAAAATCTATCCAAAAAAATCCAAAGTCTAAGTCGACCAAGATTTCCGTCGACCCTAAAGTTAGGGTTCACAGCCGACCAGCTACGGTGGCAGAAACTTTAAGGTTTACTAATCCTAAATCCAAAAACTACCGGTAGAATCGCCCTAAACCGCATGCATTCTACAAAACCTACGCTATATACACTTAAAAGAAAGGAAAGGAACGGTACCTTGAGCTTGAGAAGACATTTTTGAAGAAAGTAAGCTTCTGTAAAGGGTGGTCGGCAAGAAATGGCGGTGGTCGACGGCTGGAACAACGGCGGCTGGACGGGCAGAGTCTTGAGAGAGAAGATGAAACGAAAAGGTCAAAATGGGCCCTGAGAATCCTATTTATAGGAAAGAAAACACGTGCGCGCGTGATCCATATACGCTAGCCCCTAGACTAGCCGTCAAATCATTAATAGGCGCGAATATCCAGATATTCCAGCTTTTCGTTTCACATTCTTCTGCCGAGCAACTGATCGTTTGCCCGGAAGACCGACAGCGTAGATCCTCGACCATGAAATTACACTCCGCCGAGCACAATATCGCTCTTAAGTCACTGCTCTACAGCACGAGCAATGACTTGGGGGGCTCCTGTTCTGGCCCGGCCCAATTCTTCCTATTGGGCCAAAAAGACTGATCCACTTACCTTGCTCGACGTCGAGCATAATCATGAAAAGTGGTCCTCAGTCGACCACCGATGATCCGGTCCCAAAGAAATCCTCTAACGGCTAGTATTGACCGTTTCCTATCTTCACGGACCCCTCGATCCGCACCTCACCTAACGAACCAATAGTCTTCTAGCTGGTCCCTTATATAAACTCTCTCCTTTGAGAGGGTCAGGTATTCAATTCTCAACCTTAATACTAGTACTTGCTCGCTCTTGCTCGGTTACTTACTTTAGCATCGGAGTGCCTTGCAGGTACACCCCTTTTTCTCAACGACCATATCCGTCCGCTCTCGAGACCAGCCGTATCGGATCCTGATCTCCAGGTACGATCACTATTCATGTTATTATTATTATATTATTATGGTAAAATATTTGTTTTCCCTTAACTATATTTTTTGTTCAGATTGGTTCCTAAATTTTTGTTCATATTAGATTGATCTCTTAACTCTTAAGACGTACAATAGTAATCCTTTTCGTCTAATTAGCGATAGAAAAATTCAAAAATCGGTCACTAAATTCGTCGTTAATTAGACAAAAAGGACTAACATGATACATTTTAAGAGTTAATGAACCAATCTGACACAAAATTAAGTTAGCAAAATGAATCTAAGAGTATAATTAATTGACCAAAAAGGGTATTTTCCCTATTATTACTTAGGGAAATATCTTTTTTGTTCCCTTAACTATACCATAATATTCAATTCGGTCCCTTAATTTTTTTTCGTGTCAGATTGATCTCTTAACTCTTAAAATATGTTGGGTTAGTCATTTTTGTCTAATTAGCGACGAATTTAGCGATCGATTTTTGAATTTTTTTCTCGTCACTAATTAGACGAAAATGACTAACATGGTACGATTTAAGAGTTAAGAGACCAATCTGACACGGAAAAAATTAAGAGACTAAATTGAACCCAAGGGTATAGTTAAAAGACAAAATGGGTATTTTGCCTATTATTTTTAATAAAACTATACAATAGGCAATTGAATTGTTAAACCATTTAAGTATCATCAATGATTCAAAATCAAAGCATATATCAATAAAATTACGACACTCTTAAATTAGGAAAATGCTAGATCATCTGCTACTCATGGATGTTTTGCTCCAAATAAAAATGTGGTTGAACCACTTGTTGAAATTGTAGTTGATCCTCTTATTGTGGTTGAGGTTGCACAAAGTGCTGAGCCAGTTGAGCAAACTCATGCTAGAAGGTCAGTAAGACAAAAGCGACATGTTATCACTAATAATTTTGTAGTTTATCTTAGTGAGGATGCTTATGATGTTGGTGATGTTATTGATCCTAAAAATTACATAGAAGTTATTACTTGTTCTCAATCTAGCATGTGGACAGATGCAATGCTTGATGAAATGAAATACATGGTCAATAATGATGTCTGGGAACTGGTGGAGTTACCAAGAAACTGTAAGGCGATTGGCTGCAAGGAATATTCAAAACAAAGAAGGGCTCAAAAGGTAAAATTGAGAGGTTTAAGGAAATACTTGTGGTTAAAGGTTTCATGCAAAAGGAGGGGAATATTTTTTAATGAAATTTTTCTCTTGTTCCACTAAAGGCTCTTTTAGAATCATTATGGATCTTGTAGCATATTATGACTTAGAGTTGCACCAGATGGATGTTAAAACTACTTTTTCTGAAAGGTGATCTTAATAAGGAGGTGTACATGTGGCAACCTAAGGGTTTTGTCAATTGGTAATAAGCATTTGGGTTATAAATTGAGAAAATCTATTTATCGTTTGAAGTAGGCTTCTAGAAAATGGTATTTGAAATTTTAAGATGTTGTGGCTTCGTTGGGTTTTGAAGAAAATAAAGTTGACCAGTGCATCTATCTTAAGGTCAGTGGGAGCAAATTCATCTTTCTTGTATTGTATATTGATGATATTTTGTCTGCCAATAGTGATCTTAATCTACTTCATGAAACAAAACTTATGCTAACCAAGTTCTTTAATATGAAAGATCTCGGTGAAGCATCATTTGTGTTGTGAACTGAAATACATAGAGACAGTTCACGTGGTGTACTTTTGTCATAGAGGGCTTATATCGCTAAGAGTCTTAAAGAGGTTTAATATGCAGAATTGTAAGTTAGAGGATGCTTCAATTACTAAAGGAGACAAATTCAGTAAAAATCAATATCCTAAAAATGAGATTGAGCATGCAAATATGAAGAGAAAACCCTTTGACAGTGCATTGCGAAGCTTGATGTTTGCTTAAGTATGCACTAGACTGACATTGCTTTCATAGTTGGCGTCTTGGGACGATACCGGTCTAATCTTAGGAATGATCATTAAATTACTGCTAAGAAAGTGACGAGACATTTGCAGAGAGCTAAAGAGTATATGCTTGTTTTTAGGAGAGTTCATAACTTGGAAATAGTTGTGTATTCTAACTCTGATCTTGTTGGTTATGCCGATGATATGAAATGTACTTCTAGTTATATTTTTATGTTGGATGGGGGTGCAATATCTTGGAAGAGTAAAAATAAAATTTGGTCGCCTCTTCTACTATGCGAGCATACATTATTGCTTGTTATATTGTTGCCACCCATGTTGTTTAGTTGAGAAATTTAGTGGTTGGACTTCGTATTGTTGATTTTGTTGCTAAGCCACTAAATATTTATTGTGATAATAATGCATCTGTGTTCAACTCTAAGAATAATAAAACTTCTAAAGGTTCTAAGAATTTGGAATCGAAGTATTTGATAGTGATAGATCTTGTAAAGAAAAATGACATTGTTATTGAGTACATTGGTATTGATTTCAAGCTAGTTGGTCCCCAGACTAAGGGACTTATGCCCATTATGTTCAAAAACCATGTTGAGAGCATGGGCAGTGTGAGCTCTTTTGATATACTTGGTTAGTGGGAGTTTCTTCTTTATGTCATTTTCTTATCATGTTGTATTTTATTTTGGACACTTTAAGTGTTGGATTGTCAAGTACTTTATATTTTGAGCAATTGATATTACAATGAATATTTTTATTATTATTTATCATTGTTTATTTATATGTCAATCATTAAAATTAGGACTCGGTGTCATTCGAGCCACCATGCTTATGGTCAACACTAGTTTGGAGTTCGAGGTATGGTTATAATTTTGAGCTCGACGTCTTCGGGGCCATTATACTAGTGGTCAATGCTATATAGGAGCTGAGGTATGGTTTTAAGCTTGGAGTTGTCAGAACTGAAATTTTGGTTAAACATATTACAAATGTCATATAAAATGTCGAAGCAACTGCTCTCTGCTGATGAACACAATGAACAATACGAATAATAAAATCTGCATAAAGTAAATAAACATACATCAATTGTTTACCCAGATCGGTCTAACACACCTACTATGGGGGATACCAATCCAGGAATGAAATCCACTAAATAGTATTAATTCGAATTGAAACAACCACCGGTTTCCAACTTGTCACTTAATCACTACTCGTGCTATATTTCTACCTAAGTCACTACCTAGGTTGAGGCCCCTCCTCTATTCCTTTTACAATCACTCGGTGATCAACAACACATTATATGCTTAGCATATTTAGAGTACATGCTTTACAATCTCAGTAAAGTTCTCCTATTGTTAGCATCCACTATGATCTAAGAAAGGCTCACAAAAGAGCAAACCCTATTACTTTATGTCAAGTAATATATATCTTTTTCTTGTTATCTCTTTAGGTCTAAACTAACCTATTTATAACAAAAGAATACACTGGGTTTGAGCCTTAAAATCGCAGTATTCTGATCCCGCAAAATCTGCTCAATTTCTCCAAGAAGCTAGCAACTATTCAATCTTTAGTTACCAAACAAATCCTCCCTGATTTACGATCTTCAATCCTTCAATCTCTAAAAATCTTATATTCTTGGACGCCAGCTGCTATCACAAATATTCCACCGAATATTCTATGATTTTCTTCAATTTTAACATTTACTAAAATTGTCCCTGAAGCAGCATATCAAGAGACCGAAGTTGGGACCTCTCCTTTGACATCTTCCACAAACCTGTTTTTCCTTAAAATAGAACCTTATCTGCAACATGTTGTGACACATTTTCCAACATGATCAATCTAGTTTGTTTAGGTTGTTTTACCAAAATTACTGCCAACCTCAACTAGGCAGAACTAACAATCTCCCCCTTTGGCAAATATTTGCTAAACTAACCACAACATCTCCATAGAAGCATCAATACTCCTCCTCAGAGTTTAGCAGCGAAAAACCTCATGAACTCCTCTTAATGAGACTATTTTCCCTCCTTTTAACCAAATTTGTCAAAGGGTGAGGCTATCATGACCAAAACCTTCTGCTCAACACCAAGGTATCTTTGTAGAAAGTCAGAACATCATGTCTGACATACCGTGAAGCTTGTTGTGACTTGTGAACACACAATTCCCCCTCAATATAAGCAGTTAGGGACCTTTCCCTCAAAATTCAATGATTTAAATGTTAGTTAAAGTCAGTATTACTCATTTGTTAGTCAGGACAAACAAAGGATAATAGGAAACTGAATAACTAAACAAACAAATAATAAACACACGAAGTGTAAAAATATCTTGGGTATCAAACCCTTACAAAACCACAAAGCGTACGACTACATCAAGCATCGCTTTCAGTAGCCTCCTCATCTCCCTTTTGTTCACCAGTATTTGTAGTCCCTACTTCATCCACTTTAGTAGCTCTGGAGGTACCCGCTTCTTCAGCCATTAAAGCTTGAATTAAATGTTCAAGCTCCTGCTTTCTTGCAGTGTTGAATTTGATGGAATTTTCCAGTTCTTTGCAAGTTTTCTTTAACTGGATAATAATATATTCTTTGGTAGCACCCGGACCCTGCTGTTTGATAGTTGTAGGAATACCTTGAACATGGTCACCAGAAAAGAGTTTATAATGTAGCCCTATAGGAGAATCTTTCTTCATCACATTGTCATTAGATGTGATGATCTCTGGAGCTTGATCTAGAATAATCCTACAGATGAGAGAATTAAATCAGATAGGAAGCTTAGTAGCGGTGGATTAGACATGTTTTAGGATTTGGTCAAAGATATACGTTCCATAATCATTTTTTTTATTTTTGCCAATAGTACAGATGAATCTTCCAAGTCCTATGGAAGTTGTGGAGGTGTGATGAGTTGGAACCCAACTGATTGTGCCAATTCTTTGAAGAACATAATACTTCACATTGAGCTTCCTTGCTGAAATTTTTTCTTTCATAGGCCAACTTCTCACAGTGTTGTAGGTGATTTCTCTTCATACCTGATCATCAGTGTTTTCATTCTCTGGTTGAAAGTCTTCAGTTCTACCAAGAAATTTATTGATAATTTGAGGAGAAAAATTTACCAACTTCCTTATAACATAAACTTTATGATATTATTAACTTTTCTCATTGGTACAGTCTTCATGAATGTTTACAATGAATTCCTTGACCAACTTCTCGTAGCATGGGCCAAAATTAGCAATTGTCTTAAGAAGTCCAACATGTTCTATCAACTGCACAACATCCTTACTGTCCAGGGCAGTTTTTCCTAAGCTTCTTTCAAGAGTAACTCTTCTACAATAAATATGTTGACATTTTGCAACACTCTCAATTCTATGAAAAGACACATTGTCAAAAGGTGCCTTGGAAATAGTCCCAGACTTCCTCTGAGATTTCTTTACTGAGATAAAGTCCTGAACATCTTCTTCAACATCATTGTCAGATTGTGCTGTATTTTTTCTTTTCTTCTAGAGTATTTCAACTTTACTCCAACCCTTATAAGGTCCCACAACAACAATCTTCTTAGATCTTTTCTTAGTGGTTTGGACCTTTTGCTATCTTTGAGTGAGTCTTTTTACAATACCCTGATCAAGACTTTTGGTAACTACCTCATTATCTAAGGGTTGGGTGTCATCACTCATAACCTCATAATTTCCACTTTCCTTGCTAGAAGATGTCTCAACATATTTATCACCTTTCTTTAATTCTGAGGTCCTAGTGAAATCTTCTCCTTTGGCCTAACTTCCTTGACCAACTGTAACACGGTGGGAGAACTGACTTTAGTTATGTTGCGGATAGCAAGAGTCGCCACCGACTTTTATTTTATCCAAAGGAAAGGCATAAAAGAACAGGAAAGACCTTTTAAAAGATTTTTGGGTCCGGGGGGTAGGTTATGTAAAGGGAAGGTGTTAGCACCCTTTACATCCATGGTTATCCATGGGCTCTTAGTTACTTAGCTCACTTTAAACTGTTTTTGAAATGTGAAGTGTGTGAATAAAAATTTTCTTAAGTGTTTATAATGATCCATGTACGGATACGTATAAACCTTTGTTTTGAAAATTTGTTTGAAATTGTGAAGTGTTTGAAAAGTTTTTGAATAGTGAGCAAGTATCTAGGAGGAACCTACCCTAAGTTTTAAGTCTTTTCTGTTCTTGAATCCCTTAAATGGTAATACTATCCCTATTATTAAGGAATAGGTAGTCATTACCTTGGATGTGAGGGACAAGTGAAGGGACATCTGTTATTTAGGCAACTGTGGGGTGTATAAGCAATTCGAAGGGACTATCATCTTTATTCGAAAGGGACAAGATCATTACGAAGGCAACATTCGAAAGGGACTTGATCTTTTTATCTGTTAAAGGGACTAGATGATGTGAATTTGAGGGACTTTTGCTTTATACACCCTACTTGACCTTTTTGATTAGGCAACATGAGAGGTATCCCTAAGGAAGTGAGATGGCGATCAAAGATCGACTTACGTGTGTGAGTGTACAATTTTAAATATTTTATCTTTTAAATTAGTGATCTAAATTGATTTCACATTACAAACATGTTTACACTCCCTATTTACTAACCATAGCATAAAATAAATATTTAAATACTATTATTAAAATATTACATCCAGGAACAATTACATAATAATAATAAAAGCGAATTAAATAAATAAACAAAATAATAAATAATAATAATTGGGTTAGTGAAAAAAAATAATAATAATAAAAAATAATACAAAATTGAATGGGGTTAGTAATAAATAAATATCACATAAATATAATTAATAATAATAATGAAATAAACAAGAATATTATAATAATTAAAAGTTCAATTTTATAAACAATTATTATTTAATATTAAAATATAAACAATTATACTAATTATTATAAAGTTTTAAGTTATGTGCAAATTATAAAAATTAAGTTAATTATAAACACATTATGAAAATAAAATTATATTTACAAATTAAATTAACAAAGTTTCAATTATTTTTAAACATATATTAAAAATTATTATTTTAAGCATATTTATATACAAGAATCAAATTATAAACAAACTATAAAATATATACATAATTAATGTTTATAAATAAAAAGTTATAATAGAATTAAATTTTAGATAAAAAAAAATAGGTTTTAAAAATAATATTAGGGTTTTAAGAAATATTAAGGTTAATGTTATTAAATTAGGGTTAATTTATTAATTAAATTATTTACATATAAAACTAAATACAAATTATAAATTAAATATTCCTAAGTGAAATTTATAAATAGGTAAATTAAGGATTAAGATATAATTAGGGTTATAGTTTAATTAATATTAATTTTAATATAAAAATAATAATAATAAACAAGAAAATAATAGAGAAAAAGGAAAGGGGGAGACCTGGTTTTGAACCCAGGACCTCCCCAATACCTGAAGAAGACCCAGCCACTGGGCTATGTGTACGCGTGTGGTAGCAAAGCCCTCCATGTGGTTTTGTTGTTGTTCTAAACAATCCTGAAAAAAAACAAAATAAAAAGAACACAAAAGGCCTGGGGGGGATCGAACCCAGGACCTTTGCACAGCACACAAACACACTTACCATTCCAGCCAGGAGGGCGCATCTGTCAATATTACCAACACAATTCATTATATTTTAAGATTGCTAATTAACTGAAAAAAATAAGAAAAGGGTGGTGAACCCAGGATTCGAACCAAAGGCCTCCAGGTATAACACAAGCGCTCCCTACCACTGGGCCAACACTGCTGTTGTGAAACAAAACAGAAACAATTCATAAAATATTAAGATTAAATTTTAAACCAAAATTTCGCGCCACTGATCATCGTCTTCTTCCTCTGGAATTCGCAGGTTTTCCTGCGAATTCTCCTGCGAATTTATCTACAGTTTTTCCTATGCATTAAAACCTGCGAATTAACAAACACCAAGCAAACAACAAAATTTCTTTAAATTGATGAGTGCAATAAGTTCCTTGAGGTCCATACAACACAACCACGTCCTTCAAACTCATTTATATGTGATAAATCATAAAACCCTAATTGAGGTCAGTAAACCCTAACTATGGCATATCTCGATTTAGTCCATGAAACTCTAATTTAACTGTCCAGAAAGCTTCCATGCAAAGAAACAAACACAATTAGTCAATCAAAATCAATTAAAAACTATTGAAACCATGAAATCGAAAAAATTCAAATGTTGAATGAACACGGATTCAATTTATGCAATTCATGAGGTTTTGGATGCAAATAATGATTGGTATCGCATCAGAGATGTTCAAGGAACATGTTTGAACCTTTAGAATGCTTTGATATCACCTCTAACCAAGAATCCAAATTATGAGCTTTAGATGAATTTTCGAAGATTGAAACTTACTCTTGAGGCCAGAATTTCGTGTCCAATGAATAGGGTTGTGTTATGTACTTATAGTGTAATGATTTTAGGTCAAAACAATTGATGGTTGTGTGAAGAAATTGATTGAAAAAGATTGAAAAATATTAAGACTTAAAATTCAAATATTCTTGAATAAACCCTTTCTATTTCAAGCCAATCATCATAATTTTTGTATCAATCTGATCCATATTGCATTCATGACCTTCTAGAACAAAAAAATATTTCAAATCTTCACACTTGATATTTTATTTAAATTTAAAATGATTTTTAATATAAAAAATCATAATAAATAAATTAAATAAAATAAAAATTATGAAAATATCAAATAATTTTCGTGCATGATGTCATGGATCACTTTGGGTCATCAAAAGTTTAGCCCATTTAGCAAAATTTGGTTTTAAACCTCCATTTGCTTCATAAACTTCCCTAAAATTTCCCAACTTTGCAAGGGCACACATCCTTCAATTTTAATGCTATGAGAGTGTTATTGTACATTTTGGAAATCTTGAAGATTCCTCTAACCAACCCCACTGGTTTCATGTCCATATCATTTACCATTCTCAAGTTATGCCCTTTTGAAGTTGTTGACTTTTTGTTGACTTTCAAAAGGACCTATAATGTCTTAGCCCATACCTTCCAAATGAAGCATTTTTGGGCTTGGCTTGTGAGACACAAAGTTATAGAGAATTCAATTTCCTTCAAAATGAGCTTTGGATGGAAAATTGGTGATGAAGCATGTGAAAGTTATGGCTGGTCAAAGTTCAGTTGACTTTTCCTAGGGAAACCCTAATTTAGAAACCCCTGATTCTTGATGATCTGAAATATCCTGGATGAATCATGATCAACCCTTGATAAAATGATGAATTTTAATTCATATACTTGATGTTGGCAAAAAATCATGAAGTTTGACTTTGGTTTGACCACAGTTGACCTCAGTTTGACTTTTTAACTGCTTTGACTAGTTTTGACTTATCTGATCATTTGACTGAGCAAACTTTTGAGAAAAGTCTTGAAACTTGTCATGGGGGTTCTTAAACACAGATAAGATGTTATGAAGCTCACTTGAAGTCTTGGAAATCTATTTAGCCTGATTAAAGTCAAAACCCTAGTTTTGGATGCACTACTTAGGAGGATGCATTGTCTGAGGGAATTGTCAGACTTTCTGACCAATTGTGAACTTTGTGAACCTTGTGAACCTCATAAGATGTCTTGTGAACCTCATGGGAGGTCTTGTGAATCTTGTGAACCTTGTGAACCTCATAAAGTGTCTTGTAAACTTCATGAACCTCATGAAAGGTCTTGTAAGTATTATGAACCTTGTGAACCTTGTGAACCTCATAAAGTGTCTTGTAAACTTCATGAACCTCATGAAAGGTCTTGTGAACCTTGTGAACCTTCTTAGCACACAAAGTCTTATATTGTGAGGGCAAATTTTGGGGTGCAACAGCTGCCCCTGTTCAATTTTCTGAAACCTGAGGGGTTAGATTGGTATATTTGCCAGTCGTGACCTGGAAGGTTGAAGGGGATTGAACACAAAAGCCCAAAAATTTGCACTCACCGGCGCGTAGAGTAATACTGATGACTAGTTGAATATGCTTGAGTGGGCTTGAAGATGCCACTTGGAGAAACATTCTTCAGGTACATTTCTTGGAGGATAAAGCAGTCCAAAATATGAAGATATAATAATAGCTTTAAGGAAGATAAACAACGTCCCGAGGTAATGGTGATAGCTTTCAGGAGGATAAACAACATCCTGAGGGAATGGTAATAGCTTTCAGGAAGATAGACAACGTCCCGAGGTAGTGGTAACCTTTGGGAAGATAAACAGCGGCCCTAGGTAATAATATGCTTTCAGGAGGATAAACAACGTCCTGAGGAAGTGATGATAGCTTTCAGGAAGATAAACAACGTCCCGAGGAGATAATATGCTTTCAGGAGGATAAACAACGTCCTAAGGTAATGGTATGCTTTCAGGAGGATAAACAACGTCCTGAGGTAGTGAGATAACCTTTGGGAAGATAAACAACGGCCCAAGGCAATAATATGCTTTCAGGAAGATAAACAACGTCCTGAGGAAGTGATGATAGCTTTCAGGAAGATAAACAACGTCCTGAGGAGATAATATGCTTTCAGGAGGATAAACAGCGTCCTGAGGTAATGGTATGCTTTCAGGAGGATAAACAACGTCCTGAGGTAGTGAGATAACCTTTGGGAAGATAAACAATGGCCCAAGGCAATAATATGCTTTCAGGAAGATAAACAACGTCCTGAGGAAATGATGTAACCTTTGGGAAGATGAACAACGACCCAAGGTAATAATATGCTTTCAGGAGGATAAACAACGTCCTGAGGAAATGATGTAACCTTTGGGAAGATAAACAACGGCCCAAAGTCTTGATATGCTTTCAGGAAGATAAACAACGTCCCGAGGAAATGATATGCTTTTAGGAGGATAAACAACGTCCTGAGGTATAACTTTTGGGAGGATAAACAACGGCCCAATAGTCACAAGTTGTTGATGAAGTCTGTTTGCTGGAGAATTAATCTGAAAAACAAGATTATAACATTCTGTATGATAATATTAACTTATGCATTATGTATGCATGTATGATATGATGCACTTAAGTAATGTATTATGTATATGTATGTTATGGTATGATGTAAATGATGTATGTATGATATGATGCAGCCTGAAGCGTCTGGATATCTTCGTATAACAACTGCTGGCCAGGGAAAATAAATCCCGATTTGTTGCTGGAGAATATGAGGAACTCGTTCCCGTCTTGTCAGATAATATAATATATATAACCTCCCGTCGTCGTTTGATAGTAGGGTATGCATAACCTCCCGTCTTCGTTCGTCGTACTCCTATTGGAAAATAAATTCCCGAATATCCGTATGAGGATAAAAGAGATGGATATAAATTCCAGGGGAGATGTGTCTTGAAGTATTTATGAAGATGGATTTGTCCTACTGGGGATTTGTAACTGTCTTGTAGGGATGAACTGGTGAAGCTTCGTTGAATTCCTTCCCTCGTTCGTCCTTAGTAAATACTATTACTGCATTTTCATGCATTTCTGGTAAACATCAATCATATTAAGCATACATGTATTTATGGTAAACATCAATCATATTCAAAAACATACATACATTCAAACACAACCAATGGACGTTTCGCTTATGTAAATAGGGTAAAAGTAAATCTGGATTCAAAGATGGAATTTTATTCATATCAAAAAGTGACCCCTACATGGGTAAGTTTGTACATGGAGACATAAATCCTAGTAAGAGGAATTTGTCGTAAAAATTTTACAAAACAAGGAAAATCAGCTATGTGGGAAATAATCCTATTGAGTTTCAATTCTACTATTGCCATTATCTTCAAGTATCTCATCTTCTGTTGTTGAGACGGAAACGATTGAATTGAGCTTTATCTGTTCAAACTTGAGTAAGTAGCACAACTGGTTGCAGTTTTATGGGTGATCCAAACGAGACATAGTCATACGCTTTAATCCCTAACTTTTGCCTGAATTGCCCTTTCAGGTTTTCAATCCACCGGGATACCCTTTTTTGCCCAAGCCGCCTTTTCAGGTTTTCGACTTGCCGGGTGTACATTTTTTTTATATATCCCTAATTTTGCCCAAACCCTTTTGGTTTGCTGGGATGCCCTTATTTTTGTCTAGGCCAGTCAACCTAGCGGGTCTCTTTTTATGCGTAGTATTTTTTAACTATGTCTGCGTTTACAGGCTGTGGTAAATCTTCACCATCCATGGTAGTAAGTATCATGGCACCTCCTGAGAATACTGTCTTGACTACAAATGGTCCTTCATATGTAGGAGTCCACTTGCCCCTAGGATCACCCTGTGGTAATATGATACGCTTGATTACCAAATCACCAGCCTGATATACCTTTGGCTTAACCTTCTTGTTAAAAGCTTTGATCATTCGTTTCTAGTACATCTGGCCATGACAAACTGCTGCTAACCTCTTCTCATCAATCAAATTTATCTGGTCAAGTCAAGTCTGAATCCACTCATCTTCATCCAAGCCTGCATCCTTCATAATTCTTAAGGAGGGAATCTGAACTTCAATGGGCAGGACTGCTTCCATACCATAGACTAAGGAGAATGGGGTTGCCCCTGTTGAAGTACGTATTGTAGTACGATAACCATGAAGAGCAAATGGTAACATATCATGCCAATCCTTGTAAGTAACAGTCATCTTTTGTACAATCTTCTTAATGTTCTTATTAGCAGCTTCAACTGCCCCATTCATCTTTGGACGATACGGAGAAGAGTTGTGATGCTTAATCTTGAACTGCGTGCAGAGATCAATAATCATAGTGTTGTTCAGATTAGAGCCATTGTCAGTAATAATCCTTTCAGGGATGCCATACCTACATATGAGATTGTTCTTAATGAATCGAGCCACAACATTCTTAGTAACAGATTCAAATGAAGCTGCCTCCACCCATTTTGTGAAGTAATCAATAGCAACCAGGATGAAATGATGCCCATTAGAAGCAGTAGGCTTGATCTCACCAATCATATCAATGCCCCACATGGCAAAAGGCCAAGGAGCAGTCAACACATTCAATGGTTATGGAGGTATGTGTACTTTATCAGCATAAATTTGACACTTGTGACATGTTCTGGAGTGTTGATAGCAATCAGCTTCCATGGTACCAATAGTAACCTGCTCTCAATATCTTCTTTGCCATGGTATGACCACCAGAATGAGTGCCAAAGTTCCCATCATGCATATCTTCCATAATCTCAGTTGCTTCTTTCTTATCCACACAACGAAGCATAGCTGAATCATGATTGCGCTTGTACAAAATACCATTACTCAAAAAGAACTTAGCAGAAAACCTTCTCAGAAATTTCCTATCTT
Source organism: Lathyrus aphaca (assembly GCA_963966055.1). NCBI lineage: Eukaryota > Viridiplantae > Streptophyta > Magnoliopsida > Fabales > Fabaceae > Lathyrus > Lathyrus aphaca. The sequence continues at coordinate 573,930,619 of OZ014519.1, read as the reverse complement.
TGACAGATGCCCCTTCAGGGAACTCCTGAGCTTCAAGATATCTTTTTACTTCATAGAACCAAGGCTTCTCCTCTTCCCCTTCAGTGTCAATCTCATTGCAGTATGCAGGCTTTTCAAATCTATCAATAGTAATCTTGGGAGCCTCATCATCCCAGCTGATCTCAAACATGGATGCCATGGTGGCTAATGCATCTGCCAACTGATTCTCTCTCCGTGGAATATGTCCAAAGGTAATCTCTTTGAAATGTGGGATCAAAGACAAAACATGCTCTCTGTAAGGAATAAGATTATCATGTTTGGTATCCCAATCTCCTTTAATCTGACTTACTACCAGGGCTGAATCTCCATACACATCAAGGAACTGAATCTTCATATCAATGACAGCTTTAATACCCAGGATACACGCCTCATACTCAGCCATGTTATTGGTACAATAGAAACAAAGTCTGGCCGTAATCGGGGTATGACAACCTTCAGGGGAACTAATCACAACACCAACACCATTACCAAGTGCATTAGAGGCACCATCAAAAACCATAGTCCATCGGGATCCTTGTTCAGGTCCGTCATACTGTCCAGGTTCTTTGGTAATAATCATAATGTCTTCATCAGGGAACTCAAAACTCATTGACTGGTAATCATCCACTGCTTGATGAGCCAAATGATCAGAAACAACACTCCCTTTAATGGCCTTCTGAGTAGTATATTGTATGTCATATTCTGTCAATATCATTTGCCATCTTGCAATTCTTCCGGAGAGAGCAGGTTTCTCGAATATGTACTTAATTGGATCCATCTTCGAAATCAACAAGGTAGTATGGGTCAACATATACTGTCTTAGTCGGCGAGCAGCCCATGCCAAAGCGCAACAAGTTTTCTCGAGCAGTGAGTATCTTGTTTCACAGTCGGTAAACTTTTTGCTAAGGTAGTATATTGCCTGCTCTTTTCGACCAGACTCGTCATGTTGCCCCAACACACACCCCATTGAGTTGTCTAACACTGTTAAGTACATAATCAAGGGTCTTCCATCAACTGGTGGCATCAAAATTGGAGGTTCTAGCAGATATCTTTTGATTTCATCAAAGGCAGTCTGGCACTCATCATTCCATTCCATCACCTGATCTTTCTTTAGCAACTTGAAGATTGGCTCACAGATGGCAGTTAATTGGGAAATAAATCTTGCAATGTAATTCAATCGTCCCAAGAAACCTCTAACCTCCTTCTCAGTACGGGGAGCTGGCATCTCTCGTATAGCTTTCACCTTTGCAGGATCCACTTCAATACCTTTTCCACTGACAATAAAACCCAAGAGTTTACCAGATCTAACTCCAAAAGTACACTTGTTTGGGTTCAATCTCAACTTGTATTTCTTCAACCTCTCAAACTATTTATGCAAATGATCAAGATGTTGTTCTTCATTCTGGGACCTGGCTATCATATCATCCACATATACCCCTATCTCATGATGAATCATATCATGAAACAAAGCCACCATAGCATGCTGATATGTTGCCCCTGCATTCTTCAAACCAAATGGCATCACTTTATAGCAAAAGGTGCCCCACTGTGTAACAAATGTTGTCTTCTCCATATCTTCAGGTGCCATCTTGATCTGATTGTAACCAGAGAAACCATCCATAAAAGAGAATAGCTTATGCTGGGCAGTGTTGTCTACCAGAACATCAATATGAGGAAGTGGAAAGTCATCTTTGGGGCTGGCCTTGTTCAAATCTCTGTAGTCTACACACATACGTACCTTACCATCTTTCTTAGGCACTGGTACCACATTTGCAACCCATTGAGGATAAGAAGTCACAGCTAAGAACCCTGCATCAAACTGTTTCATTACCTCTGCTTTAATCTTCTCTAACATTTCAGGACGCATGCGACGAACCTTCTGTTTCTTTGGACGACAATCTTCTTTCACTGGTAAACGGTGAACCACAATGTCTGTATCCAACCCTGGCATATCTTCATAAGACCAAGCAAAGATCTCCACATAGTCACGTAACATCTGAATCAATCTGCCCTTGACACTATCCTCCAATTCAGCCCCTATCTTGACTTCTTTCCTATTTTCTTCAGTTCCCAGATTCACAACTTCGACTGGCTCTTCATGTGGCTGTATAGCTTTCTCTTCTTGTTGTAACAACCTAGCAAGCTCTACAGGTACTTCACAATCGTCATCATTTCCGTCTTCAGCTTGATAGATCGGATTCTCGAAATTATAATTGGCAATAGTAGAACTGTTATCAACAGGATCCAGAGTGGATGAGGATCTGCATTTTAGGGATGTGGGTGTGTGTAAGAACACATAGCTGATAAAACAAAAATAAAAGAAAAGAAAGACAAGGAACACAATATTTACGAAAACGAAACGTCCACTGATTTTTATTGAATGAAGTATGCAAATGAAATGACATCCCGTAACAAGCACACCATTGTGCCCCGGGCAAGGCACAAGGCTTAAAAGTTAAATTGTTCAAGAAATTACAAACTTAAAAAGCAACAACACAGTAATAGTATTTACTCCTGACTAAAGGAGATAGGAATAACATCTTCAGCTTTCCAATTATTGAGTCCAGCACCCACAGTAGGAAAAATCCAAGCATCCAGGTTGTAGTCTTCATCATAGTCACCCACAGCATTGATCTGGTCTTTCATAATCCCCTGATTGGTGATACGAACAGCACGAGCACGACGAACAGCCTTCTGGGACTCTGCAGTGAAACCCAAACCAAATTTGTCAGACTTGTACGGAATATCCGGAAGTTGACCCCAAATAGTACAACCACCTTCATCCACCACAGCTCTAGCATCTTTAAGGGAGGCCATTGTAGGAGGTACTCTGGTGACCACAGGAACTTTCTTGACAACAGGAGGAGCTTCATAATCATTAACAATCCAAGGAACCACTTCAAATGTCTGACACGGAGTTTCAACGTATTCACCCTCCACTTCAAGATACTTAAAGGTGTTCACATGGCTAATCATATACCCTTCCTCTCCGTAAACAGTAACAACTTTCCCTTATACCGGATATCTTAGCTTCTGATGTAATGTAGATGTTACAGCACCTGCCCCATGGATCCAGGGACGCCCAAGCAAACAAGAATATGACGGACGAATATCCATGACATAAAAGGTAGCAATGAAGACCTGAGAACCAACTTTGATTGGGAGATCAATTTCTCCATGCACCACTCTTCTCGAGCCATCAAAAGCCTTCACCACTATATTACTGGGCTTCAGCATAGCATCTTCAGGGCTCAGCTTATTCAGCACTTCTTTGGGCAACACATTCAGAGAGGAACCATTGTCTATCAATACATGTGACAGGGTAGTGCCCCTGCATTCAATTGAGATATGCAGAGCCCTGTTATGGTCCCTCTTGGCAGGAGTCAAATCAGCGTCAGAGAAACCTAAACCATTATCATAGGTCAAGTGGGCAACACAATTCTCAAACTGGTCAACAGAAATTTCATTGGGTACATGAGCAGTCTTCAGAAACTTAATCAAAGCCTTGGCATGAGCCTCAGAACACAACAACAAGGACAACATAGAAATCTTGGAGGGAGTATGCCTCAATTGATCAACAATGTCATAATCACTCTTGCGAATGATTTTCAATACTTCTTCCATCTGCTTAGAGAGATCATCAGCAGCTGGCACATCAATAGGTATAGGTTCAATAACAGGACCTTTGCCCCGAGCATCAGTGGTGGAGGTAGCAACTGGAGTAACTGCATTCTTGGAAGTAACTGGAGGAGAGAAAACTCTTCCGCTTCGTGTGATCTTACTAGATCCAGCAATATTATCAACATCAACAGGCATATCAGCTAAGGGTTCCTACTTAACACCATGGATATAAACATCAGACCCATAATGCCAAGGCACAGCTTTATCTGAAGTATACGGAATAGGACCAGGAGTAGTGATGACCATAGGAGCCACCCTGGCTCCAGCAACAATCTTCACAGGGCCTTCAACAGTAATCTTGATTGGACCCTTATGAGTGATTTTAACAGGTCCCTTGGAAGTGATCCTTATCGGTACTTTATCAATCATATCCACCTCTTCAATCTTCGCATGCTGAGTTATATGATCAACCATACTCTCTACGGAAGGTGGAGTCCTCTCAAACACTATGGTATATTTATCCATGAGACGTTGAATTCCATCTCTCAATCTCTATCAACTATCCGGCTTATAGGTACAATACAAACAATCTTCACGACAACCTGGAAAGAACCCAGCTTGTACTAGCTTCTTCTTAATGACAGACAATGGTGTGGTCAACTCTGCAACTGAATAGATATGTGAATCTTCATCAATTGCATTGACAGTCTTCTCATGATTTGGCATGGGAGCAGTAATCACATTTGGAGTACTCGGAGGGTCAAACTCAATTTCTCCAGCCTCAATCATATCTTGAATTTTGTTCTTCAAGACCCAACAACTATTAGTATCATGTCCCTGACAATTCGAATGATATGCACATCGTGCATTAGGATTGTACCTGGGAGAGGTAACATTAGGATTCTGAGGAGCCTCTTTCAGAGTGATAAGTTCAGCCTTCAACAAGTGTTGCAATGCCTGAGCCATTGACATGTTGATCTTAATGAACTGTCTTCTAGCCCTCTGTTGGTTGCCCTGTGGCTGCTCTGTTGTTGCAGGAGTTGGATTGGAGATATGGACTGCACTCACAGACTGATGCCTTCTGTTACGATCAGGTTGACCATAAACAGCATTTGATTCTTTCTTCCCACTAGGAGGCTTCTTTGCAGCACCTGACGAAGAAGCACCCACTTGAATCTTGCCACTCCTGATACCACTTTCTACACGCTCTCGTGTCATTATCAACTCAGTGAAGCCAGATGATGAGCTTCCAATGAGATGACTGTAAAATGGACCATTCAACGTACACATGAACATATCAACCAACTCCCTGTCAGTTAAAGGGGGTTGTACTCTTCCAGCTAAATCTCTCCACTTCTGAGCATACTCCTTGAAGCTTTCTTTAGCACCCATAGACATGCTTTGCAGTTGCATGCGAGTGGGAGCTAAATCAGCATTGTATTGATACTGCTTCTAGAAGGCTTCAGCAAGATCATTCCAATCCCGGATGTTGATACTCTCCAACTGATAGTACCATTCCAATTGAGCTCCAGATAAGCTCTCTTGGAAGAAATGGATCCACAACTTCTTATCAACAGTATGAGGTTGGATTCTCCTGACATAAGACCTCAGATGCAGCTTGGGACAAGAGACCCCATCATAAACAACAAAAGTAGGAACCTTGAAACCAATGGGTATGACTACCCCAGATATCAGACTCAAATCTTCAAAATCCAGCCCAGAAGACTTTTGCAACTCCATAGCATCCATTCTATCCACCAGCATCTTGAATTTATCTTCATTAGGCTCATGGTAGTAATTAGCCTCAGAATCAGAGTCCCCCATAGTGTTGTGGAGACTGCCTCCCTCTTTCTCAGACTCTTCAGACTCATAATCTTCAACTGGTTCTTTGGTCTTGGCAAGACCTTTGAACCTTCTTCCCATGTTGATCAGGCCACCTGACCTTCTAGTCTTCTTAGTCTTCTTGGCCAGCAGTGTCTTCAATTCATCCTGCCCCTTGGACAAGTTCAGGATCAGCTCTTGGAACTGTGCATTTTGTGCCTGGAGATCCTTAACTGTTTGTTCAAGAGCCATTGCTGAAATAAACAGCGAGAAGATAAGAAACCTGTGCACAATAAACCTGTGATGCAATGTTGATATGTTAATGCGTATGCAATGTTTTCAAGGACCGCAGGATTTAAATTTTCTTAAACAAACAAGAAGGTAAACTTTTATTAGTAATAAATTTGTTTTGCCTCTTGGGCTTACAAAAATGAAATGAAATAAATACAAAAGATGGGGTTTTAAGTCTCCCATGGACGTTTCCTCTTTGTGTTGAGGTATGAGTTGAGATTCCGTTCCTCGTGAAGTTGCTTTGTTAGTTCCAGGATCCTTTCTTGGCTTGCTTTGTAATGAGCCTCGAAAGTATCCCTTTGCTCCTTCAACTAGATCCAGGATCTCTGTAAGTCTTCCATGTCAGTAGGCATGTCTGGATGAAGGATGGTATAAGAAGTATCTCCTTCAGCAACAGGTTCCATGGTAACTGGCAGAACAGCAGGATATGGCATCATGAGAGTCTGAGCACGAGATCGCACCCATCTGAGATAAGCTTCCATAGGAATAGTGTACTTAGGCTCCAGAGTCTTGCTGTCAACCTTGTTTACTTTTCCCCATGCTCGTATGAATCTCTGACGGTAACCTTGCAGATCGTTGTCGTAGTCAAACACAATACCCTGAATCAACATGTCATGTGGACCATCACTCCGAGCGTAACCAAACTGTCGTAAAGCTAAAGACGGGTTGTAGGTAATGCCTCCTCTTATGCCTAGAAGTGGCACATTAGGGAACTCCCCACAACGGTTAATGATAGTAACATTCTCCATAGATCTGGAGCACCAATGGATACCTGAATGAGAGAGTGACATGATCCGTTTAGACCACTTGAACCCTTGTTCATTCTTCATCACTGAGCGAGGAAGGTGAGAAATAAACCACCTAGATAGCAAAGGTGTGCAGCACATTAGAGTTCCTCTTGCCTTTGTAGTACGAGTATGAAGAGAATGCAGGATGTCCCCAAGTAATGTAGGCACTGGATTGTGACTCAGAAATATGTTGATGGCATGAACGTCTATGAACTGATCTGGATTGGGGAACAACACTAAGCCATAAATCAACAAGGCTAAGATCTCCTCAAAAGCGTCATAGCTCATAACCTTCAAGAACACTTACCCTTCTCTATCAACACCTTAGCAAGAATACATTTAACTCCGCTTCTCGTTTCCAAGACAATGTCTGATTTCTTCAAATGTAGGGCTGCAGCAATGACCTCTGGTTTAAGCTCCTTCTCCAAGCCTGTGAAGGGTCTTTGATCAAGAACAGGTATACCCAGAAGTTTAGAGAATTCTTCCATTGTAGGAACCAGCTGATAGTCAGGGAATGTGAAGCAATGGTGCTTAGGATCAAAGAACTAAAACAGGACACTCATCATGTCTTCATTGAACCCTGAGGTGACTAGATCCAATAGGTGACCATGTCTCTTGATAAACTGGGAATGATCAGACACCTGAGAAACCAACTCTTTAAGCTTAGCAGGTATCCTTACAAAGTTGATCCTGATGGTGTTTCTACGAGCAGAAGCCATGACCTGCAACAAAGAACAAAGATAAATCCTTTGGTCCTTGAAATGGTTAGTAAAAATGCTATGCTTATGATGCATGATGATGTCATGATGTCATGCTCAATCACAAACATGTGGCACACACAAACAAGTCACACAATAGCCCTAGGTTTGAAGGCTTGCATGAGGTTTAAAGGTAAGTACCCTCCCCTGAAGTTGAGATGGTTCATCCTGTCCTACAAAAGTAACCAGGTTCTAAGGGATCTCAATATCATTGATCCTTCACAAGGGTGGTTGTTCAGTAGGCAACTTACTTGCCAACCAAAACCCTCCAAGTTTAAGATCTCAATGAGCGTAGCATCGAGTATCAACCAACTTCAGTCTGCACCAAAGCCGGTTATCTCACTACCTTTCTAAAGGCCAAGATGGGATAACTAGGGTTCTAAAAGTTAGTTAGTGCATTGACAACATATGGCAACCTCATATTATCCTCAACTTGACTTAAGGAACATAAGCACCAACCAAGAAGTCACACTAACTATGGCCACCAGATCAACCATATCGGTATACGCCGTACAGTTTCCTTGGTCTATTGCCATTTACCTAAGGTACACTAGATCCGGGTTAGGATCTTTCACACATAAGAGCACCCCAACAGATAAGTATAAAGCAAACAAGGCAAACAATTTTAAAGTGATCTAATTCCTAAGGGTACCCCTCTTTAATATTAAGTCCCCAGCAGAGTCGCCAGTTCTGTAACACGGTGGGAGAACTGACTTTAGTTATGTTGCGGATAGCAAGAGTCGCCACCGACTTTTATTTTATCCAAAGGAAAGGCATAAAAGAACAGGAAAAACCTTTTAAAAGATTTTTGGGTCCGGGGGGTAGGTTATGTAAAGGGAAGGTGTTAGCACCCTTTACATCCATGGTTATCCATGGGCTCTTAGTTACTTAGCTCACTTTAAACTGTTTTTGAAATGTGAAGTGTGTGAATAAAAATTTTCTTAAGTGTTTATAATGATCCATGTACGGATGCGTATAAACCTTTGTTTTGAAAATTTGTTTGAAATTGTGAAGTGTTTGAAAAGTTTTTGAATAGTGAGCAAGTATCTAGGAGGAACCTACCCTAAGTTTTAAGTCTTTTCTGTTCTTGAATCCCTTAAATGGTAAGACTATCCCTATTATTAAGGAATAGGTAGTCATTACCTTGGATGTGAGGGACAAGTGAAGGGACATCTGTTATTTAGGCAACTGTGGGGTGTATAAGCAATTCGAAGGGACTATCATCTTTATTCGAAAGGGACAAGATCATTACGAAGGCAACATTCGAAAGAGACTTGATCTTTTTATCTGTTAAAGGGACTAGATGATGTGAATTTGAGGGACTTTTGCTTTATACACCCTACTTGACCTTTTTGATTAGGCAACATGAGAGGTATCCCTAAGGAAGTGAGATGGCGATCAAAGATCGACTTACGTGTGTGAGTGTACAATTTTAAATATTTTATCTTTTAAATTAGTGATCTAAATTGATTTCACATTACAAACATGTTTACACTCCCTATTTACTAACCATAACATAAAATAAATATTTAAATACTATTATTAAAATATTACATCCAGGAACAATTACATAATAATAATAAAAGCGAATTAAATAAATAAACAAAATAATAAATAATAATAATAATTGGGTTAGTGAAAAAAAAATAATAATAAAAAATAATACAAAATTGAATGGGGTTAGTAATAAATAAATATCACATAAATATAATTAATAATAATAATAAAATAAACAAGAATATTATAATAATTAAGAGTTCAATTTTATAAACAATTATTATTTAATATTAAAATATAAACAATTATACTAATTATTATAAAGTTTTAAGTTATGTGCAAATTATAAAAATTAAGTTAATTATAAACACATTATAAAAATAAAATTATATTTACAAATTAAATTAACAAAGTTTCAATTATTTTTAAACATATATTAAAAATTATTATTTTAAGCATATTTATATACAAGAATCAAATTATAAACAAACTATAAAATATATACATAATTAATGTTTATAAATAAAAAGTTATAATAGAATTAAATTTTAGATAAAAAAAATAGGTTTTAAAAATAATATTAGGGTTTTAAGAAATATTAAGGTTAATGTTATTAAATTAGGGTTAATTTATTAATTAAATTATTTACATATAAAACTAAATACAAATTATAAATTAAATATTCCTAAGTGAAATTTATAAATAGGTAAATTAAGGATTAGGATATAATTAGGGTTATAGTTTAATTAATATTAATTTTAATATAAAAATAATAATAATAAACAAGAAAATAATAGAGAAAAAGGAAAGGGGGAGGCCTGGTTTTGAACCCAGGACCTCCCTGTAAACACCCCAAATTTGCCCTCACCCATTCACCATGGCTTGTGATCATTCTCATATGCATAAACACAATCATATCATCTCACATCTCATTTTTGAGTCACTGCATTGGTTCTAAGTCATCTGCATCTAGGGTTTGTGATCTGAGCAATCTCAGGGCTTCTTGAGCCACTCCAAAGGTCATCAATCACTTCAAAGGTATCCATGTGTGTTCTTATATCATATTACATCCTCCCAAAGTCAATAATGCCAAAGAATCACAAGAACTGAGATTGGTATGGAAGCAGAGCCAGGCTTGACTGCACAGATGACCTAGAATTAGGGTTTTGGTTTCAGAGGCCATAGCTCCAAATTTTTTGGTCATTCTTGTTTCTATTGGTCTCTATATGGGATAGGGAGTATGCATATCAATTTTCATGAAGAAATTCCATGGGAAAGTCATCTGATCAAGGGTTGACTTTTCAGACAAGTCAGTGTAAAATCAGGGCATCTGAGGCCCCCAATGACCCAACCAATGGGTGATCTTCATCATTTTGAGTGTATATGATCTTTATTTGATCATGGAAGAAGGTTGAAGTTCATAAAAATCAAGAATTTAGGGTTTTTGCAAATGTTGACTTTTTTGGGCATAGTTGACTTTTCAAGAATGCATCATTTTAGGTCATTTTTCAAGCCTTGATTTTTGATCCAAAAATGCTTCAAATGGAAAAACTTTGGTCATGAAAGTTGTAGATCTCATCTTTCCCTTTTCAAAAAGTACAAGAACATGATCAAACACTTCTTGGATCAAAAGTTATGGTGTGACAAAGTTGGCAAAAATCATTGATTTTCAAGGCATGCCTCAAATGGAAATTTTGCAAAATCATGAACCAATGCTTCTTGTGACCTCTAGTTCATTTCAAACCAGCATACAAACATTCTATAAGTCATAAAAATCAGAATTGAACCAAGAATGCCCATGAGTTATGGCTTGTGGGATTAGGGAATCACATGTGAACCAAAAGGCCAACAACTTGCAAAATCATCATTGTGCTTCTACCACTTGATGCATTGGATGCTGCACTTTGCCTAGCCTCTCACCTCACCTTGCTGCACCAGAACCAGCCCATGTACTAGCTATAGATCAGCCCATGCCCTCTCTTACAAGAATTGGACTTTTTGCAAAAGGTGACTTACCAATCAATAAAGGACATGTCTTGTCAACTGACCAATGAGAGAGGTTTTTGTGGACAAATTGCAAGCCATTTCATGTACAAGGCAAGGCTGAAACACTTCATACAACACATTCACAAAAACACCTCATCTTGCAAGTTGCTTCGAATCTGCCTCCACAGCTTGCAAACACAAAAACCATCTTCACCATTCAACTCACCATACTCCATAGACCTCAAACCACCAAAGCTCAAGCCTGAAACAAGCCTGACCTGAGTTTCACCATTCCTCACCTTCCAAACCAGAACTCATTGAATCCCTTCATCCAGCCATCAAACACCTCATCTTTCTTCACCAACAAGTCAAGCATACCACAAGGAGTCAAAACCACCCTTTACATTGACCTAAAACAGCCTGTACACAAAGCTCACTTTCTGCTATATCAGTTTGGTACCTCTTGAAATAGCTTGCTAAAGTTCATTCCAAGCCTGCCATTAGCACCAGGGGAGTCATTGGAGCTAGCTTGCATCAAGAAACTGCTCTGAAAGCCCAGAAACAGGAGTTGTCACCTCAGGTATGACCATGAAACTTTTCTCTCAAAGCTCTGATTTTTTGTTATAAAGTGAAAATGCATGCTTCAAGGATCATGGTGATATGTTTAGATTTAAAAATGAGTGAAAACTGAGCTTGTATGGTCCCTCTGGATTTTTGCCCGTGAATTTCTTTCCTTTCGATTCCTTTGATTCATGATGCATAAATGTTGTTTGGAGATGGATTCATGACCTAGGAAGTTAGAGGATCATTTAGGTGTGCTTGATTTGTAGAATAGGTACCTGAATCGTGTTCTAGGGTTTTTGTGCAACCGGAGAAGATGACCGGAGCTTCTCTCCGGTCACCTGAGGGTGATTAACCCTAAACTCAGGTCATTATGGCCATTTGAATGCTGAGCGTAGATTGCCTCTGACTTGTTGACTTCCCGCTGCTTTGAACGGCCCAGATCATTTCGTTTGCCCTAATCCTCCTAATTAGCTTAATTAATCCTTAATTTAATTAATTTAATCAGAGTCAACCAGGACCCCTGGATCTGCGCGCCAGTCAACTGTCCCCAGCCCAGTTTGAATCTCCACCTTAGGATTAGCTTACTTTTCATTTAATTCAGATTAAATCAATTTTATTTTCATTTCTTTTCATTAAATTTGCATAATTATTTTAAAATATTTAAAATGTCTTAAAAATTATGAAACTTTTTCCTAAAAGTTTTATTAATTTTTAAGACCCAAAAATATTTTTATTTTATTTTTTATCATTAAAAAAGTATTTTTAAATATTTAAAAGATTATTTTTAATTGATTAATGGAAATTAATTAATTAAAAATACTTTTAGGTATTTAAAAATTACAAAAAAATTCATGAAATGTTCTAAGACATTTAGAAACATTGTCCAACCTTCAAACCAAATTTCTTTTTTGATCTTGATGCATTTTAAGAATTTTTCATTGAATTAAATCATTTTTTATGCATTAATTTGATCCTAAGTTCAAAAATTCATTTCTGCCTATCTAAGAAGGTTTGGACATTGATTCTTTTTGCTTTGTCTTGTGTTTAGCATGTAGTTTCTAGGATAAAATGGTCTTGATTTGATCTTTCAATTTCAATTTGTTTGGCATTTCTTTTGTTAAGAACCCTAAAAAACCCTAATAAATTAGAAAATTCATAACTTGAGATTGGTTAAGAGTTGAGACCTCCCCTTTGGACCTTGGTTTAGTATAGGTTTAGGGTTTCTTTGGTTAGCATTTTCCATTTTTTATCTTAGGGTTTGCTTCTGTTTTTGGTTTTTGTTTAATGATTGATTCATAAACCCTAATTTGGGCTTTCCTTTGCATCCTTCTTGCATTCTCTTGCATAACATGACTTGTCTTTGCATTTTATGCATGCTTGTGTTTCATTTGACATCTTAAGACATGTAGGAAGCATGTTTGATCATTGCATCACATATTTGCCATGTCATTTACCTTGTATGCTTCATAACTTTTCATGTTCATTCATGCTCCTTAGCTTGCATCATTTGCATCCATGATCTTGTATGAACATCTCCATGTCTTGCCTCATGTTTGCAGCACCTCATAACATCATAATCATCATCAACATGCTTCTGGTTTTGCTTAGCATCATACCATTTCATCTCATCTTGCATTGCATTGCATTTCTTTCTAACATTTCAGGTGGTAAGTAAACTTGAGAAGTGAATTTGCTTTCACTTCTCATACCTTTTCTTTTCATCTCTCTTGCATCCATTGCTGCATTTCTATATGTGTTTGAGATTGAGCTTGCTCATTCTTGTTTCTCCCACTTTCTTTCTTCAAGTGACTTGACTTCTTGAATGAAGCAAGTCACTTTGCTTCTCTTGATCTTGTTCATCTGCTTCCTGGTGGTTCCTTTGAAGACTTCTCTTGAAAACCTCACAAACCTTAGGAACAACCAAGCATGACAATGGGTTAGGGTCTTGATTAGTCTCCCCTCATAGTGTTACCTTTGTGTCTCTCTTTGAGTCCTCTCTTCTCACCTCATAATCAGGGACTAAACCCTAAAGGCTTTAAGGCTTTGTGATTAAGCTTATGCCTGCATCCTTCTATTAGGATGGAGTGTATAACTTTAATCCTAAGTGTTAAACCCTTAATGTGTTTAAATCTCTTAATCAATTCACATAATAATCATCAAGACATCACACTTGTAACTTGGGCCTTGCATTAGGGTTCTAATTCTTCCTTAATTGGGTAAGAAGGACTAACCCTAGTGTTAATGGACAAGTCCCCCTCAAGTTGTCTTACAAACCCTAAAACTCACTTCATCATCATACCATTAAATAAAATCTACTTAATCAAAGGCTTGTTTTGTCATGAGCTTAATCCCTAATCATGGATTAAGTTGAGGAGCTTTCCTCAGCTTAAACATTCTCATCTATTATCCTTCTATTAGGATGGTGTAATGAGTCTGTTTAATCCTTGATTATGGCTTAACCTCATTACTCAACACTAAACACAAACACCAAAAACATCTAATTAATCACAAATAGGTTAATGATCTTAATCCTGCACCAAAGGTAATTAAGTGTGAGAATCTGACTTCACACTTAAGGTATTCTCATTACCCCTAATCAGAGGGAAGATGTGATGAGTTTACTAACCCATTGGTTTAGGCTTAAGCTCATTGACTTATAACAAATTTTCAAAAGCAATAAAAGACTGAAAACTCAAAAACAAACAATAATCGTCTCCTCCGGGATTCTTTTCTCATCTCATTCACTCACAAACGAGAACTTGCTTCTTCCGTCTAATGCAAGACAGTTTGCATCTGTGCCAGACAGGTCATACACTTGAGCATTGACAAGCAAGCAGTTCACAAGTCAATTCATCCTTCAGTCTCTTTGGGTCGAACTACGGTGTTCTGACTTCCTCATTGCACGAGAGGATACGTAGGCATAACTTAACAGTTATCGAACAAAAGTCTCTGTATATTCCCCCTCTTTCCAGCCTTATCTTTTAAGCCTCATGATCTTGAGCACTTCATTCCTGATCTCACACTGACACTGTACATTTATACACTTTGCACTCCTTTTACACTGACACCTGTACATTCTTTTCCAGCTCTTTACACACAAATTGCACTGACACTACCCCTTTAAAACACAAATCTTTTAAGCGTGGATCCCGTCGAGTACGACGGACAATCTGGGTGCTAATACCTTCCCAGGTTGTAACCAACCCCCTTTCTCAGTCTCTCTGGTTCGCAAACCGTCTTATCCGTATCTTTCTAGGTTTATGCAGCATTGCCTTTCCTCCGGGATAAAAATGCCTAGCTGGCGACTCTATTCATCTCCAGTGAGTTCACGGCTGTGTGTTCTCATTGTTCCCTCTCGCCGACCGTTCGCGTCTGTACCTTCATCTGACCCCATTTTCATTTGTCGGGAGCGACAGCTTGGCGACTCTGCTGGGGACCCTTATATTGCAACCAGGGCTTCTGGTTCTTTTTGTGGGTTCCTCCTAGCGCTTGATTGATTTGTGTTTACTGGGGTGTTATGTGCTTATTTGTGCTTGTATTTATTTTGCTTTATGTACAGTTGTTTACTGTTTTCTTTATAGCTTTGCATATTATCATACTGTACTGCTGGCTGGATCTGGTTTTTCTTTGGTGGGTGGGTATTTCATTGAGTGTTGAGGTCCTATACCTGGGACCTGAGTGACACCTAGGCTAGAGTGAATCATATTCTTTCCCATTCCATTTCGGTCTGGTGCGGGAATATGAAACACGGTTCAGATATGGGTTTCTTCTTGAGAACTCTGTGTTGCAGATTTCCTGCAATGCTAGGGCTATCTGGGAAGCCTGCTAAGTCTGAATGACCTTTAGTACTGACCTTCAGAAACTGAGGTGAATTAGAGGAGGAATTGTTATGGTTATTGTAAACACTGTACCTCCGGGTTAGAAGTGTTTACACTTCTCATAACTAATCCAAGTCTGAGGATCCTTGTTTTAGAACACCACCTGTGAGGGGGTTGGGATGTTTACAGGTTTGCAGGTACCTTGACCTCAGAATTCCCTGTTACTTTGATTTTGTTAAGAGTACTCCATGTTGGACAGTTCTTGTGATTCTAAACCCTGGACTTGTGGCTCTTTATTTGAGTCCCCCACCCTGGTTACTGGATTTATAGACCTCCATCTGGAATTCTTGAACACACATGGACTTATATCAGGGCATTTTGATCAGATCCAGCTCAGTCACAAACCCTTGCATATCATTTGCATACATAATCATTGCATCATATTAACATTTGCTTATTTGTGTTTCAGGGTATCCATCTTCATCTGGTTTTGGTTTTGACCCCATCTTCAGTTTTGACCTGCCTTCATCAGCACTTGCTACCAGCTATCTATTCCAGCCAATCAGTGGCCCTTCTCTTCAGTATCTTCATCAACATTTGTCATCATGGCTCCAAAGAAAAGCAACATCACCTATCACTTCTTCCAGCCAGACTTATCAGACATCAGGAGGATCCAAACCCTGATCACTCCAGATCACATACCTTTGTTCAGGGAGAGTTATGGAGATATACTGGACATGGTTATGGATCTGGACCCTTCACAGAGGAGCCTCATCCACACCTGCATTCAATTTTATGATCCTCCACTGAGATGTTTTACTTTTCAAGACTTTCAGTTGGGCCCCTTATTGGAAGAGTACTCATCATTGGTTGGTTTGCCTATCAGGAGAGAAATTCCTTTCAACCCTGAGATGGTCTTTCCTGCTAATGGAGAAGTAGCAAGGGCTTTGCATCTGGAACCTGTTTTGATTGAGCAGCATATGACCTCTAAAGCTGGAATCCCTGGCTTTCATCTGGACTTCTTAATTTCTCAAGCCAGTCTGAAGGCTTCCCTGGGGGAGTGGAAAGCTGTTTGTGCTTTGTTGGCCCTAAGTGTATATGGAATTGTGTTGTTTGCGGATGAGCCTCGATTCATTAGCAAGAATGCAATCCATCTGTTCATTCTGAAGAACCCAGTGCCAACTTTATTGGGGGATCTTTACTATTCGGTGCATCAGAGGAATGAAAAGCAGAGGGGAAGGTTAGTGAGGTTTTGTGCTCCATTGTTTCACACTTGGCTTCTCAGGCATCTACCCAGGACAAATGCATTCCTAAACCCTCATCAGCAGAGCAACTGGGCTAAGAGACTCACTGTTCTAACTTCAGCGGATATCAGATGGTGCACTCAGAGCACCAAGGGCAGGGATATCATCACCAGCTGTGGACATTTTCCCAATGTGCCTTTAATAGGAGTTAAGGGAAGTATCAATTACAACCCTCTGCTGTTCAGGAGGCAATTGGGCTATGCACTGGTCCACACTCCTAGGGCACAGGACTTGGTGGAGACCCTTTATTGTGAGAACAAGATTAGTTTGGCTGTTGTTAGGCAGGCTGCTTGGGCCTGGGATAATGTTCAAACCAAGGGAGTGACCATTCTGGGGAAGTGTAGTAATGTGGCATCAGCACAATATTATGAGTGGTCCCGTGCCAGGGCCCAATTCTCTGGAATGCCCTTTACCATAGAAGACATGCCTGAGTCATCTTCAGCACCACCCCCTGCCACCATCAGTTTGGAAGAGTTTGAGAGCTTGAAAGAAAGAAATGAGAAGCTAACCCAGGCTTTGCAGAAGACCCTCCGGGAGAGGAGTGAAGGTATGAGGGAGATTGAGAGATTGGAGAAGTTGAGAGTGGAGCATTTGACTAAGATTGAAAAGTCTGGGGATTATATCAAAAAGTCTAAGGCTGGTGAACAAATTCTGAAGAATGCTTGCAAAGAAGCCCAGTTCCAGAGAGCAAGGACAGACTTGTACTTGAAGGAGAGTCAAGCCCGGTGGGTCAGGATCACCGAGGCTCGTACCCTGGAGGACAAGAGAGTTCAAGACAAGATGGAGCAATTTGAAGCCAATGCAAAAGAACAGCAAGAAGCCCTGGCAGCAGCCCAGAGGGAAATATCAGAATTGAAGATTAAGGCAGGGGTGAAGAGGTCCAAGGACCAAACTCAGCACAAGAAACTAGCAGCAGCTATTGCAACCCGGAACCTCCTTATCCGGAATCTCACGGAGCGGCCGGCAGATCCTGTGACCGAAGCACTTCTCAAGGAAGTTCGTGAGGATGAGTTTGGCCTTGGAGTTTGATCATTTGCTTGTTGTTGTTCCTGTTCCATGTACTTTTAGCTTTTTTGTGATGTATTTTGACCCTTTTAAGGGCTTGTGTTGTAAAATGAACAAGTTGTATTATTTCACCTTCTGTAATATATTTGTGTTAGTTTGCTTCATCTGAGTTTTCTTCAAGCAACAACAACAGCATCTCCAAGGGTCTGGAAGGGTCAAAACCGAAGGCCAAACCGGATACCTTGAGAACAAATAAGCATAACTGCATTGCATGCTAACCCTTTGCTTGTTTTGTAGGTTTTGTTTTATTGTTGCTAACCTCTGTTGTGATGTTCAGGAACTATTGCTAGGCGCCGGGTATTTCCCCTCAACCGTCCGCACCGTTATCCAACCCGAAACAACCTTCCGGGAATTCAAATGGATCAGATGCAGCAGGACCTTACGGAGGTCAGAAACCAGATGGCCAACGAAAGGTTGGAGATGAGAACTCAGATAACACAGTTCATGGAAGTGATGAACAATTTAGCTCAAAGCCAGGAGAGGCTCAGAGCTTTGGTAGAAGGGAGGAATCAAGAGGAGCCCCATGTGGGGACTGCCGGCACAAGTAACAACGAGAGGGTCCAACCTCATGTCAATCCCCCAGTTTTTGGACCCCACCTCCATCCAGAGGCCAACATCCCTGTCAATATACAAGGGACTGCCACAGCAGGTAGGGTACTACAAGAAGACCCTCAAGAAGACCAGTTCACAGTAATGGGTGCTGGAGAAGAGGCTTACGATAGAAGGTTGGATGAAATAGCTGAGAAGTTAAGATCCCTAGAGTCTCAAAACTCTTTGGGTTTTGACGTGATGGATATGGGCTTGGTAGACGGGGTCAGGATCCCCCATAAGTTCAAGCCTCCTTGTTTCGAAAAGTATAATGGGACTTCATGCCCCCGGACTCATTTACAGTCATTTCTGGGAAGGCTGAAGGCCTATACAATGGATGAGAAGCTCTGGATGTTCTATTTCGAAGACAACTTAACTGGAGCGTCAAGAGAATGGTACTCTCACTTGACAAGGGCAACTATTAGATGCTGGAAGGACCTGGCAGAGGCCTTCATCAGACAGTATCAGTATAATCTAGACATGGCACCCAACAGGACCCTCCTAATGGGAATGTCACAGTCGTCAAGGGAAAGTTTCCGAGAATATGCACAGAGATGGAGGCAACTGGCTGCTGCTGTTCAACCACCTATGTCTGAACGGGAAATGGCAGATATGTTCATGAACACCCTTCAGGGAACATATATTGACAGGTTGGCTGCTTTCTCTTCTACTAGCTTTGCAGACGTTGTCATAGCTGGGGAGAGAATTGAAAGCCTGTTGAAAATGGGAAAGATCTCAGACAACGGTGCAAGCTCGTCCAGTAGTACAAGAAAGCCTTTTGCAGGCCCAAGAAGAACTGGCGAGACCAATGTCGTCCATTCAAACAGGGGCAGGCCCCAATATGTTCAGAGGTCCATAGCAGCAGTCACCATTCCTGCTCCAGCTCATCCTCAACCAGTCTATCAACCTCCTCAGCAAAACTATCAACAACAACCTCAGTACCACCAGCAAAATCAGTATCCTCCAAGGAATTACAACATCAGCAATACCAACAACAACAGTCAACAAAGGCCATTCCAACAAAGGCCATCTCAAGCTAACAGAGTGATTGATCCGATCCCCATGCCATATGCTACTTTGCTGCCACAACTTCTGAAACTCAACCTGGTTGAGCTAAGAACGTTGGCACCTCCGGATCCCAACAGTCTACCAAGGAACTATGACTCCAATGCTAGGTGTGCTTTTCATTCGAACGCACCTGGCCACAGTACAGAAAAATGCAGGGCTCTGCATATGAAGGTACAAGACCTGGTAGACTCCAAGGCTCTGAATTTCGCACCACCACCCAACGTCAATAAGAACCCGATGCCGAACCATGGTGGTCCCCGGATTAACGCTATTGAAGAAGACAAACCGTCTTATTTAATAACCAGTGTGGGACAGATCAGGACACCATTGGTAGAAATCAAGGCTCAACTCTTGGAATGTCAGATGTTCCCAGGATGTGAATTGGGTTGTGCTTACTGCAATATCTCCGTAAATGGGTGCGACAATTTGAGGAATGGCATAGATGGCCTCATTCAGAGTGGCCAACTTCAGATCACTACATCATTTCCAACAAATCCAGCAAACTCCTCCGCAACGGTTTCAGAACCTCCTACAACTGCAGCAACTATTGTTCCTGACAACTCCTCGGCTTCGTCAACAAGTACTTCATCCATCATCTCAACTGATCAGTCTTCAACAAATCTTCCTGCTACAACTTCAGCTTCACTCCATTTCGAACCTTCTACAACGACAACATCCGTTCTTCCGCCAATACCTCCTACAACACCAGCAACAAATCATGAAGATGTCTCTACCGTCACAATATTTTATGATCCTGAAAATAACTCTGCCTACCATTCAGAAGGTGCTGCTCCCATCAGAGCACCAGTTACAATCTTTTATGATCCACAAACAATTACAGTCCCTTCAGCAGCAACAATCAGTCCAGTCACTGTCACGGTGCCTGGACCAGTACCATATGAAAGCAATAGGGCCATCCCTTGGCACTATGGCTCAGACGTGTACTGCGAAGGGAAAAGAATCACTCTTGAAACATCAACACCTGCACCACAAGTAGATAATGTGGGGGGAGGCGGAGGCTTCACTCGAAGCGGACGTCTCTTCGCCCCGCAAATTCAAAGACCTACCGCCGAAGCAGAAGCTGCTGCTAAGGCAAAAGGGAAGAGCCCTGTGCAGGAAGATCAAGCTGTTAGAGAAGCCTTGAAGACGCCGTTCGATCAAGAAGTTGATGAGTTTATGAGAATCATCAAAAAGAGTGATTACAAAATTGTGGATCAGCTTCACCAAACGCCATCCAAAATCTCTATCCTCTCACTGCTTATATGCTCCGAAGCCCATCGGAATGCACTACTCAAGGTCTTGCACGCAGCTTACGTGCCTGAAGAGATTACTGTCAACCAGTTGGAGACCGTGGTTGGAAATGTTACTGCTAGCAATGGGCTAGGGTTCACCAATACTGACTTGACAGCAGATGGCCGCAACCACAACAAAGCCTTGCACATAACCATGGAATGCAAAGGAGCTGTCCTTTCTCATGTGCTGGTAGACACAGGTTCATCCCTGAATGTCTTACCAAAGAAGGCTTTGGTGAAGTTAGAATATGATGGATTGGCATTGAGACCCAACAACCTGGTGGTAAGAGCCTTTGATGGTTCTAAAAGATCGGTTCTGGGAGAGATTGAGCTACCTGTGACAATTGGCCCACAGACCTTTAAAACTATCTTTTATGTGATGGACATTCAGCCCGCCTACAGCTGTTTGTTGGGTAGACCCTGGATTCACGCCGCCGGCGCAATAACGTCTACCCTTCACCAAAAGTTAAAATATGAGTGGGAAGGCCAAGTTGTCACAATCTGTGGAGAAGAGGACATTTTTGTCAGCCACCTGGCAACCTATAAGTACATTGAAATGGATGGGGAAATCCATGAAACAATGAGCCAGGGGTTTGAAGCTTTGAATGTGAATGAGGCATCTGCTGTATCTGGTACTCCAATGTCATCTTACCAACAAGCCCGGAAGGTTGTTGAGGAAGGAACCGCCCTGGGCTGGGGCAAAGTTTTAGCTGTGGAGGAGAAGAAAGACAAATTTGGGTTGGGTTACAGACCAACTCAACATCAAGCAAAGGCTGCTGGAGAGCCTGGCTTTGTCAGTGGGGGGATGCTTACCCCTGATGCTATCAACTGTCTGGAAGACGAGCTAGAAGAAGAGCGCAACCTGGAAAGCTGGATTCGTCCAAAGATCCCGGGGAGCAGTATCTCGAACTGGTCTTCCCAGGAAATTATAAGAGTTACTCGATCAGAGTAATTATTATTTCCTGTATTTTATAAGCATGCATCAAAGTCTTGCATCTTGCCCAAGATGACAAGACTCATTTTGTAATCGGGCCATCTGTACTTTTTTGTGCAAACAAGATCAATTAATGAAATATCGGACATCTTTTTGCAAACGCGTCTTTTTTCTTTTGTTCACTGTTTTTTCCATTTTTCTTTTTTGTACAAAAAATAAATGGCAGTGTTTTCAAAATGACGACTTCATTTCACTTTTCTAAATAAAGATTAAAATCAAGTCACTAAAACGAACAAACTTAACCCTTGCAGAAAGTGCCTTCCTGACAGCACCAACAACAGCACGGCTATGACATCGTATGACTTTGACAATCCGATCAATCAAGCTGATGAAGGGGTTGAAGAAGAATATGAGCTTCCTGAAGAGCTAGCCAGGTTATTGAGACAGGAGGAAAAAGTTATTACTCCTCACCAGGAGGAGGTTGAAGTGATCAATCTTGGTACAAATGAAGACGTGAAAGAGGTCAAAATCGGGGCCTGCCTGCAAGACTCAGTGAAGAGACAACTGATAGACCCGCTTCAAGAGTATGTAGATGTGTTTGCTTGGTCTTACCAAGACATGCCAGGGTTGGATACCGATATTGTCGTACACAAGCTACCTTTGAGAGAAGAATGCCCGCCAGTTAAGCAGAAGCTGCGCCGTACTCGTCCGGACATGGCAATGAAAATCAAAGAAGAGGTACAAAAGCAATGGGACGCCGGGTTCCTTGCTGTGACTAGCTATCCATCGTGGGTTGCTAATATTGTGCCTGTGCCTAAGAAGGACGGCAAAGTAAGAATGTGTGTCGATTACCGGGATCTGAACAGAGCTAGCCCGAAAGATGATTTCCCTCTACCTCACATTGATGTATTGGTTGATAACACGGCTCAGTTCTCGGTATTCTCCTTCATGGATGGATTTTCAGGATACAACCAGATTAAGATGTCACCTGAAGACATGGAGAAGACAACATTCATCACACCCTGGGGCACGTTCTGCTACAAGGTAATGCCATTTGGGCTCAAGAATGCCGGTGCAACGTATCAACGGGCTATGGTAACATTATTCCACGATATGATCCACAAAGAAATAGAATGTTATGTGGATGATATGATTGCCAAGTCCCTTACTGAAGAAGATCATCTGGTGAATCTGCTCAAGTTGTTCAAGCGTCTGAGAAGGTATCAACTGAAGTTGAACCCCAACAAATGCACATTCGGGGTGAGATCTGGTAAGCTGCTGGGTTTTATCGTAAGCGAGAAAGGGATTGAAGTGGACCCTGATAAAGTCAAAGCCATTCAAGAGATGCCTGCACCGAAAACTGAGAAAGAAGTTCGAGGGTTCTTAGGTCGATTGAACTACATTTCAAGGTTCATATCTCACCTTACAGCAACCTGCGAACCCTTGTTCAAGCTGTTAAGAAAAGAACAAACGGTCAGGTGGAACGAAGATTACCAGAAGGCTTTTGACAAGATCAAGGAATATCTGCAAGAACCTCCAATCCTTATGCCGCCAGTCGAAGGAAGACCTCTGATCATGTACTTGACAGTATTGGAAGAATCTATGGGGTGTGTGCTGGGCCAACATGACGAGTCTGGTCGAAAAGAGTATGCAATATACTACCTAAGCAAAAAGTTTACCGACTGTGAACAGCGTTATTCACTGCTCGAGAAAACTTGTTGTGCTTTAGCGTGGGCTGCTCGCCGACTAAGGCAGTATATGTTGACCCACACTACTTTGTTGATATCAAAAATGGACCCATTCAAGTACATATTTGAGAAGCCAGCGCTTACCGGACGGGTTGCAAGATGGCAAATGATCCTTACAGAGTATGACATCCAATACACATCTCAGAAAGCCATCAAAGGCAGTGTATTGTCTGAATATCTTGCTGAGCAACCCATCGATGATTACCAGCCTATGAGGTTTGACTTCCCTGATGAAGACATCATGTTCATTAAATCAAAAGATCATGAAGAGCCTATTCACACTGAAGGGCCTGACCCGGAGGAAGAATGGATTATGATGTTCGATGGGGCTGTTAACATGAATGGCCGTGGTGTTGGTGCAGTCCTTATTACACCCAAAGGAGTTCACATGCCTTTCTCGGCAAAACTCACTTTCAACTGCACTAACAACGAAGCTGAATACGAAGCTTGCATTATGGGTCTTGAGGAGGCCATTGACCTCAGGATCAAGACATTGACCGTATTCGGAGATTCAGCTTTGGTAGTCAATCAGACCAACGGGAAATGGTATACACACCAGGATCATCTGATACCTTACAGGGATTATACAAGGAGGTTATTGACTTTCTTCACAACAGTCAAGCTCGAGTATATCCCCCGGGACGAGAATCAGTTTGCAGATGCCTTGGCTACCATTTCGTCCATGATCAAAGTTCAAGCTGCTAACGTTGTACCTCAGATTTCAGTATCGAGACTTGATAGACCAGCATATGTATTCGCAGCAGATGTTGTCAAAGATGATAAGCCTTGGTTCCATGATATTAAGTGCTTCTTGGAGGATCAAACATACCCACCTGGGGCATCTTCCAATGATAAGAAGACTTTGAGAAGGCTTGCTGGAAGTTTCTTTCTGAACACTGATGGGTCTTTATACAAAAGGAACTTTGATATGGTACTCCTCAGATGTGTTGACAAGACGGAAGCAGATTTGTTGATGCATGAAGTGCATGAAGGCTCTTTTGGTACCCATGCTGGAGGACATGCAATGGCTAAGAAGTTGTTAAGATCAGGCTATTATTGGATCACAATGGATGCAGACTGTTGTGCCTATGCCAGGAAATGCCACAAGTGCCAGATCTATGCAGACAAAGTGCATGTGCCTCCGAATCCTTTGAACATTATGTCTTCACCATGGCCCTTTGCCATGTGGGGCATTGATATGATTGGCAAGATTGAGCCAACTGCTTCAAACGGCCACAGATTCATCCTGGTCGCCATCGACTATTTCACTAAGTGGGTTGAAGCAGCCTCATATGCAAATGTTACAAGGCAAGTGGTAGCCAGATTTCTGAAGAGAGACATCATCTGTCGATATGGAGTTCCCGAGCGAATCATTACTGATAATGGTTCCAATCTAAACAACAAAATGATGGCAGAACTGTGCCGGGACTTCAAGATCCAACACCACAATTCTTCTCCTTACAGACCAAAGATGAATGGTGCTGTTGAGGCGGCAAATAAGAACATCAAGAAGATTGTGCAGAAGATGGTAGTCACCTACAAAGATTGGCATGAAATGTTACCGTTTGCCTTGCATGGGTACCGCACATCAATCAGGACATCCACTGGGGCAACCCCGTATCAACTTGTGTATGGTATGGAAGCGGTCCTGCCTGTTGAAGTCGAATTACCCTCGTTATGGGTATTAATGGATGTCAAACTGAGTGAAGCAGAATGGGTTCGGGCCCGATACGAGCAACTAAGTCTGATCGAAGAGAAAAGATTAGCTGCAATCTGTCATGGGCAGTTGTATCAGAAAAGAATGAAGAGAGCCTTCGATCAGAAAGTCAGGCACCGAGAGTACCAAGTGGGAGATCTTGTACTGAAAAGAATCCTCCCTCCTCATACAGACCACAGGGGCAAGTGGACTCCAAACTATGAAGGACCATTCGTGGTAAAGAAAGTTTTCTCTGGTGGAGCACTGATGCTCAGCACCATGGATGATGAAGATTTCCCGTCCCCTGTGAATTCAGATGCAGTTAAAAAATACTTCGCATAAAATGACCCGCTGGACACAAAAACAGAATGTAAGTCCAGGCAAAAATAGGGCATCCCGGCGAGTCAAAAACAGAATAAAAGACTCGGGCAAAAATAAGGGAAAATAAACAAAAATGTACACCCGCTGAGTTGAAAAGCCGCATTGGACAACTCAGGCAAAAATGGGTATCCCGATGGATTGAAAACCCGAAAGGGCGATCCATGCAAAATAAGGGAATAAGCGAACAACTGCATTCTGAATTCGTCTGTATCACTTGCAACTTGGAAAGCATCAAAAGGATCAAGCTTCAATCAGAATCAACTTTTTCCAGAAAGCAAGACGAGAAGAACGTCATTGTCATACGAGTCGTAGCAGGAGAGGAAGCTCCTTAAAGCGTCATCAACACTGCCAGCACTTCGTTTCTCAATTTGTAAACAATCTCCTCATTTCAGGGGACATGTTTCTTTGGTTGTATCTTGCCGATTCAGGGCACATGAATTAATAAAATCAGATTTTTTAGTCATGTTTCGTTTTGTATATTTTTATTTGCAAAAGATGTCTGATGTCTCTAAAAAATCAATTGCATAAGTACAGATGCTTTTCTCCCAAAAAATAAAACACATGCTTACAGGGAATATACTTACTCTCGAAAGTACTTAACTCCTATGACGGAATCCAGTAAAGGATACCTCGGGACCTTTTGTGCGTTCCCTTCGCAGGATTGCAGGTATACAGGACGCAACTTGGGGCGTGTAAGCTTCATCCCAGCAGGCTGGAAAATCAACAAAAGATCTCAGCATCCGAAATGCTCTATCCCCACCTGAGTTGCCTCTTGTTTCTCTCCCCAGCTGAGTTGTTTCTCATAATTCCCCAGCCGAGTTGCCATCTCATCCTCAGCTGAGTACAGGAGTCAGGGAATCATCTCCCCACAGAATCTTCAGCCTCTATCCAGAAGAGCGGCGCATAGAAGATCACAACAGAGTGAAGAAAGCCTCTACAAACCCCAGCTGGGTCCTATTACGAAGATATGTCAATCGGTGACCTATATCTCCAGACAGATACATCTCCCCAGGTCTACCAATGATCTCATCCCCAACTGGGAGGTCCATTTCCAACAGATCGACCAGAGATCTTCGCAGTGACGGGATCCGAATCCCAGTGTGGTATCTTTGCATAATCATGGCATTTGCATCATAATACCCCCTCAGAGCGTAGCATTCCGTCTAATACGGAGCATTACGGCAAAAATCAAATGCATAGCATAATCATAAGCCGTGTTATGAATTAACACTTGTGAATATTAACCATTCATCAGAATACGGGATACTTTCCCCAAAAATCCCCCAGAGTCCCAGCGAAAACAGTTGCCTCATATTCACAAATACCAGCATATTTCCTTTTGATACCCGTCCGTATCATCACTCCCCAGTAAAGTCGTCTGAACGCCCTTTATAGCAAAATCATCCGTATTACAGATACTTCATGACACCCGTCCGTGTCATATTACCAGCAGAAAGCCAAAGACACCCTCTTTGCACTCACACATACCTGTATACACTTTCCTGACACCCGTCCGTGTCGTATCCCCAGCGCAGCCGCTTACACCTTCATCACCCATACACTTGTTATTACACTTTTCTCTCTTGGCACCCGTCCGTGTTACTCTCCCCAGCGGATAACTATTCATCTATATACCATTCTCACTACTCATATTATACTTATACAGATACTCGTCCGTATCTTGTATACACCATCACTTATCTCCCCACAGATTCGACAGTAGTCCTTGTTCTTTGTTAACCAGTTGGTACTCGTCCGTACCATCATCTCAGAACATTGCGTCTAATGTTTGTTTCTACATGATACTCGTCCGTATCATAGTCTTAAGGATGATCGTCCGCATCTTTAATCCATACACTGTGTGAAACACTTATGTCTTCTTGAATATAGACACTCGTCCGTGTCTACTATTCCCCAGAAGAGTCCCTTCAGATTCAACACTCGTCCGTGTTCTCTGTTAACCAGTTGATACTCGTCCGTATCATCATCTCTGAACATGTGTCAGTTTGTTTCTACATGATACTCGTCCGTATCATAGTCTTAAGGATGCTCGTCCGCATCTTTAATCTATACACAAACATCTAAACACTTATACCTTTTGTTTCTAGGATATAAACACTCGTCCGTGTTTACTATTCCCCAGTAGATTACTAACAAAACAAATTTTCCTTCTTATCTAACACTCGTCCTGTGTTATGATAAACCTTGAGAGCAGCCGTCCCCTGCTGAGTGGTCGTCCTCCACTTCTTGATGGTCGTCCTCCATCATGCTCATCCGATGGCCGTCCCCATCGTTGTTTTTAGCAGCCGTCCCCTGCTAGGTGGTCGTCCCCCACCTTTTGATGATCGTCCTTCATCATTTCATCCAATGGCCGTCCCCATTGTTGATTTTGGTTATCTGGCATTCGTCCTATGTCATGAGAAACCTCGAGAGCAGCCGTACCCTGCTGAGTGGTCGTCCTCCACTTCTTGATGGTCGTCCTCCATCATGCTCGTCCGATGGCCGTCCCCATCGTTGACCTTCTCTATCTGATGGCCGTCCCCATCATAGATATTTTCGGCAGCCGTACCCTGTCAGGTGGTCGTCCTCCACCTTTGATGGCCGTCCCCATCATATCTCTTTTATTCCCAACAGAGCAGCCGTCCCCTGCTAGGTGATCGTCCTTCACTTTTGGTGGCCGTACCCCATCATCTGTTTATTTCATTTATTCTTTAACCCGATGGCCGTCCCCGTCGTGGTTCCTTTTCCTTTTCTTTTAGCCCGATGGCCGTCCCCATCGTCCGTTACCTTGCTTTATGAACTTGATGGCCGTCCCCGTCATGTTTCATTAATCCCCAGAGAATTTTACAGCTTTATCTTGATGGCCGTCCCCATCATGATTTTATTTCCCCAGCTAGTCGGCCGTCCCCGTCTTGGCTTTACCTTTTATCCCCAGCATGTCGGCCGTCCCCGTCATTGCTATTTACCCAGCAGTCGTCCTCTGCTCGACGGTCGCCCTCCGTCGCCCACTTTACAATATACTTTATTTTTCTTTTACAATCTATATCCCTTTTCTTCTTCATTTTGTGAGTGCAAATTTTGGACTGTCTTTGGTATTCAACCACAAGTTATCTTGTTTGCCTGATAAGCCATTGCTTACAACCTGCACAGCTAACTCATGTTTGAATAGGGGCAGCTGTAAACACCCCAAATTTGCCCTCACCCATTCACCATGGCTTGTGATCATTCTCATATGCATAAACACAATCATATCATCTCACATCTCATTTTTGAGTCACTGCATTGGTTCTAAGTCATCTGCATCTAGGGTTTGTGATCTGAGCAATCTCAGGGCTTCTTGAGCCACTCCAAAGGTCATCAATCACTTCAAAGGTATCCATGTGTGTTCTTATATCATATTACATCCTCCCAAAGTCAATAATGCCAAAGAATCACAAGAACTGAGATTGGTATGGAAGCAGAGCCAGGCTTGACTGCACAGATGACCTAGAATTAGGGTTTTGGTTTCAGAGGCCATAGCTCCAAATTTTTTGGTCATTCTTGTTTCTATTGGTCTCTATATGGGATAGGGAGTATGCATATCAATTTTCATGAAGAAATTCCATGGGAAAGTCATCTGATCAAGGGTTGACTTTTCAGACAAGTCAGTGTAAAATCAGGGCATCTGAGGCCCCCAATGACCCAACCAATGGGTGATCTTCATCATTTTGAGTGTATATGATCTTTATTTGATCATGGAAGAAGGTTGAAGTTCATAAAAATCAAGAATTTAGGGTTTTTGCAAATGTTGACTTTTTTGGGCATAGTTGACTTTTCAAGAATGCATCATTTTAGGTCATTTTTCAAGCCTTGATTTTTGATCCAAAAATGCTTCAAATGGAAAAACTTTGGTCATGAAAGTTGTAGATCTCATCTTTCCCTTTTCAAAAAGTACAAGAACATGATCAAACACTTCTTGGATCAAAAGTTATGGTGTGACAAAGTTGGCAAAAATCATTGATTTTCAAGGCATGCCTCAAATGGAAATTTTGCAAAATCATGAACCAATGCTTCTTGTGACCTCTAGTTCATTTCAAACCAGCATACAAACATTCTATAAGTCATAAAAATCAGAATTGAACCAAGAATGCCCATGAGTTATGGCTTGTGGGATTAGGGAATCACATGTGAACCAAAAGGCCAACAACTTGCAAAATCATCATTGTGCTTCTACCACTTGATGCATTGGATGCTGCACTTTGCCTAGCCTCTCACCTCACCTTGCTGCACCAGAACCAACCCATGTACTAGCTATAGATCAGCCCATGCCCTCTCTTACAAGAATTGGACTTTTTGCAAAAGGTGACTTACCAATCAATAAAGGACATGTCTTGTCAACTGACCAATGAGAGAGGTTTTTGTGGACAAATTGCAAGCCATTTCATGTACAAGGCAAGGCTGAAACACTTCATACAACACATTCACAAAAACACCTCATCTTGCAAGTTGCTTCGAATCTGCCTCCACAGCTTGCAAACACAAAAACCATCTTCACCATTCAACTCACCATACTCCATAGACCTCAAACCACCAAAGCTCAAGCCTGAAACAAGCCTGACCTGAGTTTCACCATTCCTCACCTTCCAAACCAGAACTCATCGAATCCCTTCATCCAGCCATCAAACACCTCATCTTTCTTCACCAACAAGTCAAGCATACCACAAGGAGTCAAAACCACCCTTTACATTGACCTAAAACAGCCTGTACACAAAGCTCACTTTCTGCTATATCAGTTTGGTACCTCTTGAAATAGCTTGCTAAAGTTCATTCCAAGCCTGCCATTAGCACCAGGGGAGTCATTGGAGCTAGCTTGCATCAAGAAACTGCTCTGAAAGCCCAGAAACAGGAGTTGTCACCTCAGGTATGACCATGAAACTTTTCTCTCAAAGCTCTGATTTTTTGTTATAAAGTGAAAATGCATGCTTCAAGGATCATGGTGATATGTTTAGATTTAAAAATGAGTGAAAACTGAGCTTGTATGGTCCCTCTGGATTTTTGCCCGTGAATTTCTTTCCTTTCGATTCCTTTGATTCATGATGCATAAATGTTGTTTGGAGATGGATTCATGACCTAGGAAGTTATAGGATCATTTAGGTGTGCTTGATTTGTAGAATAGGTACCTGAATCGTGTTCTAGGGTTTTTGTGCAACCGGAGAAGATGACCGGAGCTTCTCTCCGGTCACCTGAGGGTGATTAACCCTAAACTCAGGTCATTATGGCCATTTGAATGCTGAGCGTAGATTGCCTCTGACTTGTTGACTTCCCGCTGCTTTGAACGGCCC